>QLNU02015270.1:15730477-15776523 GCA_006491805.2 Dysdera silvatica
GCAAATGGTCTACTGGTCCTCTTTTTTTCCTTTCTTCTTGAATCACAGTTTCGCATAACTTTCACTAAAGGATAGCACTCACCAAGCCCTGAACTTCAACTAGCCCATATGTGGACCCTAGTCTGCACTTAGACCAACTCCTCTAAAACAATATGTTTTAAATGATCGCATCTATCTCAAGATTTAAGATTCAAATAGACGTGATTTGAGGGGGGTAAACTGGGGGGAGGAGGGGGCAAATTCATTTTCAGAAATTGGAAGTCAAGTATTTTTTGCCTTTTTTTAATACTTGAACGTATGTCAAAAATCAACATGTCTTTGGAGTCTGCGTTAGTTTCGTCAGTGGTCAAATAAATCTTTACATCTCTTTCTCGTTCAATCCATCAAATCAAATTTATTTTTGCATTACATTCACGAACAAATGCATACAATGCCCATAATATTCAGTGAGAGGACCTTGAGCCCTATGACGTAGGAAAAACAGGGGCTCATGGGGGCTCAACACCCATTGGATGTTAAAGCATATTATTTTCTCATAGGCCGCATAACAAAATCTTCTTTAAAGGCGCTTGAGCCCCCCACCCCCTCCCCCATGAGTTTTGAATTGCTGCGCTACTACTTGAGCCCCTCGTTTTCTATGCCACTGCCAATATTAGCCTAACCTATGTGTTGCTTATTATCCACCAAAAAATAGGACTTTGGAAGACAGTGATCCGATCACGTAACAGTTTGTTATAAAATCTTTTAAATCCCTAAAAAAACGCGAATTATTCAACTTGAAATTTTTTTATTTTATATTTTAATATATATTATATTCTAAATATATTAATGAAAAACATAATTTTATTCGAGGATGAAATCTTTTATTTTTTTATACCTTGTTTAGCCCAAAATAACCCTTGCTGTCCTTGCGCCATAAAAATACAACCAACGTACTATTTATTTTTTTTTCCGATGTGTGGGGAGAGCGTATTGACGAAATTCTACACTGAATGGATGGCAAAGTCCGCCTTTTAAAATTTTGCGCCCCATTTTTTTCAAAATTTGCCAAACCGAATAATATTTCTGGACAATTTTTAGACCAACATGAATTTACATTAAAGAAATAACATTTAATTTAATGGCCATTAGATCCCTTTCTTAATGTTCAATCTGCCTGGAAAACGCATAAAAGTCTCCGATTCGTAAACTAAAGCGAACCTATCAAGTAACTACGTCCCTTCGTAAAATCGTCTGCCTAGTTTCAGAAATAGCACAAAGAGGTCTCGTTTTGATATGCGTTTATAAAGCACGTTCGTGGGCAAATTGAAAGACTCCAGTCGCCGTTAATCATTCCTTCATTCAGAAAGGGAAGAAGCAATCGCTCCACTAAACAAATCAAAGACGATACAAAAAGATGTCCTCGTGATCTTCGAATTATCTATCAGTTCGATCATTTGTTTGAGCTGTGTGGGCCTGCGTGTGTAGGTTTTTTGGAAAAGTTGGTTGACTTAGCGGCACTGTATTTCCAGGAGAGGTAGGTACAGAGACCAAAAAAAAGGGGTAAGTAATGAAGTGGTAAGCAATCTCCAAGGAGAAGAGTGAGTGGTGTGGGCAAAACATTCAAAAGCCCCGCCGAACGCACAAGTACCAGTCTTAGACAACTGGGGGAGCAGACAAGCAGGGAAGAAACTTTGGTTTCGGTTACTGGTGACTTAATGCTAAGCAGACACATTGTACATACACCTTTTCCATGTGACAGAAAGACCAGTGAAGTACTGTTAACTTACAAAGAGATTTCTTGACAGTTGTCTATGTGTGAACATATTTGAGTAATATTTACATAGAAGAGTTAATCAAGTATGCCAATACTGGGACTAGATATCGTGATTCCTGATATGCTGGTATCAGATCACGGTAGATCAAGGTAGGTGTACTAAACAATTTACTTGAAGACAGCGAACATGCTATTGTGGTTGATTTACAAGTAGATTGCCTGTACCTTGAAGAAGTCATTTATTTAGCTAATTATTGACGTTACTAGTTGGGGGGGTTACGGGTGGCTCATCCCTCCTTATATGACGACACCAACGAGAGCGTGCATCCTTGTGTGCTGTGTATCGTCGACTCTCGAATGCCCTCTTTTCTCCCCTTCCCCAATTGCCTCGGCGGTTGGTTGCGCTGTTTGAGAGTCCTGTCTGGGATTACAGGCCTGACTCTGACGGCCACCCTTTCCAAATCCCCCTGCCCTAGTCAAGTCAAGGCTCATCCTTCCGAAAACATTATCACCCCTTTGAAAAGGAATGCTACATGCCGAGCAGCGAGCAGGGGGCTATAATTCTCCCCAGACTTCGAAGCTAGCTATGCCACTGTAGCTGATCGCTTTTTGTCGTAAATGCAATAGAACCTACTGTCTTCTCTAGAAAATATCTATATCTTGAAATTTATGTATTTCCTTGCATGTGTATTATATGTACGGCCAAAGTGTGAAATGCAGGCATTGTATAAAATGCGTAGACACTTCTGGCGAGGTTTGAAATGCCTATTTTAGTTTAATATCTTATGAATAATGGCGTTTTTCTAACGTTATGTGAAAAGGCACGTGAATTCCGACCCTCGTCTCAGATGTTACGTGACTACCGACGTATTATGCTATTTATGTCAAACTTATTACTTACTTATTAACACTATTACTACTTACTATTACTATTATCATTACTTGTTAAACATATTATTACCTATTAATACTGTTATTATTATTACTTCTTAATTTATTATTACTCAGCGAATCCAGATAAAATAGTTAATAGTAATTACTACTATAATTATTACTAGTATCTATTTACTATTAATTTATAGACATTCTATAGAATGCTTAGACGTTTTTAGGCAAAGATGAGTTACCCATTTTATTTTAATATTAGATTAATAAGTAAGTAATAGTTGTAATTAATAATTATAGTAATAAGTAGGGCCCGGATCTTGATGACCTAAAAATTCTTAAAAAATACCTTAAAAAGATGAAAAACTAACCTAAAAGGTCAAAAAAATGCCTTTAAGATTAAAAAAAGTCCCTCCAAAACAATTTGTATCATATTTTTCCAAGTTGTAAATTAAATAACTTCAACTTTAGATAATTCATAGACTGGAATTTTCATTCCTTCTCCATGATACGAGGGCGAATCAGAAAGTCTTTGCCCCTATTTTTTATTAACCAAAATAAGGTACATACAGGTAATTACAACTATACGTACCTTACACTATTTTTCCACATAGTCCCCACACCGGTTCAGACATTTGTCCCATCCATCACTAAATTTGAGATGCCCCTGTGGTAGAATTCGTCCTGCTGACTGTGGAACCACCATCGGACTGCTATCTTGGCTTCATCGTTGTACGTGAATTGCTGTCCTGCCAGAAACTTCTTCAGCGGACCGAAAACGTGGAAATCACTAGGGGGCGAGGTCCGGACTGTATGCAATCAGAACCGCCGACAAGCTCCGGTCATTTCACTGGGAGAGTCTGGACCACCCACCATACAGTCCGGACCTCGCCCCTAGTGATTTCCACGTTTTCGGTCCGCTGAAGAAGTTCCTGGCAGGACAGCGATTCACGTGCAACGATGAAGCCAAGACAGCAGTCCGACGGTGGTTCCACAGTCAGCCGGACGAATTCTACCACAGGGGCATCTCAAATTTAGTGCTGCGATGGGACAAATGTCTGAACCGGTGTGGGGACTATGTGGAAAAATAGTGTAAGGTACGTAGAATAGTACGTATATTTGTAATTACCTGTATGTACCTTATTTTGGCTAATAAAAAATAGGAGCAAAGACTTTCTGATTCGCCCTCGTACATCGGAAGAAAATAAAAAAGAAAGAAATATGGACCTACAGTGAATGCCATAAGTATTCGTACACCTGCAGTGTGTTCTATTTAAGAAACTGCTGTATAATAATTATTATATGTAGAGATATGGGACAAATGTCACCACAATTAATATAAATTTTTGTATTTACTTCATAAAAAAGAAAAAAATACACATGCACTGCAAATAACAATAAAAAATGAACAAACTTACACATAGCTCATGTGTCAAAAATATTCGTACACTAATTGTTTTTTGGTCAGAAAATTCATTAATAAAATAATAATTCATTCTTAATATTTCGTTGGGTTCCCTTTGGCTTTAATCACAGCTTTCATGCGTTTTGGCAACGAATCCACTAAGTTTTTGGTGACATCCGTTGAAATGGATGCCCATTCCTCGAGAAGCGCAATTTTTATATCATTTTTATTTGATATGCGTCGTTTTCTCATCCGCGAGTCCAGAATGCTCCATAGATGTTCTATAGCGTTAATGTCAGGTGATTGTGGAGGGGTATTTAGCTGTTTTGGAGTATTGTAAAGGAGCCACAGCTTTGTATTATACGCAGTATGTTTCGGGTCGTTATCTTGCTGAAAGATAAAGTTACTTTGAAGACCCATTTGAGAATCACTAGGACCCAAATTTTCCTTCAGAATGTTAATATACATTCTGTGGTCCATGATTCCGTCGATAATGTGCAATTTTCCCACTCCCTCTGCACTCATACAGCCCCAAACTTGCACACCTCCACCTCCATGTTTGACTTAAAGCTTGTTTCTATTTTGGCGAGAGACTTCCAATGAAAAAAGGAAGAATTGGCGACGTAAAATTTGGTGTTGCCAAACAGATTTTACGGCGATTATCTTTTTAACCCTTAGTTCTAGAAGTATACTTCCAATTATATATGGTTTTGAAATCCTGTATAAATGTTGAAAATAGCATTTATTCTACAATGAGTTAGTTGTATATGTATAAAAATATAAAATTTAACTTTTTAGATGGTCTGTCGGGAAACTTGCAATTAGAAAAGTGTTCTACTACATATAATTAGTCAAATAAAATAATTCTCATGTCTCTAAGTGGAATATTCGAGGAGTTACCGAAAATTTAAGTTTTACGGTTTATTAGTGATAATCTCTGTTTTGGAAACAGTCACCAAAAGCGAAAATGCGATTGGCGAGGGCCTAAAAGAGTTTCTGAGCTCCTCCCCTTCCGCCCTTAAAAACACATGTTTCGCTCGATATAAGAATGTACTAACAAGGGAACCCCCTTCGCCCATCTTTTCAAATCTATATCATGAACATGTAAATAATTTTCCCTAGCTTTTGTAAATCTGGCTAACATTTCATTTTTTATTATTTTATACTTTTCTATATTTGTGCCCATATTTGATATATATTTTCTAAACCTCGAAATATAAGTAGGGTATTTTACTGTTGGATATCTCCTGTTTGTTTTCTGGAATTTATTTTTTTGACAACTGTCAAAATACTGAACAATTGTTTGCATATTTTCTAAACTGAATTCATTTGCCAATTGATCGCCCTTTACAGTACAGTTATAATATTCGTCACCGACTATACTAATATCACTTTCTTCGTCGATACGGAAATCACAATTGTCTTCAAAATCTAAACTGATACTTTCACTGACATTGTTATTAAAAATTATGTTTTCGATTTTCGACAATACTTCCCGACTTTCCTCAAGTTCTTGGTCAGTTATTAACGACGGAAGCGTGTCGTATTTATTAACGACCAAATTCAAAACGGATTGAATTATGTTCACTATATTTTTCATTTTCTCACAATCGGAAACTCGTACAACTATATTGACGTTACACTTGCGGACGAGTTTATATAGCTAGTGGAATGCGAAACTTAAATGTCCCGCCAACTCTTCAAAATTGTCGCCAAATTCGCCAAATATCTATGCTAAAAGTTCATTTTTCATATTAATTTTTTTATACTGTTTAAATTAGCTGAGACGATTTTTTTTATTTTTATCCGTTAAATACGATGATCCTTCATAATCTTACCGACTTCAAACCTGTTTTTGCTCACATACAGTGCGATTAAAAAATATCAAACCTAGCGAAAAAAGTGTCATTTTTGGACTTCAAATATTCATAAAAAATTGCCATGTCATTTTTGCAGACAAATGATTACATATTCGTGATCAGGAAGTCAAGCACTATCATCTCCCATAGGTCTGATATCAAAGTGCAGTGAACAGCGAAAGGGGTTCCCTCGTAAGTCTAAACACACAGAATAACGATCGTTCCAAATGCCTATGTATTTTTAATTAGATTTTAGACAGTCTAATGGCTCAAACAAAAATGAGGTTTAGGTCTCAAAAATATCTTAAATTCGTAGCTTTGCTGGATTGATTCAAACCATTTTCATAAATTTTGTGAACGCTTTTCCGAACGTCTGCTGCCGAAGCGTAAAGAACCTTATGCTTCAAGTTTTAATAGAATTCGACTCAAAAATGAATTGAGAGTGTTTTATTCCCTTGAAGAAAAAAACAACAGTAACAGATATTACTTGTTACATGAAGCTGAATAAATTGGATGTTGCGTTTAGTGAGATGTACAAATTAGCAAAACTAGGATCAACATTTACATCAACTGCTGAAAAAAGTTTTTCAGTATTATAAAGAATCAAGGCATATTTTAGAGCTACGCAAGGACAAATACGCTTGAACAACTTGACTGTTTTGTCAATATAGAAAAACATTGTTTAAATATAGAAAAGTACTCTGTAGAAACTGTTTATGAGAATGTAATGTTTGTTTGTTTGGATTTTTTATGGCGCAAGAGCATCTGAGCGCCAAGAGAACGGAATGATTAAATTCACATAAAAGAAAAGAAGAATGGAGTTCGTGTACAAAATAAAGTATTCACAGACGAAGTGTTAAAATTCTAACCCTCATTTTTATTTTAGTATATTTTATGCATTAATTATTATGTATAATTATGATTAAATAATATGATTAATGTGTTATAATTATCATTAAATAATAATAATAATATATATAAAAAAGCTACTTCTAGCTTTTTATAACTGAAAAGAAAAACTTTGAATTTTTTTTCAAAAAAACAGCATATGGGAATAGGAAAGGGTAGAGGAGATGGCCCATGTATTGGACTGACGCTAACTACTGATACATGTGACAGATAATATAGCAATACAACAACAGACAGAACAGAGAAATACAACAATAGGCAGAACAGAGCAATACAACAACAACAACAGACAGAGCAGAGCAATACAACAACAGACAGAACAAAGCAATGCAAAGTTTCACCAGGAGATTCCGTAACAACAGTTTTTACAACACTGGCGTGAGGGTTAAGACACGACGTTTCTGGAGTCAACTGTTGCCTTTATCAAGTGAAGGCAGAATGTAGAATGAGTGAAAGTCCTAGGTTTATATACCCGCACGTTAGGAATCCCCATCTGACGTCATTTGGTGACAAATAGTATCGGGCATCTGTACCCGATGACGTCAGATAGCTTCCTCCAACTCGAGGTTTAACAAAAAAAAGTCTTGTAAGGTTCTAGTAGAGATGTTAATAGCATGACTCTTCAAGCTGTAAATCTTTCACCGTTCCAAAAAGAGCCTACCACCCAGATTGGTCACATTCTGATGTAACATTTTCATCGAATGCCGATCTGGTTCGTGGCCCTGTCTGAAAACATGTTCGGCTAATTGTCTTAAATGAATAGATAGAGTTGTAGCTCTGTTATTCTTCTTGTGAACTTGCTGCATACGCATACGATGAAATTATACACGTGGCATTAAGTATAAATACACATAAGTGTGTGCACAATCGATAAAACAGAATGCCAAAAGGGCAGGATGCATCAAGCAATTTTTTGGCAGAAAAATTTTAATTTTTATCTTTCTCCCCAAATAACGGACAGCAGAACCTTTTTCAGCAACTGTATTTTTCTACATTAATATAGTAAACTCTGCCATCAACGATTTTCATGAAAGAGGGAAAAAAAAAGTCATTTAAAAAATAAAAAAGGTTATTCAAGGTGTGTGTAATTCTACGAAGCGTTTGCCAAGAAAATGAAATACCGTCGTTTAGCGGAAATCGTCGTTTAACGGAACATTATTAAGAGAGGTTACTGTATTCAAGATATTTCATTTCCCTAACTGCCAGAGCACTATGAAGTAAGTAAAAAATCCTCCAGAAATGCAAGTTATGAAGTGTTTGTTAAGTTGGAAAATATCCCATGCGGAAAAGCAAATACCCTCCCCACCGCTGTTTATTGCATTGTGCAATATTGTTCCAGTGGCTCTGGTGGAAAGTGTCTTCATATATTTTGACGCCAGGAAATGGATGCGACGGCGCAGTCTCTTGTCCGCGACGTAAACTTCAGCTGCGGCAGAAACCACGCAGAACAAAAGTATGGCTTGAATACTGAATAAAGAAAAATTTGAAAAGTTGTGTGAGATCGACCCTTCATGACTTTTTAAGTTCAAGGCATTGGACATCACTGTAAACATCACCAAGCAATTTTCTGCAATTAAAACGAATCTCGGCAGATTGACAGCTTCTTCAAAGTCAATGGCAAATGCTACAGCGCTGCTGTAAACTTTTTCGAATTGAATGGCCAAGGATTTAGGATGCGTTGGATCTTCTTCTAATCTCCAAGCAAGATGATGACAACTCAGTAATAAATGTCGCTCCAAGATACAAAGAGATGTGTGCAGAACAACAAATACACTCTGCACTGTGAACAACAAGAAGTTACAACACTGTATGAACAATCCAGCTACGATTGCGTCTACTGTGGGTCCAAAACTCAGTTTGCTGTTAAAGAACATATATTGAATGATAAGCGAAGTCTTACCATCAAGAATCTCAAGCACACTATGGACAATACCAACAGCAATCTGAAGTGAGAGCGTACAAATTACGGAAATGTTTATTGATCGCCGAATCTTAGGTAGTGTCACGATTGTTCGGAGATCCTGGAAGATATTGTCGAGAGCCTTGAGCGAAGATGAAAGCTTGCCTTGCATGTAACGAAGAGCATACCAAAAAACGAGAGAGAAGACGCAGCCAAACATTGAAGCCAAAGACACTATCACGCCATCACCATGTATGGGCATGAGGAAATTTCGATGAATGACTTGGGAAAGGTGGTAAATACAGATCAAGTGTAGAAACGTTATCGTAATTGCCGATATTACTTTCCCATGTGCTGTCTTCGTACAAGAAGGGTTAATTTCAATCCCGCACATAGATAATATAACGGATACAAAATTACGCTGAAGTGCCTCCATCATGTCCAAGTTGCTGAGTTCTTATGGCTGGCCTTTTTCAAGTAATGCTTCTTAGTTATACAACACACTTGCAATGCTGTTATTCTGAAAGCACTTTCAATAATTTCTTTCGAGTTTTAGGAACAACAAACGACTTCTTTTGTATTGATTATCGATTGCTCCATGATCTCTATACGATACCACCTTCAATATCTTAGATCGCTTAAACGCTGCCTACCTTTATATTCCACCATTTTAGTATATATTTTGTTAACTAATCAAACAAATTTGGTTTATTGCCTGAAAACAAGTGTTCTGACCATTCAAGTACACGCAATTTATTTTTTGTATGCAGACGGTTTTAATACATTACATTAATTAATCAATAAGCAGAGCTGTTTTCCAATAATTCCTTGGATAATTGTTGAAGTGAAGGATTATCTGAAATTAAATATATTGGAAACCATGACTAAATGAAGTAAAATGAACTCATTATGATCAGACACACTTGAGCGATATGACCTTAAAATGCACATTCAAGGACAATAAACTATATAAGCTTCCAGAGGTATGGTCTAAAGCAGTGGTTCCCAACCGCGACCTACTTTTATAGCAGCCAAGTAATTCGCGACCCTCTTTTATAGTAACCAAAAGATCTGAGACCCTCCTCCTGCCTGTCCGTCGCCGCCACATTTTCATAATAAAAACATTTTTAACTGAGTAAGGGAAACACACTAAATATAAAATTATAAAATTATATTTTATTAATTATATGTATGACGTTATGTATATTATATTAATTATATATATATATTGATGTATTTTAATATAAAATTAACAACCGTTAGTAGAATATTGCAGTTAGCCATGTTGAAATATAAAAGCGTTGGAAACATTTGGTATGAAATTCCTTATAAAAATAATTGCAACTGAAAATAGTTGCAGCGACCCCCCAGAAACATGTTCGCGACCTCCAGGCACTGGCGGATCCAGCGAGGCGGGGGATCGCCCCCCCCGCGTTAAGGTTAAATAAGAAAAAAAATTAAAGACGATGAAGAATATTTTATGTGTTGTTTGTTACAACTGTAATAAATAAAAGTCTTACACTAAAGTCTCCAAGCCTTGGAGAAATGCAATCTAGACGTTTTTCCATGAATCTACAAGCTATTCGCCTTTCAAACTGCATTTTCAGTAAGTGTTGCTTCAGCAAAACGTAGTTTTTTATCGTTGAAGCGCCGTCAAACTTGGCTTCGAACGCGGATGACAGAAGAGACTTTTAATACACACCCACAGAGACATTCATATTGATGTAAATAAAGTGATTGACAAATTTTCAAAGAAACCAAGATGGCTCGACTTTGCACTATAAACTTCAAGTTTTTTAAAAAGTTGCTTGTTATAAAAAAAGTAAAATAATTACGATGTTTTTGTAGTTTAAATTTAAACTTGTTCTATTAATTACATTGTAAATTATCGTTTTTGGTTATTGTATATGTCTCCTTTACTAGGTTATCCTTCTGTCATACTTGACTATAATCTGCCCTAAACCATATAGTTTAATTAAAGAAAAGCCCAGCTTTAATTCATTGTCGTAAATTAAATATTTTGGTGAGTATAAAGCAGGGTTGTCCAACCTTTTTGGGTAGCGGGCCACTTAAAGAATTTTCACGGATCTCGGGGGGCCAGATATTTCTTAAGAAACAAAAAAAGGAAGAAAACTAACTTACACTTAACAACCTTCCTTTAGAGTTTTTTCCAGTTATTTGTTTGTGCACTTGAGACATAGAAGGGAGTCCCCCCCGACGTTTGCTTATTTTTGAAAAAAATCTAAAATTTTTGTTTGGGAATTTTTTTTATTTCAAACAGTTGTAGGCTGACTGGATTAATATTGTTCGTAATGTGGCCCGCGGGCCGTATGTTGGACAATCCTGGTATAAAGGAAGGCTAGTAATATAACAATATTTACCTAAACTATTTAACAGCCCAAAACTAAAAACTTTCCTATTGAGGGGGGCCCCTCGGAACCGCCCCCGTAATAACATCCTGGATCCGCCCTTGCTTCCAGGTTGGGAACCCCTGGTCTAAGGAATGGCGTGATTCCAAAACGGCACAGCAGATCACTAATGGGCGCTAAACCGACAACTTAACGTCATAAACCGACAACTTTACGTCATAAACCGACAACTTAATGTCATAAACCGACAACTTAACGTCATAAACCGAATTTGGAATTTTCCCTCAAAGTGAAAGGTTATTGGAGGAATAAACCAAAAGGACTAATTTCCACTTCCTTACTTCGTTTCTTGGCCACGCTGCGACACTAGTTAAATCGCCAGGTTTGAGAATAGAGAAATATCATGTTCCAGGATGGCATGGAACCGTAAATTCCAGGTTTCCAGTCCTGACACTCATAGACGTAGAGTTTTGAAATTTATTGGGAGGCTTGGGCCTTCACTAAATAAGTAAATTAATTAATGGTTAGTTTATCATTAATTAATAGTTGAGAAATAATAATTCTTTATAATAGTTAATTTCGTAATTAATAAATAATTATTAAATAACAATATTAAAGAAAAACCTCCAGAAAATACCGTGTATAAATTGCACGTTATGTAAATTTTATAGGTATAGGAGATGGTCTAAATATGGGCTACCACTTTTATTTCAGGAACTGTAGCCAAACCCTTGAAGATTTTCAAAATGTAATACTGTGGTCTATTTACTTATGTAATTTTTTTTCTGTAATCTATAGCTAGAACATGTCTGCTTCATTGCGATACAAAAATAAATTTTCTAAAAATAATGTTTTCTTTGAATTATTAATTAAATGTAAAAGTAAAATTGTTGACTTTTAAAAATGTGGTCTATAGAAGGGCTACCCTCAAAATATTGTAAAATACTAATTAAGAAAGAACATTGTATATGTGAAGACATCGTTTACTTCAGATAAATTATTAATTGCGACATCGCACTAATAATCGCACTACATCGCACTACAAATAATAAAATAAAATGAATTTTTGGATACGACAAATAAAAGCTTCATATTTTCGGATTGAAATATTTAAAAGCATGAAAAATTACTGGTAATAATAAACTTGCTAACAGCCTATTTACAAAAGTCACATATATATACAACTTTTTTTTAGCACGTGCACACTCAGTGTGAAAAGGAGGTCGCGAAATACTGAAAAAAGTAGATCTATATATTTTAAGACTAAAGTGTTTTTTTGTTTTTTTTAAACAAATTTATTTTAAACTGTGTGTTTTGTGATCAATGTAATTACAGCAAATATTAATCTACATGTTCTGTTTGTTTGTTTGGACGTTTTATGGCGCAAGGGTATCTGGGCTATACTGCGCCAAATACATGTTCTGAATTCGACTACGAGCAGCGAAATATTTAATTTTCTCTAAGAGGACAGTTATATCCAAGGATGTAGCCCTAAATGAAAAATTTTCCTTGATCCCAATATTGTAAGAACTTTTCAAAAGCCTGGGGATATAAATAAAACAATATTAGGGGGGGGGGACAAGTAAGGCGCCCTTTCCGGATAGCAAGACCCCACCCCATGAAAAATCTTCGTTGTGCCTCTGGTTATATCCATAAGTTTTGTAAGCATTAGAGTATACCAAAAAAAAAGGGTCTAAATATAGGTTAGCCGATATTTAGACCTGCTTATGCAGGTAGCCCATATTTAGACCATTTACTTAGTGAATCTTGGAGCGGTGGCAGCCATTACTACGCAACTGTATTCGTTATACGATTTATGTGAAAATAAATTTAAAATGTCAGTAATATGGTGCATTTACCAAATTAATTCTTAGTTAAACATATTATTGTTACGAAAATAGAACAAACATACTTAAAAAATGTTTTGCAATGCTAAAATACGCAAAATAATACGTTCCGCAACACAACACCCGAACACATAGAGTGCAAATGGGTCTACTGGTCCTCTTTTTTTCCTTTCTTCTTGAATCACAGTTTCGCATAACTTTCACTAAAGGATAGCACTCACCAAGCCCTGAACTTCAACTAGCCCATATGTGGACCCTAGTCTGCACTTAGACCAACTCCTCTAAAACAATATGTTTTAAATGATCGCATCTATCTCAAGATTTAAGATTCAAATAGACGTGATTTGAGGGGGGTAAACTGGGGGGAGGAGGGGGCAAATTCATTTTCAGAAATTGGAAGTCAAGTATTTTTTGCCTTTTTTTAATACTTGAACGTATGTCAAAAATCAACATGTCTTTGGAGTCTGCGTTAGTTTCGTCAGTGGTTAAATAAATCTTTACATCTCTTTCTCGTTCAATCCATCAAATCAAATTTATTTTTGCATTACATTCACGAACAAATGCATACAATGCCCATAATATTCAGTGAGAGGACCTTGAGCCCTATGACGTAGGAAAAACAGGGGCTCATGGGGGCTCAACACCCATTGGATGTTAAAGCATATTATTTTCTCATAGGCCGCATCACAAAATCTTCTTTAAAGGCGCTTGAGCCCCCCACCCCCTCCCCCATGAGTTTTGAATTGCTGCGCTACTACTTGAGCCCCTCGTTTTCTATGCCACTGCCAATATTAGCCTAACCTATGTGTTGCTTATTATCCACCAAAAAATAGGACTTTGGAAGACAGTGATCCGATCACGTAACAGTTTGTTATAAAATCTTTTAAATCCCTAAAAAAACGCGAATTATTCAACTTGAAATTTTTTTATTTTATATTTTAATATATATTATATTCTAAATATATTAATGAAAAACATAATTTTATTCGAGGATGAAATCTTTTATTTTTTTATACCTTGTTTAGCCCAAAATAACCCTTGCTGTGCTTGCGCCATAAAAATACAACCAACGTACTATTTATTTTTTTTTCCGATGTGTGGGGAGAGCGTATTGACGAAATTCTACACTGAATGGATGGCAAAGTCCGCCTTTTAAAATTTTGCGCCCCATTTTTTTCAAAATTTTGCGCCGTATTTAAATACGACGCTCTTGGCCAGGGATCTTCAACTTTATTTAGTAAAAAAAACAATTATTTTGTTGGCTTGCGAGCCGCAATATGGTAACGATAATTTTGGAATTGAATATATATTTCAATATTCATATTATCTCAGTCTTTTACCGTTTATACTCACATGGTTTGTTGCTTGCAAGTTGAAGGGCAGGGTGCTAATAGATTCGGCAGGGCGTTGCGCCCTTCTATTTCGCTTTAGATGAAACACTATATTATTCATTACTTCTTTGTTTATTTTGCAACTGTTTTAATTCCGTGGTGTGCGTTTACAAATTGCTGTCGTAATGAAATGAGTAGGGTTTCTTTTCACCTTCAAACGCAATTTTATTTGCTTTTTAAAAGTCATTTCTATATTTACAATTTCCCTTACCTGGAAGCTGTCTGGGCTTAATGGTTATGGCGCTATAAATTGCATTATTGTACGTTTTAATGTAGGTGCCTGAAATTTGTTGCATCTAATATTGTGTGCAATTTTATATATTTTGATAATTAGTAAAACATTTGCTTTTGCATTAATTTCTTGATTTTTAATTCACTTAAGTACAGAGCCGTAAGCAGCCTGGGGCGAATGGGGCTCTCCCTCCCCCTAAAAATACCTTTTGATTTTATTATTAACATCGAAAATGTTTTTACGGAGTTCGATTGAAAAAAACGTCACTTTTTTCGTTATTTTTTTCGTTACGCCTTAATAAAGGTAGGAGGCTGTTGTTGCCACTGTATTGTAGTTGTATCAATAATATAATTATTAGCGGCTTTCGATAGGTATTATTGATAGATATTATTATTATATCGCGCAAATTAGAAAGTGTAGGATTAGAGTGACGAATTAGATTGGTGCATTAGAGAGTGAAGGGTTAGAGTGACGAATTAGATTGGTGGATTAGAGTGAAGGGTTAGGATGGCGAATTAAATTGGTGGATTAGAGAGTGAAGGATTAGAGTGGCGAATTAGATTGGTGGATTAGAGAGTGAAGGGTTAGAGTGGCAAATTAGATTGGCGGATTATCGAGTTACGGATTAGAGTGGGGGATTAAAGGGTGGCGGACTATCTAGTTGTGAATTAGCGAGTTGTGGATTGGCGAGTCGGGAATTAGAGGGTGGCTAATTAGCGAGTGATGGCTTAGCGTGTTTCGGATTAGAGAGTGTCGGATTAGCCAGTGACGGATTATCGAATTTCGGATTATAGAGTTGTGAATTAGCGAGTTTCGGATTAGCGAATTTAACGAGCATGCTGGATATGAATTCAGTTATAACAGGCATGATATACACGACATGAATTCTAGTTATAACCTAGCATACTCGCTATAACCAAACTAATATCTATCATGCTCGCTATAACCGAGTTCGTATCCATCATGCTCGCTATAACTGAGTTCGTATCCATCGTGCTCGTTAAAATCGAGTTTGGCCTGCTAGGCAAGCATTAAACGCCAAACATTATCGTAGAAAAAATAACACATATGAATAAAATATAGCATATATTTATAATAGCCATTTTAGTTGTACCTGAAATAATTATACATTGTGTATGCCAGTGTAAAAGTAAAAAATATTTGAAGATTTTGCCTTACTTTTGCATAACTGACAAATTTTGAGATCATTTTTGGCGAAGAACTCGAAAAAGCCGCCTGGTACGTAAATCAGTCTTGAATAAATAAGACGCGATCCTTCAATTTTCAAATCAGAAGCAATCATCACTTGCCTGTAACTTCATTATTTTTGACATTTTTAATTTTTTTGTTGGAAAGCGTGGAATTTCAAGCCTTATTTGTCACCATGTCTTCCTTTTCCACCATATCAACATACTTGTTTCGCGTTGTTTGTGAAAAATACACAAAGCAAGCCGATTTTGTATCAGATTATAAGATGGATATTGAGAAAGAAATATTTACATTTGCCAAAACTTTGATAAGTGGGTGAACACACGAAATGAATAACGAGAATACACTTGGTATTTGTTTAAATGAAATGAAGTATAATGTAATACATAGTAATGAACTAAATGATGGGATGAACAAACTAATTTGCCGTCACGCGTAACTTACACATTAGAAGACATGAAAAGAATTTCCATGGAGTGGGTCAGGAAAACTACGTTCCTTGAAAAGCATACAGCATCGCTTTAAAGACAACACGCTTTCACGTCGACAAATTTATCGCTTTCGGGATTATGTTGCTTCCCAGGGTACAAGATGTGAAAAACTGTTACGGATGAAAGACGAAGTATTTGAGAAGTTTAAAAATGCCCGGGAATATGCTTTATTAACAGTTCACGATGCCGATTTAAAGTTATGGTTTCTGAACATTGCAATGAGAGAAAATCTCACAAACTTTAGCGCAAGTGATGCTTTTCTATTAAAATTTTAATAAAAGAGCGTGGCATAACAAGTAGAAGAGTCACCAAGTTCGTTATGCATGAACGTACTATGCACACAACGGCTTTGGAAGATAGAGCTATAGAATTCGTCAACATAGTTACAGATGCAATGAGCAACTATTCTTTTGATGAGGTTTTAAACACTGACCACAGCGGATTCACTAAAGAACGGGCATCTACGCGCACTCTGTCGATTAAGAGGGAAATCACACTCCAAGTATCATTCAATCTTCTCACGCCTTATCTCATTCCGTAACAATTGAACCTGTCATTTCTGCTACTGGACAATTATTGCGACAATTTCTGCTCACCCATCAGGAACCAAAGGGTGTATTCGATCCACGGGTACAGGAAAAGTTATTTAATCTCCTAATGTTATTCTGGAATGTTCCAAAAGTTGCAAATCCTCTACCGAAATACATATGTTCCTCAGCGAAGTACTCAAACCGAACGTAACATCAAAATTTCTATTAATTATGGATTCGTAATAATCGAACCCGGATTAACTGCGCACCAGCAAACGTGTTACCACACTGCAGACCATCGAAGCATAAAGCCACCGAGCCATGTTTTTTGTAAATTTTCATAGATAACGATTTCCGTCAACCATGTTTGAGCTCAAACTGGAGCTTTCAATGTACAGCAGGAAAAAATTCATGGCGCCGTGAATTGGAGAAGGTTAAGAGCCCTTACTCTGAGAAATGCTTTTTCGCTATCAGAGTCAATATTCTCTCCTGTTTATGCTCCATATAAGGCTACAGGTTTTATTATTGTTTTATAAGCGTTAGGCTTTAATGCATGTGCTACTGTGAAATAAATACTGACTAAAGAAATAAAACAACACTCTTTATATATTCAACACTTGCAATACACAATATAATAATGTAAGTGACATTCACCACATTTCACAGTTTAAATATATATATATATAGGTGAATTTGACATATTCACTCGATCAGACAGCATGCTTTTTGCTTCAACAGCTCAATATATAGTGGGTGATTGACACCGTGACTCACTCGTATAGCATCTTCCGCCTACAGAATGAAACAATTCAATTACTAGATAATTGAGGCATTTTTAATAAACTGATACACGATTATTAATCATAATTATTACAAAGACATAGCTATGAACGAATTGAAATAGTTATCGGCATTTTATAGTTAAATTTTTAACTGCAATTTTGTGTATTTTTTTGTTCAAGCAAAGTGTGTTGCACATTCAAGTTTAATAAACTAATTACGGGCGATCTCGGCATCATCCAAGACTTGTGTATCTGTGGTACTACTGTTACTCAAGTGTCCACACGTAGACATGACGGGAATAAACAGGGGCGTAACAAATCAAAAAATTATGAGGGGGCTCAAACAGATTTAAAAATGACCACACGATTCAGCGTTACAGAAATAAATGTGCCTTCATATGTCGAGCTTTATGATCCCCCCCCCACTTCCTACATCGCAGGAAATGAGTGGCCCGGAAATAACATAGTTTACTGGGACTTTTATCGTAAGTGAAGAAAAGGGTAATAAAATACGTACTACATGGAAAAGGGTACTACATGGAGTTACCTAATGGAGACATTGTGCACCACTTTCACAAGTGCCATTTAAAGCAGCGGTCGCCAACCTTTCGGGCCTCACGGGCCATTAAATTCATAATTTTAAATTACACTGACCATATTTCGTGGATTTAGTACAATATAAAAGCAAAAATTGTCATTCAGAATATGAGAATTTCTTAGAATATTATTTTTGTTTTGTTATTAATCAAACATTAAAAATGAAAATAATGTCCAGCTTTTTCTGCGGACCACCGATTAGCGACCGCTGATTTAAAAGCAAAGATGTCATGGGAGAAGCATTTATTCCTCTATCACGATCATTCCCAGTATGCACTTGCCAGCAAATCTTTTACTCCTTTGGGATATTGTGTATGTGTGCACAAACTGGTGAGATATGTATCTAAATTTACACATTAACCCTCGACTTTTCCCCTAAATACCCACTGCAGGCTGGGCTATGAAAGATAATATTTAATAGCAAATTGCTCATTCTTACCTCATCTACCATTTCCGTAGCTCTTTTCCCCTGGTTAAGAAGTACCATAATTTTGATGATTTTTAGCAACAAAATACAATAATTCGGGTGGTAGCAACCATAGAACATCCTGAAAATAATAAAAGACATAAAATTAATCGCCTGTTCAATTAATGGAATTTTGTATATAAAAGTCAGTGACGGGAAGTTTGGAGGGAATGTAAATACAGGGTCTTTCAAATTAAATGCCCCCTGAGTGGTGTACAGGACGCTACAATGGACGGATGTGTATGAAATTTAGCATGTAGATGTGTTCCTCGACATGCACTCACGAATGATGCCAAAAAAAAAGTAATGTATGTTTCACGGTTATGGTTACCGGATTTCGCAATTTTCAAATAGTAACACCTCAATTTTTTAACAGCATAATGACAGGTACCATCAGAAACCGTATATATATAATAGGAATTTTATTTTTAGACTTAAAACTGACACAGTTATGTAATATTACGTACATGATAAACTGAGAAAAAGAAAAGTACCGTTAACTGTGAAGTCTTTAAAAAGTTTCCAGAAATTGCTGTACTGGGTAAACCTTTCGGAATTACCAGTGCTGACGCTTATCAGTATGCACTACAGATGTACGAAATGAAAATTTTCAGAGGTGTCATAGTCGTAAAGCAGAGAAATATTGACGAAAGGTAGAGTGTATGCATTTTTATATTATAAAGTAATTTCGTAAGCAAAACACCATTACTTACAATATTTGTACAAATCTCTTCAACAGCATTACAACTGTTCAATGTTGTCCACCATTCCGGCAAAATAACAGTGTTGTCCACCATTCCGGCAAAATAACAGTGTTTTCCACAACCGAGTGCACCATTTCAACTGGAATGATCAACACATGACATAGAATGCTTTTCTATAGATCAGTGGTTCCCAACCTTTTTCAAGCCATGACCCACTTTCATATTAGCCAAATATTTCGCACCCCCATTTTATAAAACCCAAAAGATCTGCGACTCCCCCCACTGTCCTCCGCCACCACAGTTGTTAAAAATACTTTTTTTTCATGCAGAGTACAGAAAACACATTAAATATGATATTATATTGATTATTAATATTTTAATAATTACATTATGTTATTTACATATATTAATGTATATTACAGATATAAAGTTAACAACCATTAGTAAAATATTGCAATGTGTGTAGCCATGTTGAAATATAAAAGCGTTGGAAACATTTGGTATAAAATTCCTTATAAAAATAATTGCAACTAAAAATAGTTGTGGGGATCCCCCCCCCCCAGAAACCTGTTTGCGACCCTGTCAGGTTGGAACCACTGCTGTAGATGACACAGAGTTAAACGTCAAGCACGATTTACATCGTCTTTCAAATAACCCAACAATCAGAAGTCACAGGGGGTGAGATCCAGAGTTCAGGGTGGCAATGATGTCTGAAAACATCTGATCACTCGTTCATCAGTAAAGTGCTGTCTCAGCAATTTTTGGACAGGAAGTTTGTTTGTTTGTTTGGCTTTTTTATGGCGCAAGAGCATCTGGGCTATACTGCGCCATATATATATATATATGCGCCATATTGTTCAGGATGAACAATGTGGTGATGGCACACCGTCTTACAAAAATATGGTTTCATGAAGGCACTCACGTTGTTGTAGCTGCAGTATTATGAAATGCTCCAACGTATCATGATACCACTGTCCGGTAACGGAACAGATGAAGGCCCCAGTCGGTATTTCCTCTTCAAAAAAATGTGGACCAATAAGAAAAGTGGTAATAAATGAACACTATACTATCAATTTCTCTGCCTTACGAATTATGACACCTCTAATACATCTGTAATGCATATTCATAAACATCAACGTTGCTAATTCTGCAAGGTTTACTCAGTTACAGCGTGTTCTCGAAGCTTTTGAAAGACGTTTCCACTTAATGGTACTTTTTATTTCTCTCAATTTATCGTTTACATAATGCTATGCACCTTTGCAGTTTTAAGTCTAAAAATAAAATTCCAACGGTATTTACGGTTTCTGATGGTGCCTGTCATTATGCAATTAAAAAAATTGAGTGTTGCCATTTGAAAATTTTGAAATTCGGTAACTACAACCATGAAACGTACGTTATTTATTTTTTGAATGCGTATCAAGAAACACCTATGTGCTAAATTTAATACACATCAGTCTATTATAGCATCCTATACACCCCTCTAAACAGGATGCATTTAATTCAAAAGACCCTGTGTATATATACTCATATTCAAAGTTACGAGAATTCTCAATGCTATTTCAATGAGAGCAGTATGTTTGTTTGTTTTTTGGTTTTACGGCTCAAAGACTACAGTGGTCATGCTGCGCCGGGACCTACTGTTTTCCGAGGAATCCGAACCTCTTAAGGCCTAGGGAACCAAACCCCGGACTACAGTGAGCAGTGCGATCTTTATGAGATCTCTGAGTAAGCGTTCTTTGCACTGCTGGGAGTCGAACCCGGATTAGCGGCGCACTAGGAGAACGCGTTACCACACTGCGCCATAGTAGTGGAGTATATATTCTGATCTGTAACTGCTGATGTACTTCATTTATAAAAAAAAAAAAAAATCTTTTTTTTTGCAGAAAATTAATAAGCTGTCAGTATCAGAACTGCCACTGGTCAGAATCGCAATAAATAACATTTTTTTTAAAGCATCTTATGAAGGAGAACCCACAATCAAAATTGGCGCAAAATTTGAAGGTCCAAAACGAAAAATCATAGGCAACAAATTTGCTCATATAAATATGGAAAATTATCAAAGAATGATTATTGACGTTTACATGAGCAAATTGGTTATTCTAAATGAGTGTTCTAAGAATTTTTATTTTTGACCTTCAATTTTTGTGTCAATCTTGAATATGGATTCTCCTTCATAAGATACCTAAAAAAATGCGATATATCTTCAATGCATATTTCTGAAAGACCATCTCCATTAAGTAACCACCTTCCTCAATGATCACTTTCTTCAAAACAGATTTCCCCCCATGCACTCAATGCTAAATTTAGCTCCATTTGGAGACCACTGCAAACCATTTCCCTCTAAAAGTGACCACATTTCATGCCAGAAGGTAAAAAGGTGAAATTCCTGCACATTTCAGGATATGTGCAGGAATTTCACTTTTTTATCTTCTGGCCTGAAACAGAGTAAACAATTTAGTGAAGACCTTTGCCTTCTAGGTTTTCACGTTATAAAAAATATTTTAATTTAATATCAAATCTAAGTTTTACAATCTTTCTTTTTTGAACTCTCAGCTGTTTTGCAGGCAAAAGGTGGAGCAATAAGCTATTAGGTAAGTGGTTATGGTGTTTTAGCTCTTTAGTGTCGTTGCTACAGATAATAAGTAAACACAAGTAGAAAATAAACATGAGTAGTTTGGCAAGCTTTACTTGTAGGGTTTCACAAGTTCACGACCCATTGCCAAGGCTTCGGTCCAACGTCCCATTTGGAGACATGCATCGAAGACGTACTCGATTAGTTTCAATCGGAATAGATGTCTATTACTGAGCACACCATCTACGGAAGCTAGTTCATCCATTGCGTTTTCCCAAATCACACTTGGTTGCTCTAAAACCGAATATTTTTATTTCAATATACACATAGCTTCCGTAAGCTCTTAATGTAACAACAGAACAATACAATAACAAAATATAAAAATTATTAAAAGACAAATATGAACAAATGAATAAAATTATTGAAAATTACCCGAGCTTCATCTGGGGAGAATACGACTCAGGGTAACGACTTTTGCTACCATGTCATCCATTCTCCCAACACTCCTGATGTTACAATAACATGGTTCGTTGGTTGGCTGTATTTTTATGATGAAAGGACAGCAAGGGTCATTCTGTAGCAAACAAGGTGAAACCGTACACAGTTTTAAAGTGAAAATAAATTAAAACTACAATGGTAAAAACATACTAACAGTAAGGTATTAACTGTATCGAATAAAACGGTATAATGAAATTATATGAGACGGGAAAAGCCAATTTTTGATAAAAAGCTAAAAATGATTTCATGATTAAAAGAATTGCATAAAATGTCACAAAGGGTAAAATTATTTTGGTTAAAAGCTAATGAACGTTGTTGGTTAAAATTGGGGAAAAAAGAGATAAAACATGCGAAACATTTAATGGTTCATTGCATGTAACATGCATCGGAGCATCTTCTCCCTTTAAAAGATGCTGATGGGAGGAGAGTGTGCGGCCGATGAAAAGTCTTCCAGAAGGTTATAGAATTTCTCTGTGTTTTCTTTGCTGAATCCAAGAGCCCTGCTATAGGACGTTCCAGTAGGTTTCCTTTCTGACACTTTGGTTTTGTTGCGCTTAAGAAAAAGACTAACCTACTTTTTCCCAGCAATATCGTCTTTGAAAGGATGCTCAATGTTTTTCTTTCAATCAATTCCTCTCTGCCAATTGTGCAGCCATTCTTCGCAAACATTACGAGTAAGCCCAAAAGAAGGAGCTTCCATAGCAAGACAATAATGAACCAGCTCTTCTTCAAGATCTTAACCCAAAACTGTAGGTCTGCCTCTTTTTGTTTTTGATACTTCTTCAGATGTACCGTACTTCATGTTGGACAATCTCATAAGTGTTGTTTTCAGAACATTAAACTGTTTACTGGCCTTCTTCCAACCCATCTTCTTTTTCCGAACTGCATTAATAGCTTTAGTCAGTTTAGACGGATTCCGCTTTCTTTGATCAACCTTTCCCATTATCCTCTTGGAATATGCAAGACAATTCCAAGAGAATAAGTGTGTGTACAAATACAGGCAGACTTTAAACATGAAAAAATAAAGGGTTCGATTTAGGCAACTGAAGGAGGTCCAGTTTGCACGACTACAGCTTACATTTTGTTAACCCAATAACTTCTTAACCAAATACTAAATGAAACGGTTTAATGATAAACATCAACCTTAAACCTTTCCATTTAAGAATACATATAGGTCGAAAGACTTACCTGCCAATATCTAGGAGAAATAACAAAAGATGTAGCACAATGTAAAAACCTTTTCCACTGTCAAAGCATGTAATGGCAGGCTGATAAGCAGCAAGTGAAGCAGCCAAAGTGTACGCTCCGCTACAGAGTGGTAAAAACCTATTACTAAACTACTATTTACACTTGGTTCCGCTAAACTTCAGGAGAATGCAGAGTCAGAAGACCGGAGGGTCTGGTTTAGGGGTGGGAGTCCGATTTAGGGCACTTTCCTATATATGTATATATATATATATACAGAATAAGTATTAAGGCGCACACCTAGAAGTCAAATCAAAGTCGTTCTTCTCCTCAGTTTTTTACAAAAAAATGGCGTTATTAAGAACAGGGTTTTCGGCGTTATTGAGAACAGGGTTTTCACCATTATAATTTAATTTCATTTAATTCTCATTTCGCTCATTTAATTACACATGGTGAAAATACATTTTTGACAGTAACATTTAATCGTTATGGAACTCATTGTTGAATTACCATGATTTTTAATTAGCCTTAATTTAATAAAAGAACATTCTATACTTATATACGTATGATACGTGAATAATATTAAATATTGCATCTTTCGTTTTATGTGTTGTGGCAGTTTTTAACTAGGAATCTACCGAGCTCAGAGCCGCCAGCTGCTTAATCCGCCACTGAATCAACACATCGTTCCTAAATGTTTTTACCCTATGTGGTAGGAGTAATAAATTTCTTCGTACATTTGCTATCATCTCATGGCGTAAGAATGTGAATTTGTTTTCTGTTACCAAAGGAAATAATACACTTAATAACATTAACAGAACTCAAGTGAACAAATTGATCAAATGTAACCATAATGTTATTGTGAAACAAAGTTATTTACAACAGCGCTCCCAGTCAGATATTGCATTGTTGTTTCCCAACGACGACTTGTTGATCAAGGAGGAATACTTCATGCATACTTTAGAACCACCCACAGTTCTCTGTATCGAGAACAATGCAAGTTTGAACAACAGCAGAAGGGTTGTGTCAAAAAAAAATAAAATAAAGTCATTTACTCTGTTTCTATATTTTATGGTGCCCGGATCTTATGGCACAAGGATAGCTTGGCTTTGTGGCACAAGGGCAAACCTGACCATGCTACACCAAGAACTACAATTCTCTGTGGGAATTGAAGATCTGTTGCACAGCGAATTAAACCCTATAGACTACAGGTCAGAAGAGAAAACAGCGATGTCCAATAGCACTAGGAGTTAAGCTCTAATTTTCTGAATAGCAGGTAAATGTGATACCTCGGTGGTGTAGGAATTGGGGGGGGCCTATAGGCTAAAGGCCCCCTTGACTATCAAAACACTTTTTTTTCCAAGGCTGCAGTACATGACTGTATTTAAAACCACTTGAGACTCCCCCCCCCTTCCCCAATATTTGTATTGCTACATTACTGATCATACTTCCCATTCTCTTTGAAATTAAACTCAGACTTTTAACCAAGTTTCCCTTTGCAATGTCTTTCCCTCGCTGACTACATATTGTTAATGTCACAAGACAGCTTATTAACACAATCTAAGATGTGATCATGGGCTTAATACGACTACTGAACTATGATACACTTACAAACGTTTTAAGCATAATTCGGCTGAATACGACTACTGAACTATGATACACTTACAAACGTTTTAAGCATAATTCGGCTGAATTACGAAGACAAAAGCTATGGACACATGAACTTATAATAGTTTCCAATGATGTATAATAATGAATTTTTATTTTTATTTTAACTACTTTTACGTTTAATTAAATTCTTTTGGTTTTCTTAATTTTGATAAAAATGAGTTTTCGTGGAAGTCTACATATCACATATTAATGTTCAAAACTTAAGAAGAATCGAGATTAATAACAAAACAGAGTTATTGATTTTGTATATACAGGGTGTCTCAGCACCAGGCTTACAAACTTCAAGGGGTCATAGTACTCATCAAGGTGAACGATATTTGTCATAGAACCTAGGGTCGCAAACCACCCACAGCACCAGTTCTAAAACCGTCCAGCATTCACAAATATTTACAACCAGTGCGTGAAGAGCGCCAGATACTACTCAGGTCAGCTGATCAAGTGCATAGTTGATTAGGATAAAGCATATTGCGCTTCTCATGCACTGGTTGTAAATATTTGTGCATGCTGGACGATTTTAGAACTGGCGCTGTGGGTGGTTTGCGACTTTAGATTCTATGACAATTATCGTTCACCTTGATGAGTACTATGACCCCTTGAAGTTTGTAACCCTGGTGCTAAAACACACTGTATATATAATTATTTAGCTTTAATAATGATAAATTAAGCAAAAGAATTTTAAAATTCACTTTCAACTAAAATAACAAAAAAAAGAGTATCTAATTAAAACTTCATTGCGACATGGGTACGATGATTACCCTTATTCTTCTTCATAGCCTTTAACTTCTCTAGTTTCCTTAACGCACGGACTTCAACATCCTTGCCATCCTTTTTGTCAGAACGAAGTTTGCTCATCAACTTATCCTAAAAAAAGTATGTGCACAATAATGTCAAATGCTCACAGCAATGTGCCAAACACAACAGCATGCATTAAAATATCACATGCGCACAGTAATATGCACAACACTGTTAGACACATGGGAAATTCCATGGTTACGGACTAACAACATTTGGAGCACGTTTTCAGAGCTTTAATAACAAATAAACTTTTATCAACTGTATGTGGAAAAAAACTATTGAACTATTCGAAAGTAAGAAATTAGTTGCTCTACGGAAAACACTACAATTTTTTTTTTTCCTTCTTTGAAGGCTAACTGCAATATTCATTTTTAAAATTGTGGTTACGGACTAACGCACTTCAGACAGAATTTTAGAAGCTGTTAATTACATAGTAATTTCCTGTGAATTATGAAGCACACACAAAAAAAATTAATAACCGACAGTAGTACTAGAGAACAGGCTTCTATAAACATTCGACAGAACTAAAAAATTACAATTATTTTTGACATAATTATCAATTAACTAGTGGTTACGGACTAACGTATGTTGGCTACGGACTAACATATGTTGACTACGGACTAACATATGTTGGCTACGGACTAACAAATTTGTCCAATGAATGTGCTGCATAACTTTGAATGTTTGGAGCCGATTTATATATGATTTATACACGAAATTTTTTTTAAAGTTTGTTTTACATATTGGAATACAATGATTCAATGTTCCGGAAATCTGATTCTTGCAATTTTAAGAATTTGAAACGAGTAGATGACATTGGTGATAGATCGCTGCCCACAGAATAAAATACATTTTTAAAATGAGAACTTGCGATATCATTTGCATCCTTAAACTGATTTATACCTTCAGATTTTTGATGTAAGAAACTAAATTTTGCTTCTTGTTTTTCCCCATTGACCGTCTGGGCCATTTCCAAAAAACAGTAGGGGTATTTGTCCCAGTACACTGTATACCATTTCTGGGAAATAGACACCATGTATGAAGCATTTTTAGCAGTGTCAGTTTTAACTGTTTCCAAAGTGGAATCGCCCTGAAATGAAAACAGCTTTGGGGTTAAGCACGAAGAAACATTCCCATATCTAACTGGTATTGGCTGTACATATTTTACTGAGTGAATAATGATGCATATTTGGTAAGAGATTGATGTTCTTCCATAAGGTATCAAGGCGGCCTTTGTTTTGTTTTCTTCAGATATGTAGATAACATTTATTTTTTCAGAAACTGCTGACGCACAATCCGCAAATGATTTTGCATCTGTTGGGATAAACTCCTTAGCTAAAACACCATCATAAACTCTTCTTTTAACTTCTTCAGATCCCGTCAACTGCTCGTTTGCCATGAAATGTAGCAAAGAAGTGTCAGTTGACAGGAATACTCAATCGAGAAACATAGGCCAGTGCATAGTGCTACTTAAAATACTGACCAGAACCATCGGAAAACATACTGAGCATCTTCATGGAAGGAATGTGTTCCGTAAAATCTTTGATGATATAATCATTGAAATCAGCATATTTATCATGAATCATGTAGTCTGATACGAAGCTTAAGGACGTACTTGTTTCTCTTCTCCAATGTGATACTAACAGCAGACGGTGTAGACAGTTACTTGATTATGCGACCAGTGAGTACTCTGCCTTCACTTGACAAAGGGAGCAGTTGGCTCCCGAAACGTCGTGTTTTTAAACCTTACGCCAGTGTCGAAATAACTGTTTGTTATGGAATCTCCTGGTGAAACTCTGTATTGTTTCGTTAGAAATTCTTACGGGCAGGCTATGTTGAGCCGTGTTAGGAAATACATTAAAGAGAGATGTAGAATTGTCCGCTTTAAAGAACATCTGACTTTCAATCATTGTTGTAAATCGGAGAAATTGGTGCCTAAGGCTTTGCGTGTGAAACCCCTTGTCTTTAAGACTGAAGGACGTAACATTGAAAAGAACGCAAGTTTCAAGTTCTTGTCTGCACGGATTGGTCATTGTCATAACATGATTAATCGTACGCGCCTGATGTTGGTATCTTTTGAACCTAGTCTGGAAACTGCTCTCGACTCTGAAACCTTCTCCCGTGTTTTGGTTGAAGCTGAAAGAGAAGAAGCAACTACTCGTTCTAGAGTTCGTGGTGTTCAAAAGGAAAAGCTTGAGAGATTGAGAACGGAGTACAAACGAAACTACTGCAGGAACAGTGGTCGAATGGACTCCCGTTGGGTTCTTAATCTTTCTAAGCGACGCCTAAGTGATTGTGAAACTTCTGTGCTGTCACGTGGTTTAAATTTTGCACCTACACCCTCGTCGATTCCGGTTTCAAAAATCCTTTCGGCTATTGAACCGGCCTTGTGGAACATGGCGGAGGATAGGTGTGCTGAAGTGCGCATGGAGGTTTCGAGAGTGTTATTTGAACGTAAGGCACTTGTGGACAATCTTTCTGTTCCTAAGCGGAAAGCCCTCAGAGACAGTAAAAAGGTTGTGGTCTTACCGGCAGATAAGGGTCGTACTACGGTTGTGATGGATAGGTCGGTTTACGATGATAAAGTAATGTCACTTTTAAATGATGGCGATACCTATTCCGTTGTAGATAAAGACCCTACTGGTTGTATTGAGAGGCAGATGAATGGTTGCCTGCTAAAACTTCACAAAGAGTCGAAACTGGATGAGAAACTTTACTCGCGACTCCGTTGTTCGTCTGGAAGAATACCATTGTTCTATGGACTCCCAAAAGTCCATAAACACGATATTCCTCTTAGACCTATTGTGAGTTTTTGTAGTTCGCCAACATATGCACTTTCTAAATATCTTGCAGGTATACTATCTCCTCTTGTTGGGTGCTCTGAACGGTCGGTGTCTACCTCTGAGGAGTTTATTTCTTCTATCAGAAACGTAAAAATCGCTCCCGATGATGCTATGGTGCCTTTTAGTGTTGTTTCACTTTTCACCTGTATTCCAACAAATTTGGCGGTATCAGCAGCGTTGGAGCGACTGAGGCATGATGGAAGCCTGGAAGAAAGAACTAGCCTTAGTCCGGAAGAGATATATTGCCTGTTCGAGTTCTGCTTGAATTCCACGGTTTTCGGCTTCAAGGGTAGATTTTACCGACAGAAGAGGTGTACGGCGATGGGGTCACCTGCTTCGAGTGTGGTGGCAAATTTGTGTATGGAGGCATTTGAAAACAGTGCTTTAGATGAGTGAATTTACTGTGTCCAGGTGTGGAAGCAATACGTCGATGATACTTTCGTTATCCTACCAAGGTCTTCAGTTACTGATTTTCATCTCTATTTGAACAGCTTGAACCCTCATATTCAATTTACATTAGAAGAAGAAGATAGCGGTTCATTACCCTTCTTAGATGTTCGGATAAATAGAGATGTGGATGGGCGACTGTTGACTACGGTGTTTAGGAAACCAACACATACTGATAGGTATCTTGACTTTCGTTCTCATCACCCGGCATCACACAAAGCATCTGTCATTAGAGCCTTGCACCGACGAGCCTTTACACATTGTTGTAATGATGACCTTCGCAATGTTGAATTACGACGCAACAAAAGCGTGTTGAAAAAGAACGGTTACCCGACTAAATTTATCGCTCGTAACCAATGTGGTGTTAGTGGTGGAAACAGGAATGTAGAGGATGAGACTAGGAAGACATCAGTGGTTTTGCCATATGTGGCGGGTGTCTCAGAAAAGCTGTCTCGAATTCTCAGTTGTGTGAATGTTAAGACCTACTACAAACCTGTCTACACCCTGCGTGATCTATTACTTAAAGTTAAGGATCGCGTCCCTGAGGAGGAAAAATCTGGTGCTATTTACCAAATACCGTGTGGAGACTGTGACAAGGTGTATGTTGGACAGACGGGAAGATCGATACGTCTACGAGGGAAGGAGCATATGCGTGCGGTAGCTAGGGGAGACGATTCAAACCAGTTGGCTGAACATGTCTTCAGGGAGGGTCACGAACCAGATTGGCATTCGATGAAAATATTACATCAGAATGTGACGAATCTGGGGAGTAGACTTTTTCTGGAATCATGGGAAACCTACGGTTTGAGGAGTCGTGCAATAAACATCGCAAAACCTCTACCAGAACCTTACAGGATTTTTGCAAAACCTCGAGTTGGGGGTGTTCATCTGACATCGTCGGGTGCGGGGGCTTTCCCGGCGAGGGTTTCCCCGATTGGGGTTTCCCCAGCTGGAAATGCTCCGCACCAAATGGCGTCAGATGGGGATTCCCAACATGCGGGTATATAAGCTTAGGACTTTCACGAACTCTTCATTCTGCCTTCACTTGACAAAGGGAGCAGTTGGCTCCCGAAACGTCGTGTTTTTAAACCTTACGCCAGTGTCAAAATAACTGTTTGTTATGAGTACTCTGCATCTCATTGCTTTACACCAAGCCATAATTCTCACTAAAAACTATTTGCAATAATACTGTATTATTGCTGACAGTCTTTTGCAGTTACTTAAAATATTTTGACTGCTTACTTTTGTAGAAGCAGTGTAGTACACTGTGGCAAATTTTTATCAATTTCTTGTAACACATCCGCAACTGTGTTACCTTCAATGGATATTTTTAAAATGTGGCCTTCATTTTAAACCCACTGGTAATAATGAGCAATTCAAGTTAAAATATCTTCATTGGTTTCTTCTGTAATGTCTTTTATTTTGTAGTTATATTATGCAGTAAAGCATCCAAAGCAGAAAATCTACATAATATAGAACTTGCAAATCGTATGTAGAGGCATACAAACAGTACTAAGTATTGTAAAGTTTTGACAGGAATCAACAGTACATTGAAAAAAAACACCTAATATAGAATCCCATGTCAGTCCATAGCTGCAAGAAAAAGTCTGTAATCCCTCTTTCTCAGAAACTACTTTGCAGAATGGGGTAAAAATCACTTTTTTAGAATTTTCCTCATGAGTAATAAGACCAACAACGAATCAGCATTGTACCTGTGCTTGTCTTTATATAGCATAAATAATGGGTTAATTTCAGTTACGGACTAACGTATTAAAATTGTTAACTTAAAAATTAATTATTCTAATAGCAATTGTAATGAATGCAAGTTCACTTGTAAAAATCACATTCCAAACATGAAAGCAGCCATTTTGCATCTTCGGCTACTTTCTCCAGTTTGCCAACTCAAGAAATTTGAGTAAAAAGTTTTAATATTTTTTGTTTTTTTTAGTTGAAAATGTTTACTATAGAGCATTGTTTTGGTTGCTTTATTTTGCGCAGTTAATAGTAATAAAAATCAAATCTTTTATATTTTTAAAACTAGAGAATTTATACTTTAATTTAGTACGAAAATTGTTTCTTTTAATCTATTTTCAAAAATTTAATTCTTGTCCACTCTACTGTGGAATTGTCCATATACATAAAAATGTGCATAACAATACTTCAGTTGCAATATCAGAGTAATATGCACGGAAATGCTGGACAATGGTAGTATGTGTACAGCACAATGTCAATTATACGGAAAAGACAAAATACCAATTAGCAATAAATACGAACATACCAATTCCGGATTTAAACAGCGAGTACATTGGCACTTGAAATAATACTGAGATTCCAGTTGCTGTTGTCTATCTTTGGAAAACTGCATTTGATCAATGTAACTTATATAAACCTGAGGAGGAAAAACGCGGTTACAAAATAAAAGAGTAAAAAATGATTACAAAGTCGAACATAAAAGAGTAAAAAATTATTACAAATTCTTAAAAATATAAAACAATCACAAAACTTTTCCAAATTACGATAGAAACTCCATTGTCTGATTCTTTTTTACCTACAACTCTCTGTTAACTGACGTCTGTTTCCTAGAGGTTATTTACATTTTTTGTGAGTAGCGATCCCATCCAAATTACATCAAACAAACTTCATTTCAAAGCTTTATGAACTGTTTTAAATAAACGATTTCACAGCCAAAAATCGGGAAGCGGTATTTATTCTTAAAACAACAACACTCCTTTCCTGTTAAAAATATGCCAATTAAGAAAATATGTCCTTCTCATTGTAAGTAGTGCTATAACTGAAGCCGAACTTTTGAACTGATACATTTTTGACTATCTGAAAATTCCGATTTACAACATAGATTCAGTCACAGTTGTTTCAGATAATAGGTATTCTATGAATATCCTGGAGGAAAAAGTATAAAAGATTACAAATAGTTAACAGCAACAGAAAAATGTACAAATGTGAAATGTTTTACTATCGACACTTTGTTGTAATTGTTTTGGTCTTACAACACAAGGATGCAAATAGAAAACTCACAAAAAATCTCGCCCCGGAGGCTTTTCTGTGTTGACCATTATTTGGCAATTGTGTTATCCCTGTGAAGGGTAATAATATCTTACATCCTCATATACGGAGAAAAATGCGTTTGTTCTTGTCCTCATTCGTCTAGTAGGTCAAGACACCGCGGGCTAAACGGGGGGACCCTGGTTCGAATCCAGGATGGGGAAAGCGTCTCTTTTTCTCCAAATATTACATAAGCTCTAGTTTGAGCTAATTAATACGTGGGTGGCAAAAATTATTGTATAATAAATTCCCCCACGAAAAACTCACAAAAATCTCGCCCCGGAGGCTTTTCTGTGTTGACCATATTTGGCAATTGTGTTATCCCTGTGAAGGGTAATAATATCTTACAGTATTAATCACAAATCTCAATTATTGTAGTCAGAAAAAGCAAACCAATAACAGGGATTTTGTGCGGTCCCTGATGAAGAACAAAATTCTTGGTATTGTTTAATCTTTTACTCCTCTTCACCTTTTACTACTACATGTCAATTTTTATTCTGAGATGTTTCTACTATTTTAATTTACTTGGTTTTACTACCTTGTGTGATATTACTTTACAACTTTAACTTTGTCCAAGTTAATATATGCTTAAGTGTAGTGTATTCATGTATATTACATTAGAAGGTACTACATGTCACAATCATACTACAATTTTGCTATTGATAATAATGGTTTCATTAAGCTGCATTAATTAGCGCTGGAGGAACAATTATTGTTTGTTTTGACTATTAAGTACCTCTTTTCTCTTAATTCCTTTCTATAAGTAATAGCTTGCTAACTATTCATTTTAATCAATATATATATATTACATTAATCATGTACAGCAATTGGTACACTCGAATATGGGGAAAGGAATGAACGTGGCGATCAACTCATCGAATTTGCAGAAGCTGAAAATCTTAGCATCATGAATTCATTTTTTAAGAAGAAACCGCAAAGAAAATGGACATGGAAACACCCAAATGGGGGAACTAGTGAAATTGACTATATTAATTATATATAGTGTATTAATTATGTACAGTTGTCCCATTTTTAGTACATTTATTATATTTTTATTGCATTATGTAATAAAAAATTACAGTGAGTTACATTACAGCGTGTGTCCATTTTCCAATTGCCCCCCTGTGGGGCATGGGCCCCACGTTGGAAAACACTGCTGTAGATAGAGTAAAGGCAGGCTTCCACACGCCCAAATCTCTTAAGGCTTAGCGAACCAACTCCTGGACTACAGTTAGCTGGTAATTTGGCATGTTTCGTCATTTCTTCGGTAAGGTTGGGAGTTTACCCGAAATAGCCACATGCTAGGCAAATGAATTACTACTGTAGGCATAGAGTTATTTATTCATGGGTATAAAAATAACAAAAATATATTTTTATAGGTATATACATTTTTCACTCGTTAAGTGCTTTTTTCTTCATACTTAGTATATTTGGAAAAAAAACTTTGCATGCTATACAAACCAAACTGACCTTAATATGGAATATGACCAGACAACAATGGTACTACAAGGCTGGTCGTGACATGTTGCCCATGGTAGTGTTGGAAGATATTGCAAGCATTGTTTAGAGATCCTAACCATGTACATGGGTGCTATTTTGGTGGGAAAAATGGGGGCGTGGTTGTAGACCATTCAAGAATGGGAGCAAAATGATGCAGCTATGATAGTTACTCCTTGTTGCTTTTTGTAGACTTTATCTCACGAACAGGTGATGTCATTGGCTCTGAATTAACGCCAGCAGAATACCTCCGTTGGATACACTCGTCTTGCGATTTGCATGCTCTTAGCATAATTCCTTCCGAATGAGGCCATTTTTCGTGTGAAGCCATGTACACATACATCAGTACAGTCACTTTCTATTTATTTAGAATAATACTGGGCACAATTATGAATTGCGAAGTATACACACACATAGTTATTGTTAATTGAAGAAGAATACTGAACAAAGCATTGTCAAATTAAGAATAGTTATTGCTTACTACAAATTATGCTGGACACAGCTATGGTTTACTAAGTATAGTTATTGTTTATTACGCATAACTCTTAACTTTAAAAACAGACACTCTCCGTTAAGTACAGTAATTCCATACTGAGCTCAATTGTTGCTTATTAAGCACACGATGGTCCCTACTAAGTATGACTACAATTTTTTAACTACAATTATCGCCTGGCTAACATTTTTTGACGTCCATGCATAAGTTCAAACTAAAGCTTTTACAAAAAAAATGGGCATCATTCTTGTATCCCGGTTGCCGAACAGGTTAAAGCAATCTGGCTCATATGGGGGGGGGGTCTCAGTTCAACGTTATGCGAGGATAGTGATGGGTTTTTTGTTTTTTTTGGCAAAAAAACTCTCGTTTAATCTTGGACATGTGTGTCAAAAATTACTATACATCTCGCGACATTACTATATAATTCGCGACAAAAATTACAAAAACATACCCTGGTGGGTTTACGTGCTGATGATTTGGCAATGGTGTGAATCCTGAGAAGAAGAATAATACCTTACAAGTAGTTATGGTCTGTTAAGTGCAACTATTGACAAAAGATAGCTGTTATCAGTGTAACCACAGAAGCTGTAATATAACATTTGTGTACGAACGATATAAGTATTTAGTACGTCATTACTGCTTATAAAGCATATAACCGATGCTTATTGATAATAATTGTCCATTAAGCATGGCTAAGGTAATGAAATATGCAAAATGCTTACCAAAAATAAGGATTTAAACCACTTACATTTTTTAGGTCTCGCCCTGGTATGTCGCATACAGCTCTGACCATCAATGTTGTCCCCTCAAATACAACTTCAGCATTAGGTTCGCAGGAGTGGTCAAAAATAGAAGCACTAAAAATACAAATTGGACTTCTCAATGCATGAACACTTGCCGAACAGTAAAACTAAACCATGTTCAAATCCCTCGTGATGCTATCTATCCTATGCGGTGCCAATCCATTGGTCTAGTTTTCGCATTCTCAGTTGAAATACGTATAAAAAATTTTACTCTATATGACACTGTAAAAATGATAATAAAAAGGCACTAAAAGTTATACTAAAAGTTACAGAAGCACTATCTACCTAAGATACAATCCACTCCCTATACTCTGCATCTCAGGATCCCATATACTGAACGTGTTAATCACCATCTGGAAAACGAACAATATTTTCAAAAATATAAATAACGAGAACAAAATACACTTGAACTCACTCACAATGAGTCTGCATGCAACGAGTTTCCATATTTAGCGAGGAAAATTTGGATTTCGTTTAGCATACACAATGCAATTTAATTGCCTTGAGCGAGCAAGACTTATGCAGCACTCGGACTGAATAAGGGAAAATGGCCAATAAGTTATTATAAAATATTGGGCTGGTTATCGCACAAAGATCTGATGAGTGTATCTTTTGCACCATTGAGAATGGACAGAAAAACACCCCCCTCCCCCACCCCCCCGATAGAAAAAATTTATGGTGCATAAACAATTTGTCTTGCCTAAACACGAAATGTCACTGACCAGCTTCCATTGAACTGTACAGAAGAACATGAATACCCACAACCTGTTAATAATAATACTTTGTTTATTAAATTTTATGAAAATTCAAAGCTGAATATTATTGTTTTTATATTGCATGCACATTTGTTACCTGCATAAACTTGATTTTCAAAGTTTAGAATTTAAAATTTCAAATCGGTTTTAGCGAGTACTTTTATAGGCTCCAAGCTTTTTGTTATATACGGGTCCTACTCAAAGCCATAGCCAGGATTTAATTTCGGAGGGGTTCAAAAATTTTTACAGCATGTATCGATACAATCACAGCATGCAAGTCCGTAGCCAAGTCCCATTAAAAATTTAGTTTCGGAGGGCGGGGAAAGACAGGTCCCTAAGACCCCCTCTGGATATGAGCATGGTCCTACTGCAATTCAAAAGGGTTTGAATTATTTAAAAGTTATGATAACTTAATTTTTCCTAGGAAACCTACTTTTCCAAAGATCTCCATAAACTGAACAGGATCGGGAATATTGTCAAGGCTGATATAGTCTCTTAACGTCCCAATAAATGCAAATATCTGCTGACAGGTACGTGGGTCTTTCTTAATTTCAGTGACATCTATAAATAAATGATGTATTACGTAATTTTTTAAAATTGAAGATTTTTTAAATTAATGGTGAAATAAAATATACTGTATCTAGTATACAATACGGCAAGCAAAATACAATTGCAACAGTATACTCACCATGTGACAATGCAGAATTGGACACATTGTCAAAAAAACAGTGGAAATCTTTAAAACACTAAATCCTAATTTCAAGTACAATATAGCTCCATTTACCGAAAATATTGAATGAGGATGGGGAGATCAAATAATTGAATGTAATAATGGTGCAAGAAGTGAATGAATGGTGACGTGGGTCAATAACCCGAAGGTCTTGTGACCATACCGACAAAATTCTGTTATTCAAACCTGCATTTAATAATATTTGTATATCACCTAATCTGAGACTAAACTTTTCTGTCATTTCTATCATTTTTATTTTAAAATATGCATTAAGTAAATATAAGAAGTTTAAAACTTATATATATATGCAAGCAACATGCATTACATAAGACAATCAATTCATTTAATATTTTGTTTAGGTTATAATTTCTCATTAAAAGCTAAATAGCTTTATTGAGTAAACTTTTAAGACACAGTATACATACTGTTTTTTTGTTTGTTTTTTTAATTTAGGGTGAGGGGATGGTAAACAATTGAAGATTACTCACTGTCTGAAGTCACGTCACAGGCATACTGCAATTATAATAAACACAAGTATCCGAAGTTTAAAAAAACTTTATATCGTAAACAACCATCATTTGTCTACTTTTGGATGAAAAACTCTTTCTAAATTTCTTTCACGTATGTTTGCCTCGCGCAAACTATCATCTTTATTTCATTCCAACCTGTTTTCTTATTTCATCCATCTACCTCAGTGATTCTCAATTAGTTTTCATTGTTTGCTACTTTGGATCTTTTTTTTCAGTTGGCGAGCCAGAAAATATGAAAATGAAATTATCTTACATGCTATATAGACATTGGCATAACTAGGGAAGGGCTTATCCCCCCACCCCTACTTAAAAATTTTCTGATTCAATGAAATAGCATTGAGGTAAGAGCTTTAGCCCCACTCAAGAAAAAAATTATCTCCATATTTATAGCTCCAAAATTTGCCAATTTTTAGTTTCTCATCTTTTATAGCCGGGCCAGTTTTTTCAGTTTGTAGGCTGCACATTGAGAATCACTGATCTGCCTTGCCTAATGCTTCATTAATCTTCAATTATAGTCTTTTCATAAAATTACAGTAATCTATTAGCAATCAATCAAATCCAACTTTCAATATATCTGGTTCAATGCCATTTACGCATTTTCAGTTTAGCAATGATATCCTTAACCTCCATTCCCTGCTTAACCTAAGTATTCCTTTTACAATCACTCCTGTTTATTCTGATCATGCACTCTCCTCATTCCTTTATTTTTTTCTTTTTCCAATTTCTGTATTGCCAACTACAGTTCTTTCAATTTTGTCGTCAAATGCTCAACATTTCCTACATATTTGTCGGTATCCCACAGAGCTGTCATGTACATCTCCAAGAAAGGTGAAGCTGTATATATGATACAAAGATAAACTATGAAACTTCATACAAGATACGAATAAGACACTGTACATAGGTAAAAAGAGTAATAAGTACACTAAAATGAAGGACGGCATTACGAAAACACGCATTATAAAAAAAACTACTTGTAGAGGCATGCAAGGCCTAAGGGCAACAGCAAAAAGCTAAAATAGTATTTAAAAATAGTTTAAAAAGTAAAATGTCTTAACATTTTTTGCAAACTTCATCCTATGATATATATGATATATTCTATCCTTGTAAGGAAGTTCGTGACACTATAGAGCAGTTCAGAAATGACAGGGAGCATGGATTTGAAGATATTTGGATTTTTGCATCAAAAGAAAAGCATGCACTTGATGAACAGAGGCCTAAAAGACAGAAAGGGACTGAAGAACAGAAGAGCGTGAGTCGACTCTGCCAGGAAATAGTCAACTGCATTTATCTGCAGATGAAAGAAAGATATTCTTCGCTTTCGGAACTTGATTTTTTTCAACTTCTTTGTAGCCAAAAGTAAGGCCAATATGCTAAGGTGTTCCCTGATAACAGTTTAGAAAACTTAAGGGACTTGTTTAGCCAGATTTTTGATTATATTCACTTAAAAAATGAACTGAAAGTATTATGTACTTCTGATGAATTTGCTGCGAAACTAGTTTATGACATTAAAATTGACTAAACAATATTAACTTCAAGTTGTATTTAAAGAGATTTATAAGTTAGTAGAACTTGTAATGACGATTCCAAGCTCCACTGCTACAGTCGAACGTTCTTTTTCGACTCTGAAGAGAATTCATACATATTATCAAGGAACACAAACACAAGAAAGGCTATGGGGCTTCAATTTACTGGCAATTGAAAAGACATTATTGTTGGAACTAAAAGAAAAACCTCGGTTTCATGATGTTTTATCGCATTTAAAAAAAAAAAACAAGAATGAAACATGTGCATAAATAAGCAACAAAACGAGGTAATTCAAGCTTTCTTTAATAATCCAATCACACCATGAAACGCAAATTCTTTGAGTTTTTCAAATAAATGGTGGAAATACTTAGCTGTTGGTTCATTTGAAATTGTGTTGAGCATATTTGAAATTGTATAACAGTAAAACCTCTCTACAACAATATTATACAGACCGAGAAAAATTATCATTGTAGAGGGAGTTATTGTTATAGGGAGGGTTCATTATACAGTAAAACCTATCTGCAACACTATTATACGGACCAAGAAAAATTATCGTTGCAGAGGGATTTATCATTATATCGGATATCGTTGTAGAGAGGTTTCACTGTATTTGATAAATTAAGACATTCGAAGATATTCTACAATTAATTATATGGGACTAAGTAAGGAAAGTCCTGATGTGATGTGCACATTTAAATCTTTTCCAACAGTGACAGTTCTAGACAAAAAAATGGGGGGCACAAATTCATGCCTATGTGCAATGGAGCCATTTAAATTTGTTCGTTACAATTCAAAAATAAAATCCGTTTATATTTGGGGAGGGGGCCATCACCCACCAGCCTTAGCCTAAAACCGCCACTTCTTTCAAACATCGATAACAATGTAATCAACTGTTTACATTAACGTTAATTTTGTAACATGTATAGCATACCCAAACGAAACGGTCATGCGATGCCACTGATATATTTATCATCAACGACCATTTTCAATCCACTGTAAGATGGAGGTCTCTCTGTTATCACACATACATATACATATAGTATGTATACCATACATATACATATAGTACGTATACATATAGTACGAAATACGGAGGAAATGGCCTTAGGCTCACCACTTTGGCAAGCTGGACCTACAGTTTAACGAAGATTCCGAGCTTCAGTCATCATAGCCGAAGTCATGCACTAAAGCGGGACTAGTTGTATCACCTCCTACTAAGACTGCTTCGAAGCAGTGCTCTGATGAGTGCTAGTATTCTTGTCAGTGGACAGCTGTGGGATATATATACATGTAAAAATAAAAATGTATTTCTTTGATTTTAGTACAGGGGTTTTAATAAATAAGAAACACTACAGAATATACCAAAAATATCTACGTTTATCAGAAAGAAGTATTATATGGTGTAAGAAGCTTCATCTTACGTGATTCAAGATCAGCAAACACCCTGTTAGACCCATCAACTCGTTCGTTCCTGCCGTTTCTCTACAAGGAGATCAAATTTCATTAACTGTAATTAAGGGTAAAAAAATGTTATTGAAATTAAATCAGAAAACAGTGCATTACTTTCTTACTCCCTTTGATGTACAATGACTGCCAAAAGTTAAGAATGCAACAGTAAATCTGATATAACTAAAAATATTTTACTTTGATTCACTCCAAATTTCACAAGAAGATAATCAATAGAGTTATTTATTCGCATGTATAATAATAAAATTAAATAAAATATATTTAGGTATGGTTTGTGCTTTTTAAGTACTTACTTTACACTTAGTAGATTAGGAAAAAAGTTTGTATGTTATATGAACAAACCAGACAAGTCTTAATATAGGGTGTGATCACTCTTAACTTTGGCACAAGCTTTACATCAACGCCTCACCCCTTTAATAACGTGGTCCAATGCCCCAAAGCAGAACGTTTTGCAATGTTCCGCAACAAGCCTTTGGCTGAGCAAAATGTTCCGCCGGAGATGTACGTATAACTGTGTATTATATATATTTTTTAATTCTATGAAAAATAAATTCCCTGTTTAATAAAAATGCAGAAAACATTTGTCGGACCACCGCAATTGTTCTGCAGTGAAGTTGTTTGTTCTGCGACGTGCGTCACACTATTTAGCACATTCTGCTTTGGAGGTCCAATGCATCAATGAACAATAATTGCCCTCATTATAAAAGTTCAATTTCAATTCTTGGAGAATGGATAGAGGAAGTGGGGGATAGGCAGGAAGGGGTATAACTCTTCTGAAAGTGTTTCAAAGATTTTGAAAGGATTAAGGTCCACAGAATACGCTTGCCACTTCAGACGAGCACACCTTTGCATTCAAGAAACTCATCTACCAGTCATGCTCTGTGCGCATGAATGTTATCATCCGCCAATAGAAACTGGACCCACTGCTACAGCATAGACCAGGGGTCTCTAAACTACGGTCCGCGAGCACCACCAATCTGGTCCGCGGTAGGGAGCCAGACATGCCCGATAAGCAAAAATTAACATTGACCAACATAGGAAAATAATATCAGTGCGGCCAGCGGGCCAACAAGAATGAGCAAAATTGGCCCTTGGACTGAAAAAGGTTGAAGACCCCCTGACATGGACCATCACAAAGGATTCAAGGACTTGATTTCGATACCTTTCTGCCATAACAGTAACTCCTATGAACACACGCAGGTCGATGCCATACCCCAAAGAAAACGGAACACTTACGCCATGTACATTAGACCACCAAGACTTAAGATATAACGTTCAACAATGCTATTAAGAGATCTTTTTCTCATTCTCTCTAGACCCTTACACATTTATCATCTGATTCTAATGCAAAAATCCGTGACATCTACAAAAAGTATACTGAACCATTGCTGATGACACCACTTAAATCGTTCTGTCCTCAATGCTCAAAAAGAATTGCGGTATGTGGACATGGAATATTTTGACATGTAGTCTTTGCCTCACAGTACTGACAGAAAACAACTTTCCTGTTACTATGGCAGAATAACGTTGGGAGAGTATGTGTGTGTAGTCATTCAGTGACTGCATTTGGTCAATTAGGTGATGTACTGGTCATCAAAAAAATGATTACCATAAGATGACCTAGAACCATCCTCTTAATGACTGTCTTCAGAATAACTCCTCTCCCCTCCAGTATGTTTTTGGAAGAACTGTTTATGCCTGTCACCAAATCCATCTACTCTCTAAGAGATTAAAATTACCTTTTAACGAGAATGGTAGTTATTGTGTATTTTGGTGCATTGGATCATCTGATTGAAGGGATAATGAAATGTTGATATGAAGCTTGTGTCAAAATCAGAAAAGGTGACATCCCATATTAAGGCTTATTGGCGCAATATAACTAATAAAATTACAGTAGAACCTGCCTAAAGTGGCCACCTTTGGGACTGGGCTGCGATGGTCACCATAGACAGGTGGTCATTATACACAACAAGCTTTTGTATAGGTAAGTTCCTACCTGTTCTCTCTTATAAAAACTTCATTCAGACAGTCAATTTATAAAGGTGGTAACTTTACAAGATTCTACTGCTTTTTCTGAGAATACTATATGTGTGAAGTATGTATTTAAAGGGTAGAAAATACATCGAAATGTATTTTGTTTAATTTTATTATTATTATATCCCTTAATAAATAACTCTATTAACTACCTTCCTGTAAAATTCAGAGTCGATCAAGGCAAATTTTTTTTTTAGTTGTAATAAATTTGCTGCCGCATTTCTAACTTTTAGAAGACAGTAGGTACAATTTCTAGCAAAATTATACCTAGCAATAAAATTAAACCACAGCACTGCATATCGAAGCCAGCACTGAATAATGCATCTGTGTATATCATTAGTAATTAAGGATACGTGAGACATAATTAGGCATCAGGAAAAGACGGGACACATCCAGACATCAACGAAAGATGTGACATAATTTGACAATGAGGAAAGACATGAAAGACGACACATAATTTGACAATAAGAAAAGACATGACATATTCAAATATGAGGTAAAGTGCTTGTTTACTTGTATTTTATAGTGCAAAAAACAGCGAGGATAATAACTTGAAGAACATATTGCGGGGGGGGGGGGCTGACTGCAAGAAGCTGCAAATGCAGTCAAGTCCATCCAGCAAAAATAGGAAAAGCCAACAATAACAATTAATATATTTTATATGCCATATCTTCCTCCCACCAGGGAGGACCAGCCCTCGCCCCCCCCAACAATTTTAAAGGGTTGCGGGAACCTGGGCCCCTTACAGTTAGCACCCCCTGACGGGCAGCTAAGATATTGTTACACTGGAATATGAGGAAAAGGCATGACATAATCAAACATTGGAATGGCATGAAATTATTAGATACACAAAGACAGACATGGCGGGGAAAAAGTCCAAACACGGTCCACATTTGCGCATATGAAAATTGAACCACATATTTTTAATAAAATAAGTATTAACTGGTGCATTCCTTAGATTTCCATATCCATATATACAAATAGTAAAGTTTAATCCATTAATGAGATTGAAAAGAAATGTCGGTGCTTACTTTAATTCTGTAAATCAGTTGCGATATCAGACGTAGACTAGGGGTGGGCTCTTTCGGGTGAACTTTTTTTATGTACCTGCATTCGTCTTTGTGAAAATCCCAAGCTTTACACTACACAGAAAACACAAAAACATTCAAACTCTACACTCAAAAATGACAATAAATACCTACGCAGGAAATAATAAAGAAACATCATCTTTAGTGAGTATGACGAAATTGAATATTTAAAAATAACTAAAATGCTCGATACATTTTGAGCCAAGCAACTTGCTGGCCATTGTAAACAAAGGCTCCTTTGTTTACAATGTATTTCTCCAGAGGAAGGCCAGCACGTTGCCTGGCTCAAAATACATCGAGTTTTTTAGCTATTTTTAAATATTCAATTTTGTCATACGCACTAAAAATGTTGTTTCTTTGCTTTATTATCTAATTCAATGTGTAAAGTCTGCAATTTGTTACCTATGCAGGGTTTCCACTCACACTGGAGAAAAAAATCGCCTATCGTTTCCAGGTTTTTACCTGACTTTTCCGACCAAATCTCCCGACTAATCGCAAATAAAGCTTTGAATTAAACTTCGGTTACTGGATAAACACTTCCATGTTCATGTGAAATTTAGCTATTCAGAATGAAAGTTACGAAAGTTTTTCTGGGTTTTACCAAAAAATCTTGTTTCCTCTGACTTTCAGCGATGATTTAAAATTTCCTGACAATCCCAAGTTCTCCAGGTGTGTGCGGGGGGGGGACCTTGCATATAGTTTATTTACAGTTTTCACAAACTTATTTTTATCTTGAAGAATTGTTTCTCTACCTAAAGGATCCCCCTTCATCTGTTCGATCCATAAAGATGTGAATAAATTTTGGATACTCTGGATATCTTAATTCAAGCTGAAATGATATTTGCTTTTTGTTTTTTTACAAACATCAATTGGAGGGAAGATAATTATCCACATGCTCAAACTAGCAATCGCTGAGTTTAAATACAGACACTCTGGCTATAAAATTAAGGTGACCAGACATCCAGGATTTTCAAGGACAGTCCCGAGTTTTGACCCTTTTTTTGAAGTCCCTTCGGGGTGCCAATTTGTCCTGGATTCGGAGAAAATGTCACGATTTATTCTGCTTTAAAAAAATTTTCTTGCACTAAGGTAATTTGCCACAGGGTAGGAATATTTTCTGTCATTCAAATTTAGCGTCCCGGATTCAGGGCTTGGCAATCCGGTCACCTTACTAAAATAGAGCAAAGTTTGGAAATTTTCGCACATGTAGGGAGTTCTGCCATCGACAAATGTAAGTGTGAGAACAGTTCCATGCATTGCTGTACTCAGTAGCTTAGCAAGCAAAGCACTAAGAAATAAACCTAATAATCGCTGGTTCGAATCCAGCCAGAGCAAAATCATCCATATGACGATCTCACTAATGTAGTTAAATCAAGCCTAGCACCCAAAGGGAAGACACCATGCTATGTAGAAAGGTAATCAATAAAAATCCAGGATGAGGACGGTGTCTCTTTTTCTCCTAAACAAAAATATCTCTAGTTTGAGCTACTAATACGTGGGTGTCAAATTTATTTGTAATAAAAAATCCCCACGAAAAACTCACAAAAATCTCGCCCCGGTGGCTTTGTGTGTTGACCAATATTTAGCAATTGTGTTATCCCTGTGAAGGGTAATAATATCTTATATCCTAATATACGGAGAAAAAGAGCATTTGTTCCTGTCCTCGGTCCTCTAGTAGGTCAAAACACCGCGGGTTAAACGTGGGGACCCTAGTTAGAATCCGGGATTAGAACGGCGTCTCTTTTTCTCCAAAACAAAAAATAGTTCTAGATTTAAGCTAACAATATGTGGGTGTCAAATTTATTAGTAATATAGGTAATCAATTTTTTTTTTAATTCCAAATTAAGACGTTTTCGTGACAGAATATAGACAATCAAAATCCCTAAATCAGGCTTAGCTTTCTGGATTACCTTGCTACAACATAAATCAATATTAAGTGCCACGAAGAAAAGTAAATTCTTATCATTTCAATTTGTGGTTGGTTTCCCGGTATCTAAACTCTTTGGAGCAGAAGATGCAGAGCAGCTCAATATTTATTTACTGTATGGTTAAAAAATCAATACTAATAGTAGACATATACAGCTAAAAAAAAAGAGCAGAGCATTAGATCACGAAAATAGTTAGTTCAATGGACAACACAGACAGAATTTTGCTACTTCATCACATTTTAAAATTGAATTAACGCACAACAGTTTTAATTTAAATCAACTTTCCTTGGGAACTAGCAGCATGATATAGCAATGCGTCAAACAGTTCGATAACCAAACCACTGCCAGATGGGCAAAATCATTCATTCAGTGGACGATTCGGCACACCCATCGGTAACATGATCATCAATACTTTGAGACTAGTACAGATTACGGTAACCCCGCCAATTTCTGTGCAACTCCGCCAAGTAGGGTAACATCATTATGAATCTGCCATTTTGAAAAACCAAATTTTTCTGCTAACAGAAAAATGCTCTGAAACGGCAATAACTAGTAAAAATTCAATTATGACGGTTCGCAAACAACCCTCTGTTAATAAGAAAATATTATTTTCTTTACATAAAAGTAATTTTTCTTGTATAAATTTTATTTTTATGTTTGTTTTTTGACTACAGAATTGTTAATTAAGAGTGAGAGGGATTAGCTGAATTAGTAGCATCTCATCTGCATAATTGGTGTTCTCATTTTGTTACGTTTCTGATGCCCAGCGCTTTTCCTGAATCAGCGCATGCCTA
>QLNU02015270.1:15794379-15809677 GCA_006491805.2 Dysdera silvatica
AATTTGCATTTCCTGAAAGTTTCAGCTCAATCACGTGATTCCTTCATGGTGTTGCAATTTTTACAAACATGAGTTTATATATATGAAACATCAACGACTATTTTCAATCCATTGCAGGATGGCGGTCTTCCTGTTACCACACATATGCATAGAATGGTAAAAGAAATATAAAGGAATTGGCCTTAAACTCATCATCATGGTGGCCAGACATATTGGCAATTAGATCAGCAGTTTAGCGATGGTTCCGAACCTTGGTCACCACAGCTGAAATCTTGCATTTATGGTGGGACAAACTGTATTACCCTCTTAGGGAGTGAATGTTGAGAGCCTGCATTCTTAGTAAAGGACAGCTGTGAGATATATATATTATTATTTTTTTTTTAATAATGAGAATTTATATACAAACTTTTAATGCTTCACCAACAGACCGACTTCTAAAATGTTTTCTTCCGCATTCATTTATGTTTTCACTCGAGTTTTCATTCTGAAGCTTGAAAAGAAAAAAACAACAACAAATTTTCATTAAGAACTTTAATTTCTAAGCTTCAACACCCTATAACTACAATCGAACCAAAATAAATGCCAAGTGTTTTGAAATGAAATTGAATAAAAAACATAAAACTGACTTAGTTACATAATTTATTACATCATATTGTTTTGGCAGAAACATGTCTGCTTTCTTCAGAGCAAAATCCTTTGCTCCGAAGAAAGCACTTGTGTTCCTATTTAAACGATTGTCAACGATTCAATAAATGATGCCACTGTGTCAGTTTTGGCTCTATTTTGTTGAATTACTTTTCTGCACAATGTACCGCTATTGTGTTTATATATGTAAAGGTAGTTAGTAACAAAAATAATATCTTTAGACATAGATTTATACATTTGTTGAAAAATTTTTTTCAACCACACTACATTGGGAAGTTACGAACTCCGGTAACAGTCATTTAGTGAAAAAGAGAATAGAAGATCCGTCCGAATATATAGTGAAGAAGATAATAGTCTGTCCGTGGAAAATTGGTGGCCAGGTGCTGTTAGAATTGATAGGAGATGACGTCTTGCATAACTCGTTTTTTGCATGCGAAAAACGATTTATGTAAGATGCTCTACCCTCTACTGCAATGAAACAACCTGTCTGTGATGTCAGCTACCTTCAATTCTAACGCCCCCTGGCCGCCAATTTTCCACGAACGGACTGTATATATATATATTATTGAATGCTTACTCATTGACAAAAATAATCACACACTCATATATACGTGTCAGAATGCTTCAAAATTTGGCATGCAGTTTTATCTGTGTCAGATATGTAAATAATTACAGTTATGGTATGATTAGACAATGGGTCTTGCAGTCAGAGGTTGTAACAATGCAACCTCTATTCTACTATAAAAAGGCTCTTAGAAACCATGTTTATGTAGTACATTTCTTTTCTTTTCGGTTGTTGATCACTGGTTGAGAGATCTTCGACTATTAGCCATGCCTCTACGACGCAGTCAGAAGCATTTTGGTGAATCAACAGACTTAAAGAGGACACATCATTGGACCGTGAGAAGAAAGATGAGTGTTTCAAAGAATTACTTGTCATGCAGATCATTCTGACCTAGTCATGAGGTGTTGTAAGAGATGATTACGTAAGGGCATGCATTCATGAGGAACAGGCTCGACACAGCCCAAACAGACCACCAACAGAGAGGATTGTTTGATCCACTGACAAACGTGAGTAGCTCAAACCATCATCCATCATTCAGAGATAGATGGAACCTTAATTACAGAATCCTGTGTCTGCCCAAACCATTTCAAGGTGCTTAGCAGAAGGGCGCTTGGTGTTGTAGAAGCTATTGTATATCCTGCCACCGAGAGCTGGCCACCCTTGTCTTTGATTTCAGTGATGCCGTGAACAAGAAACCTGGATTTGTATAGTGATGGGCGATTGCAAAATGTTTTTACAATTGAAAAAATTGGAACCAAAACAAATTTATAATCGAGTTAATGATTCATTCGTCCCTGAACTTAAAAATCAAGATGTTCAATTGCAACCGAGAGGCAGCAGACGTTTTTCCACTGTCAGCCTATCGTTGCTGCATGTGAGTTATATATTATTATGCATTTAAATTAACAAAAAATAAGCATAAATAATATATCCTTACCATGTTAAAGGTATGATATAAGATATGGTAAAATACCTATAGTAAAAAAAAAAAGATTGCCTTCACTTGGCACACCATCTACAGGCACAAACAATAAATAATATAGCTCATTCAAGGTTTATGGAAGTTTTCAAAATTAAGTATTCACTTGTGTACTTGAAAGAATAAAAAGAACATGAGCTATATGATTTATTCCCATCACAAAAAATACAAATTGAAATACAAATTGATAAAAATGATGAAATAATACAAATACAAATTGAAGTAAAATTTTATTTCAGAAAATTGGATTAAAATTTATTTTTTGTGGCACCATCTATGAACAAGTATTTAAACTATAATGTTTTCCATGCACACATGAAATTTTTAAAAATTTATTTTTATGGAAGTGCACTGGCGGATCCAAGGGAGGTGGGGCGATAGTCCGCCTTGAGCTGGGATTATATAATGGAAAATAAAAGGTACCAGATACTTGGCTAAAAATAGGAATCAGAGATATCCCACCCCCCCTCACCACTTGAAAGATTTCTGGATCTGCCACTGGTGAGAGTAAATCGATTTGAATCTGTGGATTTACGTAAGAAACATTACATAATTAATTGTTATTGTGTTTTCATTAAAACACTGCGATTTTCATTTAAAGAACTCACAGTTTGAAAAAAAAAAATTCTACTGAAGTTCCGATAACAAACCAATGAATTGAGATCTGGTTTCATCATGATTGGTGAGGCGATGCACCGACTTCAGTTTAGAAACCATCAAGAAGTTAACATAATCGAGACAATAGACTAAAACGTCTCACAACCGCGCATCACTAGATTGCTACGGACTGGAACTGCATTGTCTATAGCATCGAATCCAGGTTTTTTTTTGGAAACTGATAATGGTGGTGTTCGGATATGGAATAAGCTCTTTAATCCTACATTCAGTTCAGTGAAACGTACAAAACATCTCGAGTCCATATATGTTGCCTGTTATGGAAAGGCTTCCAAAAGAATAATGCTTATCCTGATACAACAAAGGTTTCTCCAGGAATGCTTTCAACAGGTTGATATAATTCCCTGGTCTTTATGGTCACCAGATTTATCACCGATCGAGCATTTATGAGGACAGCTGGGATGTCCGCCTCAGCAGCCTACAAGAGTGCAGAATCTAAAAGCTCAGTTGCAACATTTGTGGACAACTGTGCCACAGGATACCATACAAAATCCATATGCTGCGATGCTGGACCACATCTCATTTTGTATCCAAGCTATGGGTGGCTCAACAAGGTACTAAAGCTTCCCCCCACCACTTCTGAATTATGCAGCTTTCTCTCATGAACTTATCCTTGCACAGTAATGTCATAATCACTTACAGAGATCAACATCACCTTCACACATATGTAGTTTCGTTCAATTGCAACGCCTCCTGCTTGGTGTTTTTTTGTCAATGAGTGAACACTGTGCTATTTGTTTCTTGTCCTTCTTCTCCCAAGTATATTTTGCCAATAGTATAGATTGAGTAAAATATCGTTGCGACTAGATTATAATATGTGTAAGCTGAATATCATAAGATGTTACTTCAACTACCATTTAACTGTGCATATATAGTTTTAATCCACCATGAAGCTCCTCTCACCAGTGAAAAGTTCATGAGATACAACATACTTACGTGCAGTGCAGGTCAGGTCACAATTTATGCAAAACATATTTGTTATACATAAATTTTTCAAGTATGCCCCTATTGAAATTGGTCTAGGGCTCACTTCCATGGCAACGGATGAGCACAGACTTAGCGGCAGGAGGAGTTCTCGTAGCAGATAGATAGTAAGGATCATTTTCATTGTGATTTAAGTTAACCATAGAACAATCACATAGTTTTACTATAAGGCTTAGTAGCATTTAAACCCTTCAATGATGGGACAGATAGTTCAATATATCCCCCAAACCATGCATGACCAACCTTTCATCCTTATACAAACCGAGGATAAGACAGAATATAGAAGGTTTGCCCATCTGTGTTTTAGAACACAAGGGCAGTAAAGGTGATGCTGCTCCAAGACTCTCAATTTTCTAAGGAAATCAACCCCTGGATTACTAATCAGTAGATAAAATTGGAAAGCACTGGCTACCGTCTAGAGTCAAACTTGGATTTGTTTTTTTTTTGTGGTCCATTTAAGTTTTATGGCACTGGGCCGGGATCTAGTTTTCCGAAGAATCCGAACCTTTTAAGGGCCAGGGAACCAACTCCTGGACTACGGTCAGCACTCAGTGGTTAATTTTGGCATAGTTTGGTATCGAAATTGGGACAACTGCATGTGTTACCACCGCAGTGCTTGCAGGGAAGAAAAAGCAGCATTTAACATATCATACTACATAATACTTATTACTATGGTTTGATGAGTGAACATGAATGTTCAACAGGGTGATGTAGTATGGTAGAAACTGATGTATGTAGGAAATTGTTGTTAAATTATTTTTGCAAATAAGCACTGGTCGTTAACTTTATAATTTCTATACACTACATATTGTATCCGAATTCTCAGAGGACGAGTTGGCAAACATTTTGCAATTCAGAAAAACTAGTTGTTAAAATTTTGGCAACAACTTGTTACTGAATAACGTCGTGGAGGTACCAAAATTATACTATTTTATCTATGTATATTACATACTTATGTTTTTCACAGCACATGAAGTCTCTGAGGATAAATCTCGTTTAAAAGATTAAAATCTTAAATAATTCTAATCTAAAGATGTGCCAAGCTGCTTTTACACTCCAAGACAGCACACTGGTGTATCATGGGAGAGATAGGACTTTAGAACCATGATATGTTCAGTGCTTGACTACCGGTTAGACCCATAAGGCCTGGGAATTGGGGTGGGGTGGGGGGGACAAATTGGATTTTTTTTTAGTTTTTTAACAGTTTACTTTTGGTTATTCACTATTGATCAGTATTTAGAAAATTTTTAGCTAAAAGCTTACTTTTTTTTGGGTGGGTGGGGGCATTGTGGAAAGTTTGTTCTAAATTTAGGGAATTTTAGCACGAGCAATTGGCAACACTAACTTCTTTTTTTAAATAATTTTGGCGATAAAATGCCAAAGTTGGCAAGGTATCAGTTAATGTGTGAATACATGTTTTTTTAATATATTTTCAGACATCCCTTCTAAATCTATTACTGCACATAAGGGGTGACCCACATCTAATACTGTGCCTATAGTCTCAATTTGCTTTAACCAAGCCCTGGATACATCTACACCTAAGAAAGTTTGAACTTGATAGTCTGCCTCAATTTTGTTCACAAAACTAACCCTCCCTAAATGAAACTGTCAGGACGCAAAACGAACGTAGGCTTTGCTGATGCCAACACTACAACAGCGAATTTGATACACAGCACAATGTAATACAAAATCACAATTTAGCAATATTTTTATTCTATAAAGCAACACGAACGTAAGCCAAAACACATATTGCGGCAATACATACAGCAAGCAAAACCCAAGTTACAATATCAGCTTTTTTTTAAGCGAATACCTTTTTCATGAGTTTTCTTTTTTTTGCAGAATTTGGTAAAGCCTGAATATACTCCTGAAGCTCAGAGAGGGCTTTGTGAGTGTAATCCTGGCCATCTACATTGGCATGAACGCAAAAGGCGATGGAGGTTTTGACTGGTTCAGGCTACAGAAAACAGGAAAACACTATACCCCAGCTGGCCAGTAAAGGCAATTTTGTTACTTAAAAAAAATTCAATTATTTTGGCAATCAATTAATTTACATTTAATCGAGTGGGTATGGTTAGTTCATTGTAGATGCAATGATACACTCTCGGAGAATTATTTGGTTTAAAATCCTGGTCCACAATGGGTGAAAAAAATGGCAGGCGCTCTCTAGCGATACCATTAGAATCAAATGCAGGTGAACTGAACAATAAACAAATACATTGCCCTCAATACCAGTACAGGGTTGCTTGATTACAACAACAACAAAAAAAAAAAGAAGTTTTAATTACAAGGTTGTTAACTGGAAGGACGGGTATTGAGTTATAAGATCTTTGAAAGGGAGGTATAGCATTGTTAAGTTAATCAAAAGGCAGAAATAGAGATAAATCAAGCCGAAATAATAGTGGATCAAACTGAACTGGAAAATTTCTGCTTCAAATTAAATCGTAATACAACAGATGACATTATGAACACTAAGAAGGTGATAAAATAAACTGAGAATAGAAAACAAATAACCAAAAATCTATTTGGGAGAACACCACAAAATAATAAATTGAGGAAAGAGACATTAAATACACGTTAATAGACTTCATGAAATTTACAAGTGAACATTTTTGTTCTTTATCAACTACTTGGAAAATGTGTAATATTTAAAAAGCGTAAGAAAAATTAGTAAATCACAATTATATAACATATGAAAAATCAATACTAATTTAAGACATGGGCTTGATATATTTCCATATGCACAATTTTTTTTAACTTTAAAAAATCACAGATTTAAAATCATATTACATAATAAAAGTAATTTTTAAAATTGACATATAAATTCATTTTTTATCATGATACACATATACCAGTATGATACACATTTGTAATATAGATAGATAGTATATTCCGATTATAAAAAACTCCCTGGGACCATTAAATTATTTCATTAAAATAAAATTCATAGTAATATTACATAATATATCCATATAAATAAAACACATGCAAAGCAGTTTAAGCTGCATTTTTATTTTGCTTTAGCATTTTAGCTAAAATGTAAATTAAACAAATTTTAGCATTTTTAAATTTCTTTTAGTTCTCTTTTTCTACTGTAAATACTTGCGATAATTTTGAAAACTTTGAACTATAGGAGAATGCTAAACAAAATAACATTAAAATTTAGAACTACAAATAGCATTTTTTATTTTGTACAAAATCATGCAATCGGCGATATATTTGTCATACTTTGTATGCTGAAACATATATGCAAAGAAAATCAAAAACCAATTGAAATTTTTTTTTTTTATTTTGGCAACAGGCATCGGAAAAACAAGATTTCGTGCGGTTTTGCGAAAAACAAATACTTACAAAATCGCATGTATTTTATTAACTAATAAAGATAAATCAAATATTCAAAAAGATTTAAAATCTACGTTGTTTGTTTACTTACATCACGTAAGTTTTAAAGCTTTAGATTATTTTTTAAAAAATTCCGAGTAATGTGATAATGACCGAAATATCGCTGAAATCATAATTTTTTGAAAACGATTTCCTCCTGAAGGGCAACAGATATCAATGTCGCGTTTTTTATATGTTAGTTCTCTGTCTCAGGGTGTTACCCTATAAAAAATGGAGTTGTTGTTTTCATTCTCCTTCAACATACAAGGGTTTGAAATTTTGAAAAAAAAACCAGTCATTTTCGGCAACTCACAACTCAAAAGCGGGGAGAAGTTATCTGTTTTAAATTTGGCAAAGAAGCACCACTCTGCATGCTGTTTATAAATTGAAAAGTTCATTCTGTTATTCAAATTACGATATGAGATACAGCACCTTCAAACTGGAGAATCGTAAGATACTATAGTACATATATTTAAAGGAATGTGGCTGTGGTAAGCTTGAGTGCTCAAAATCCTAATATATGAATGAAATCTGTTTGCAAGCAATTCTGCTTGCTCTTCAACCTTTGATTGTACCACAATGACATATTTGATTTGAGATATGTTTTGTTTACAAAACTCAAACATATCCTTTGGTGTTGTGATATGATCCTGGGTAATTCTTTGAAGCCCCACTTTTGATACAACTCTTTCAGTGGCTCCTCCAATGACGTCACAAGGTCCCTTACCATGTGAGGTTGCACAAAAATGCCACTCTGTATTCAGTCCAAAATCTTGGTAATGACTGAGGTTTATAAAATGTTTTCATTTTTTGAAATTGAAATTCCTTGTCGGAGAAATGTATAACCTTTCCCACATATGGAACAGTGGCTTTTAAAAGCTCAATTCCTTTTGGACTGTGTAAACTTCTTCCACTGTGTGATTAAGGTAATCACTGATAACGCAGATACTCTTCCCAATCTTGCATTTTAAAGTACAAAATGATCCTTTGTGGTTGCAGTAAATTTGATAAATACTAAAGAATAAAATAATTTGAAGTCTGAGCTGAATCTAAGTCTGAAATTTGAAATACAAATGTTTATGTATACACTGGAATTCTAATTATTTAAATATATACCGATATTTAGAATATTTAACACTTAGTGGAATCTTAATTTGGCAGCACATACAAAATATCGAAACAAGTTCAATTTCCCCCAACGCCCCTCCGCTATTTTTTTTAAGGCAGTCTTCCAATTCTCAAGTTTGAAGGTGGCTGTATCTCATAAACTAGTTCGAATAACAGAATAAAATTTTCAGCTTATGAACAGCATTCAGAGAGGTGTTTCTTTGCCAAATTTCAAACAGATAACTGCTCCCCACTTTTGAGCTGTGAGTCGCCGGAAAGCCTCATTTTAGAAAATTTTCAAATTTCAAACACTTGTACGTTAAAAGAAGGTGGAAGTATCACCTCCATTTTTTGTGTAACTCCCTGAGGTATAGTACTAACATATAAAAAAAACACAACATTGTTATCTATTACCCTTCACGAGTCAATTGTTTTTTAAAAAATGACAATTTCAGCGATATTTCAGTCATTATCACATTGCTCAGCATTTTTTTAAAAAATAGCCTAAAGCTGTGAAACTTACATCACGTAAGTAAACGAACTACATAGATTTCAAATCCTTTTGAATTTTTTATTTATCTTTATTAATTAATAAAACATATGCAATTTTGTTTTCGTGCCTGCCTGTTGCCAAAAAAAAAATATATATATATATATACAGTTGGTTCTTGACTTGTCTTGCATGTATGTTTCAGCATACATGCAAGAAATATATATAATACATATGAAAGAAATCAAAATGGTCGAGCAATCCCCATTTGCCGAAATTCTGTGGAATGATCCAACAGGGATTGTTCTTAGTTTAGTAATAGTGGATTTTTCATTATATCAGAACTACACAAGTCACGACAAGGATCTATTGTATATGACATATATTATCATAAGATAATATATGTCAGATAAAGAAGATAATATATTCATTCACATTGAAGAAAAAAATCCCTGACTTTTCCAGCTTTTTACCTGATCTTTTCAGAAAAATTCCCTCACCACAAAACTTTCAGCTAAATTTCGGTTGACGGGGGAAAATGGCTTCCCATTCATAGGAGAGTTAGTCATTCAAAATAGAAGTTAATAAAGTTCCCCCCTCGACTTTTTCAGGTTTTGACCAAAAAAATCTTGTTTTTCTATGACCTTCTTTCAGGGTCATTTCAAATTTCCTGATAATTGCAGGTTGCGTAGGAATCCTGTATCACTAAGGTCACTGTGTTCTCTTAAAACTGCCTTTCATGCCTCTCCAACAACAAAGTAACCTTTTAATAACACAAAGCTATAATGCACCTGCAGTTTGCTGAACATTTGTTAACTTTATTTGTGAGTTTTATGGCGCAAGGACAATAAGGGTTATGCCGTACCGGAACCTATAGTTTTCTAACAAACCTGAATGGCCTAAGGTCCAAAGAGCTAACTCAAAGACTACAGTGAACAGTTAGTCAGTAAGCATTTTACCCCCCACCATTAAGAGTTGAACCTAGGTAAATGTGTTATGACCACGAGACTTTCGTTACTTCCTTGCCTATTGGGCAAGGGATCAATAGGAAGAGTGGCCGCCGAAGGCGCCGCCGTGATCTCAGACAAGACACTCAGACAGCGCAATCCACTGCCGTAGGTGGGTTGAGGGCTCAAAAGTCAATCATGCACGTCACACAAGAATGCCCACTCATATGACCACCCCCCTACCCAATGCAAACAGAAACTAGCCACCAGACCTTGATTACTTGAGGAATCAAATGCGGTTTTGGATCAATAAGAAACTTTCAAGTGTTTGATTTGTTCACACGGTGCAATGGCAGAAAATGTCACATCATCCCGGGACCTACAGTTTTCAAAGGAAGCTGAATCTTCACTGCTATAAAAACAAAACCTCAGACTAGGGTGATATAGCAAAGACCATCCTAGGGATGTCCCAAGGATGATCTTTTTTATCTGGGATGCATTCTACCATTTCGAGTCAAACCCAGACTAATGGCACAACAGATGAATGTGTTACCATTAAAGCGCTATAAGGCAGCAGATTTATGTACTTTTTGAGCATTTCAAACCTTTTTTTCTGGGGAACCAACTCCGGGACAAAAGTGAGAAGTTAGTTAGCATAAATGTTCCTTTTTTTTTGGGGCATCATTAGGGATGAAAGGAACACAAGGTGAACACTTTACCACTGTACCATCACAGCGCCACATGTGTTTGGCACCATTAGTATTTAAACCTGGGTTTTCTGCACAGTAAATAAATATTCAATTTGTGAGGGTTTTTTAATAGTGCAAAGGTCACACTGTGCAAGCAACCCCCCATGAATCTGAACCTCTTATGGCCAAGGAAATGAACCCCATAACTAAATTGAGCAGTAAGCAAACACTCTTTTTTGGCACCGCCATGTGTTTAACCAAGAATAATGGCACACTATGAAAATGTGTTACCACTGCAGGCTTTAAATGCATAATTTCTGTATACCTATGGGATTATTAAAAAAAGCCAGATTTTTGATAAAAATAGCCAAATTTACTCCAAAACCCAAAGAGCAAAATGTGATCTAGTGAACACCAGTCTCATTTTCCCTCTTTCCGTGAAAAAAAAAATTTTTTTTTCATCGTACAAGTTAATTTTTTACATCTTAATTAAAAAGTGGAATATCACTAATAAAAATATTTTAATAACATCTATTCAAAAACTCACTTCAGGGTTGTTAGACTGAAAGCTTTTCCTATCCCCTAAATCCTTTAAACAGAGCACAACATCACGAACTAACTCTATTGGAGGTTCGAATACAGAGGTGGCATTTTCTATAAGAAATGCGACAGCCTTCACCATGCGACCTGCGTTGTTCTTTAAGTCTTCAGCGGACATCTAAAAAAGGACATTTCATAAAAGAATTTGATTAATAAATGATTAAGTTTAATTAACTCATAAAAGCGAGAGAGAGAGTGTGTGTGTGTGTGTATATATAATAATTATTCATGCTTAAATACCCCTTTCATTAGCTTCGGAAGAATAAATAACAGTATACACATTTGTTCATATTTATGTAAAGAATAAGGCAACAGAGATCTGTCACATAATGCAGAATAAATGCATCTATTACAGACGCAAATTGTTGCATGAATAACCAACTTTGTTTCATTACTGCAAGGTTGTGAATACGGTGCTGTTTGTGAGGTTAAATTCCTGTATTTGAAAAATATTTTTGGTTGCAAAAAAATTCTGTTTTTATCCCCTATTTATACATTACAATATGTGTAAAATTGCAATTTATTTCAAATTATTAGGGGGGGTTGAACTAGAGGCCCACTTAATGCTAAGCTTATAAATGCTTCCGCAAGTGAACAAAAAATAATTCCCTTTTATATATGTCCTCGTGGTTTGCAAACACCATGTCAATTCATGATGTGGAAACAATAAAAAAACGAAAGGAAAACACGATATAGGCAAATACCGTCGATTGGAAGATCTAAAATTAAAGAAATTCCACAGATTCTGAGTAAAAACAAGGACTGGAAACCACTGTTGAAACAATTAAGGTCTATACAAATTCTGGTCCTTTCATTGAATGAGTAATCAAAGCAGCAACATATAGCAGAAACTATGAAAAACTGTAGCAATACCTAGATATATATATAAAGCCAAAAGTACTGATGAATATATTCTACTTGTATTATATAATGCAGTGAAAGAGCTGTGTACAATGACAGTCAAGGGACTGGGAAATGATATCATTATAGGGATTTTTTTGCTTGTTTGTGGTTTTATGATTCAAGGATTACAGTAATCATGCTGTGCCAGAACCTACTGTTTACGAAGAATCTGTTACTAAAGAATCCGAACCTCTGGGCCTACAATTTTCCGAGAAATCTGCACCCATAAGACCTAGGGAATCAAAACCCAGACTACAGTGAGCAGTGCGATCTTCATGAGATCCCTAAGTAAGGATTCTTTGCACCATTGGGAGTCAAACTCTGGTTAATGGCGCACCAGGCGAACACGTTATCACACTGCACCACCACAGGGCTATAGGGAATTTATTATTATAGACGAAGTTGAATGTGGGGACTGGGGAAAATATCATTATATACAGATTTCACAATAATTTAAGTGTTTATAAGTGGTTGATTGAAAACCAGGTTTATCGACACCATAATCTTCCCCATTTTCATGTACGGGTGTGAAAGTTGAACACTAAAAAAGCTGACAAAAAGAAATAGTTGCTCTCAAACTATGAGGTTGACGAGGACTCTTACAGATTCCATGAACCGCGAGGATTACCAACACAGAAGCACTGCAGCGCATTAAACCAGAAATGTCGCCTGTGGGCAAAACCATCAAGCTACGTCTTACCTATTTTGGAAATATAATCAAAAACAATCCATGGAGAAAGACATTATTCTTATTATTATCGTTGTCTAATTCAGGATTGCTTATGGCTTGTGTCTCAGCCCCCCAGCAGAATGTGCTAAAAAGTGTGACACATGTCCCGGAACAAACAGCTTTGCTGCAGAACTATCCTGAAGGATTAAAAAAAAAAAAACAATCCGACAAACGTTTTCTGTATTTCTGTTAAAGAAATAATTATGTTTTATAGAATTTAAAAATGTATATACATCTCCTGCAGAACATTTTTGATCAGCTGAAGGCTTGTTGCAGAACATTGCAAAACATCATGCTTTGGGCTGTTTCAGTGACAGCATTTCTAGGAGTAGAAATATCATAATTTCAGAAGAAAAAAAAAAATTCTTCCCTTTTCTTTGTAAAGAAGGGAAAAATACATTTTTAGTATCGACTTATGCAAACTAAGGGCAAATTCATTAGACTGTTGCTTATTGTAACAGGACTTCTCCCACAATAAAGACTTTCCGTCTGGTGTATTTTGAATGGAACCATTTTTTTTTTTTCCCCCTTGTTACAACTGAGTTTTTGCTATAACCAAGTTTAACTATATAAACAAATGGTACCATTTCTTTGTTTTTCACAAGAGATTGGAAAATGTATCAACGTTTCATCAAAACTCACTTTTCTTGGACACATTACTTGCGGAGCGAAGATTGTAGCAAGATTTTCGGCAGTCATTTTGTTTTTTTCATGAGCAATCTTCACTTGGGATAAAAGCAAAAGCAAATATTTCAGAAGACAGTAATTGTCTGGAGGTAAGAGGAGCAATAGCAATCTTACAGACTTTAGTTGCCGCTGGAAAATGCGAGTTCTTTCAGTAGGCAGTAAGTTACCTTGATCCATATCTGAAAGAGGCAACAGAAAAAAAAATAATAAATAAATAAAAAATAATAATAGAATAAAAATTCATGAAAAATTGCACAAACCTCTCATGGGCAACTGTTAAATAAGGAATACATTTCTAGACGAACAGTAAGCAAAAACAACAATAATAATTATACCCAAAATAGTACCGAAAAGATTAAATTCTTATTTCCACAATTATTTTTGGTTCATATTATTTGACTCACAAGAAATTCAAAAGGAGAAATAGACCAGAGCCCTAGTTTGTTTTGGGCTAGCAAATGTCCGATTTCTGTCCTGACACTATTCAAATTGAGCACAACTGGAGACCAATAACAGCCATTTTGTTTGTCTGCATTTTATAGTACAAACAGTTGAGGTCATGCTGCATCAGTATCTTGTTTTCCAAAGTTTCCAAATCTTTTTCACTTAAAGAAGACCTACACTCCAAACTATCAGGGTGTCTATTAAAAGTAAGAAACTCGTTTTCTTGACTATTTTTGCATATTCCTTGACTTTACAAAAGTTTCTCAACCTTTTTTTTTTACGACAAATAAAATGGTTATATAAAAAATAGCTGAAAATTCCAAAAACTATTGCCAAAGTATGACAAAAGGTATTTGGAAATCACTAAAAATTGTCAAGTGTTGATAAAAATAGCTGGATATAACTGAATTAGTAAAAAATTGTTAAAATATCATACGAAAATTACAATTCAATTAAAAAAGTCTGGCGTAACCGTGACCTACAACATCGATCTAGTGACCTTTTCCTATTTCTTGACCTTTCCATGACTTTTATAACATGGTAGACACCCTGAAACTATGAATCTATGGACACCAAAGCATGGACAATACCCATAACCTCACCCATTGTACCAGATCCCAGGCTTACTGCTATGAGAGCTTCACCAATGATGGTGATTGAAAGCCATATAAAAATATTCTAAGCTTAAATTTTTACAACTCTGTCCATTGTGTTTACCATTGCATTATTTATCAACTACAGGTCTGGTTTTTTTTTTTTTTAAAAAACAAGTACTAGGTTGCTGCTGGATACAATGAAGGAGGGCTTGGGCTCTTAGCTGCCCCCAGGAATATGCCTAAACTGGAAATGCTTGCTTTTTGCTTTTTGGTTTTACGGCTCAAAGACTACAGTGGTCATGCTGCGCCGGGACCTACTGTTTTCCGAGGAATCCGAACCTCTTAAGGCCTAGGGAACCAAACCCCGGACTAAACTGGAAATCTGCCAATGTCAAATATACTATCACTATAGTATAGTAGAGCTTAACAACCTTTTTCTTTAAGATGAATGTTTCAAATTTGTTAAATAGTATTATTTACACCTTTATGTTCTAAGACAGTGGTTTCCAAACTGTATACTTCAATGCATAGACGTTTGTCACAAAAAAAGCACCACAAATCGAAAAAATTTGAGAACCACTGTCCAAAGACACAACGTTCACATTGCACAGAAAAAGACAAGAACAATTCCAACCCACAATATATTTTTATGCAATTAAGTCTGAAGGGAACTGAATCTAGCCTACTGAAATTAAAGGTCAAGTTTTAAGGTCACTACAGATGTGACTGGTAACACAAAATGATCTCCAAACCGTGGTACATTCATAAGAGTACATACTTGAACCAGAATGGTAAGTACAAGACAACAGATTTCATTTACAAGTGGTAGCAGCCATTTTAAATGTCAAGGAGGATGACCACTTGGAGAAGCCATGT
>QLNU02015270.1:15822338-15832530 GCA_006491805.2 Dysdera silvatica
CTGCTGCTCTCTTTCCATTTCCCAACCGAATTGCCTTTAAAGTTTACCTGTGTATAAAATAGAAAGGAATAAAGTATTATTATTATTCTCATAATTGTAACTATTCTAGCCCTTTTCATTTTTTCTACGTGAGTGAGCCATCTAAATCTTTTTTTTTTTTTTGTCACAAGCTGAGGGTCTTCATAGCTGAAGGTCACAGATTGTGTTTCACCTTTTTTCTAATTCACCATTTTCATTAATTACTCTGTATATTTTCTGAAAACTTTTCTTTCTCATTTTTTCCCCTTGTAAATGAAGTAAATTTATGATGTTAAATTCGGAATCTTTACTATAATTCAAGTACTGTATAATTAACCATAAATTTAGACCTTGTGTGGCTGACTTTAGTTAGTGGCTAGTTTAGTTAACACCCTGAGATTTGCCGAATCAAAGTCAGTCTAGTGTATGGTCTTTTTCTCCTAGCTGACTCTTATAGGACAAATAGAGTCCTGGTATGAATCAAAAATGTGTCTAAATGAATTTCTTCAATTTAGATTCTTCCATGAGAGTCCACTGCAGATGCCAAGTTCTAAATTTGTAAATTTTTTTTTTTACCGATAATGACTGTGATTTTATCATTTACATGTACTTTTCTTTGCAGGGGCATTGCGTTGTTGGTATTGGCAGTGGGACAACAATTGTCTATGCTGTTGAACGAATGGGTATGAACAACAGTTGTTATTTCCATTATATTATAGTACTTGTACATCTGTCATGCTGATTAAATATGAATACCTTACACAGTAGGGTGTAATTTGATTTTTAGTAGTTTGTGGGAAGTTTTTGAATTTTAAAATTCTGTATTTGTAAGTATATCAGTGGCAGCTAGTAGTTAGAAAAATAGGAAGGGCCTCACCACCAAATTAAATCCTGGCCCTGTCAGTTATATGAAAAGATAGCGGTTTCAAAAATTATTTAATGAGGATTTAGCTATTTTCTGTAAATTAAATCAATTCTTCTGTCCTTTAATGCTGAAAATCTGACACGTCATCGTAAAAGGGTTGTTTCTTAATAAGCGTCAGTAATACGTATTTTTGAATAGAAATATTTGCTAGATAAGAAAGCCTCTCTTGCGAAATAGTATTTCTTGAGTAAGTTTTTATTCTTTTAAGGCAAGAAAAACTCATTTCCGCTGGTACACTTGTAGATGGAATTGTTAAGACGAGAGAAAACGAATTATAAGCCTCTGTGAAAATTTTTTTATCATAAAGCATTTGAAGAAGTTCTTGTGTCGATATATTCCTAAATTTTATATCGGCATATATAAAACATATTTCATTTTTAAGGTGCTGGGTTTTTTTTAAGTTTCTGTTTAGATTGGACTATTCCTGTGATTTTCAGCGTGTTTTCAAATATGGTTTTAAAAACACCATCCTCCCTTTTACGGCTTAATAGCTCATGAGTGTATTTTATTTGAGATACTCAATAGTTTAAATTAAGTGATTTTTTTAAAGAATTTCGAATAATATATCAGTAAGTCCAAAAATTTCATTGAATATTACTGACAAAAAACGTAAATTCAAAATCTTTCATATCATTTAAAATCCCCTTTGCAAGTTGAATTGTTGTTTTGTCTGAATGTCGTTGTTTGTCATAAATTCGAATACTTCTTTTAATTTATCCCAATCTTCGACGATTACATTCACTAATTTCGAATTGGAGGACCATCGAGTTTGTGTTATGGTTGGTATGCGTCTTTCGGAATTTGATGTAAGAACATAAGATCGCTTCACCGAGTGATGAAGAAGCGAAGAAATGCCACTGAGTGAGGCTTGCAAAAAATATTTGACACTTAGAAATGTTAGAAAAACTTTGCTGCAAAACAAAATTGAAGCGATGTAAAGCTTGAGGAGCTTTATCCTTGACTTTTTTTCTGGAGTCCAAGTGTCCAGACATTACACTGATCTCATCGTAACATTGTCCTATTAATTTGTGGTATTAATCAAACGGATCCAAAATTTGGTCCAGCATTTTGTACAACATTTCTGACGTCCTGTCTTCGCTCACATCATAAAAACCCAAAAGTTGTTCAACTAATGTGCCTTCGCAGTTTACAAATTTTAATGTTAAGAAACACTGGGAAGTTTGATTTATGTCAGTGATGTCGTCCACTTGAATAGAACAAAATTTAGCCTCGTTTATTTCGTCTTTGACGTGATCATTTAAATAATCAAAAATACATTTAATCATTTCATTTTGAATAGTTTTGGAGTCACTAGTGAAGACATTTTTGATCTTTTTGTAATGATTTTGAATTTTTAAAGGACTTTTTAAGATCAACAATCTTAATAATTCCATGAAATTTCCTCGATTTATGGAGTCACTGCTTTCATCATGTCCCCGTAATGCCATTTCTTGTTTGCTGAAATATATTATTGCATCAATCACTGTTTGTTTTATTATTAGAAAGTAAAGGTTACATGTTCACACATTGATACATGACAGTAAAAAATATAATGGGCTGTTGATGCAGTGGGGAAAGAAAATAAGGTGTACTATTTAAATACATTGAGAAGAAAATAATGTATTCAACACTAGGAGGGTATTGTCTCCCACCCCCTTGAAATCGAAAAGATAATATTATATACCAACTCCCAAGAAAATACCAAACAAACATCAAAGATTTCTTTTCGAAGCAGTAATTAAGCACATACTTGTGTTTTATGTTTATTAAAATTAACATGTATTCTTCAGAATGCTGGTAAGCATTTTTATTGTTCTCCTTTTCGATAATTTCTTATTTCAGTTTCGATCAATGCGTCTGTGATTTTTGCTCGAGGGAGCACCAAAAATGTAAAAAAAAAAATATATATATATATATTTTTAAATGTAATAGTTGTTACCTTTAACGTATTTTACACGTAAATTTTCAGCCCAACGAAGAGCCTGGGATCCATGCTGCCCCCCCCTCCTGGTGGATGCGTTATTGGTTTTGATATATGTGTTCCTCAATTTAATGAATTCCTCGATTGAACAATTATTTTCACTGGTTCCATGAAAATCGTTAAATCGAGGTCAGAAGTCCAGCTCCGGTAATTTTTTTTTTTTTGGCGATTATTTAAATATTAGCCGGAGCCCCTCCAGGGTCATGAATTGCCAAAGAGGACATGGAAAATTAAAGTATTTGTGATTAAAGGCATGAACTTTGTTGTCCAGAAAAATGAACATAAACAATTGATATGATTTATCGATTCTTTTGCAGCCATTCAATTTTTTAATCGATTTATCATAATATTAGGGCTCCTGCACTTTTTTTTTTGTTAGAAATTAAGCCCTGATCAAGGCATATGAGTGAAATACATGAAAGTCGATACTAAAAATTATTAAGCATCTCGTACGTTAAGGTGAGAATCAGAGACATGTTTCAGATAGATTAAGCTCTTTTTAGAAATTGACTAGAATTCACTTCAGCATTTACTGCGAGTTCATTCCTGTCAATTCCTGACGGACACCTTTGTCTGACTGAAACTCTGTGAAAGAACGCTTGTTAACAGCTGAAGTTATACTTCTTTTACTTTCGGGACCCTTAGTACGACAAATACAGGTGCAGTATCAGATGGGGGAGGGGACGCTTACCCACGATGACAGATTATAGTCCTCAAATTTGGGATGAACTTTCAAAAATAGCCTGAAAAAAATAAGCTTTTACTTAAAAATTTCTAGATACTAATCAAAAGTGCATAACCAAAGGTCAACTTCTAAAAAAAAAAAAAACAATTTGCGTGTCCTAGGCCTGGGCAGTAATCGGTCCTTGCATACTCTTGTCATCATTTTGAAGTAATACCACTTTTCTCAGTGGTGTTCCATGGTGAAGCAATTTTTTTTTTTTTTATATCCGTGACTGTTATATGTGCAATAATTCTGTTTGTGTTATGCCCGCCTTAATATCAGACCAAAATGGCCACCATGATAAAGCAATTGGTAACTTTTACCTCATAGGTATTGTAGTAAGTATTGTAAATGTTTTGTAAATTTTATAGTGAAGTGTTTTTTGTGATTATGTTTTTTTAATTCGAAAATGTAATGTTCACTTTTTCTTTTAATGTTTATGTTAAAGCGAACAAGATAAACATTTGCGGGTATGAAATACTTTGTGTCCCAACATCTGTGCAGGTGAGTGTTTATGTCCTCGAATGTGTTTATAATTTTAATTTATTGTTATCTAACTAACAGGCAAGAAGCATTATTTCTTACGTACTGCTATAACAGTGAGTTTGACTTTCAGTGCTATAAAAGAATTTTAGTGTCTAATATCCTGAGCTAGTTTTCTGGTCTAGTACAGCAGCAGTATTGCTTTGTGACCTAGTGCTCGAATATAACTTGTGGTTTAGTGCCAAAAGGCACTCTTGTAGCACTAAACCTCAAGAAATATTAATGCTATAAGAGTGCCTAATGGCATTTTTTTACTCTGTGTACGTCTTGTGATTTAATGCTCAATATTAAAACCATACAACGTAAAAGGAAAAATTGCCATGCTGTGTATACCGTGTGAAATGCTTTTGGAGAAGTTGGATGGATGAAATAAGAAAATGAGTTGGGGTAGCGTGGAAACTGATAGTTGAAAATGGATACCATTGAAGGACACGTGGGGAGAAACCTTCACTATGCAGAAGATAGGATATAACTAATAAAATTTTGTCACTGGTCCAAAATATATGGAAAAAGAAAATATGGATGCTTGACTGCTCTAGGTAAAATCCAGAGCTTCGGTATAAATACAGAACCTTCTCCCCTTCTGGACATCTTGCTTAATAAAGGGAACAGTAGCTCTCAAAACGTCACGGAATCTTTTCCTATACATCGGATCAGTGAGCAAATTTTGATAGTTTTAGTAATCCCTGGGCAGTCGTTGTCTTCTTTAGTAGATAGGATAGTTGTTCTTGACTTCCTTTTGCCTTTGTACTTCGGGATGTTCTTCTCCTCTTTTGTTCTAAGATTTTTTTTTTTATTTAGAAGCATCGCTGTTACTACAGTTTCAGTATGCCAATTGGGAGAACCTCTCCCCGTTTTAATCAGGATGTCTACGGCTGTGAAAAACCTGGAAAAGTCAGGGAAATTTGAAATACAAAGGCCAAAGTCAGGGAAATTTGAAATTCATTGTTATAATAAATAACTTATTAAAATAATTTTTATGAACTGTCCTTTTCGTCCCACATTGCCTACTGAAAAATTTGTAAACCTTGTACTTTTGACTAAACTTCTTCCAAAAGTTATCATTTTGCACCAAAACTAATATAATTTATATAAAATTATTAAGTCTATATATTTTTCAGGAGAAAATGTTTGCCAAATATATAACTAAAACACACAAAAAAAAGTGTTTTTAGCTAAATTATCCAATCTGTAAGGAATTTCGATCATACCACTCTTCTTTCCTGTATATATAGTCATACATGCTTTAAATGAAATAGAAGATGAAGCATCAGCTTTGCGATTATATAGTTAAACTCTTTTATAATGAACTTGAAAAGGGCCAAATGGAAATGTTGCTGTAAATATTTAATTAGTGCCAGTTTTTAGTGTAAAGAAATACACTCTTTAATACAGCTTTTGAATTTGTAAATTCACTATAATTTTATTAAATTAAATTAACTGTGGATTTTATCTTTATTCTTAGCATTTACTCTTTAATGCTAAGAATAAATTATGAGGGAAGGAAAAATTCCTTCCTTAAATAGTGAAAATCAGTGATGAAACACTTAAAATAAATATGTGCGATGCAAATTTGGGGCTTTAAACTTTGAGTTAATTCTTGGGGGTCCGTGAGTGATTTCTGAAGGGGGTCTGCGGTCTAAGAAAGTTAAAGAACCGCTGCAATAGTCCATAATAACATCTAGTCCGTAAATTTGGAGGTTTGTAAAAATGTATGTGTACAAGGACAGACTGGGTCACCTCAAAGGGTGCATACTTTGGATTATCGGAGGTTACGAGTCCTTTCCCATTCGGAAGTAAGAGTAATATCATCGATGAGAGTGCACTGGCCGGCGGCCCAATCCATCCCTTTATGTGTACACTGCATGAACAAATTAACCATATGTAATTTTTATTTATCTCGTGTATTATATTCGAAAGACTGCAAAAACGCAATTGAAGATGAAATCATTTTAATTTTTACAAAAAGTATTGTATCAGAAATTTCTTTACTTTACTTTTTTAGCACAGCATATCCCTTTCTGTCCCTGAGTCATAGAATTCACTCAACAAACCCTTTTTTCCCCTTTCAGGCGAAGCAGCTGATCCGAAAGCACAAGCTTATCCTTAGCGACTTAGAAGAACATCCCAATGTAAGTTAGTTTGCATTCGCTATTATTTAATTAATTGTTATTTAATTAATTGTTATTTAATTAAGTTCGCATTAACCTTGCCAGCTATTGAATGTATCTTGATCTTTTGATTTGTCCCCCGGGCGAGTCGTTTTTGAAGGGGTTGGAAGGAGAACGATCTAAATACACTAGAGCCATAAAGAAATGAAGCGTGTTTAAATGGTTTATTTTGAAACTTTTTTGGTTCCTCGGTGTTTTCAATCATGGCTTTAGAGTTGGCGGGGAGAACAGGGAGAGACGTTTTTGGTTACAGTGCTCATTCTAAAGACGGATATTCTATTGGTCCTAGACTAACGAAAAGGTGTTACAAAAGCAGTTCTTAAATCAAAAGAAAAACAAGAATCATTTGAAAAATTGTATCGCTTCACACACCCATACAGGTTTAAGAGCATCCGGTTTCAGTCACTTATTTGCTATACTTTGTGTAGCTTCGTCACATTACAGTAAAAAAAACCCTTATTTGTGGACACTCGCCAGGCAGGAAAATTTGCCCATAATGGAAGGGTGGGTGTTATCGGGAATTGCTAATCAGGGAAAATGACAATTTTCGATCGCTAAAGCGGCAGCAAATGTTAGAGATGGGCAAACTGATTCATTAGCGTGATCAACACCTTCGGCCTTGGAGTCCTTGTGACAGGATGTCTTCTTTAATCCATTCTAATAGTCATATTTTCATTAGATGAAAACCTGATGTACTTATTTGAGTACATCTCATACAATAAAATAGTTTCTAAATTTTACACTAAATGTCAATACTGTGTCCACAATGTAAAAAGAAGTGTGGCTTCAAGTGATGTACGATAAGTATGTGAGTATTGTTTTTTTCTTATGTACTATAAAAATAGTTTTTACTATTATTTTTCAAGTGAAATTTTCGTTTTATAAAATATTAAGGGTTAAAATATTTGTAATATTTATAATCTATTGATTTACATTGCCTCTGTTTCTTTAAGATTTAAGTTCAATTCATGTCCCCTGACAAGAACATCAGGGCCACAATTGCATTTAAGTAGAAATTATTTCTGAATTAATTGGAATTAAATTTAACTTTTATTTGACAAAAATTAGGTTTTTTTTCTCCACTATTATTGATATTTGAATGTTTACTATGAAGCAAAGCAATTTAAAAATTATGGGAGGCTCAAGCCTAATGCTAATCGCTGAACTCAACATAATTTGGTTTCTCATGTGGGCCATAGTAAAATGGCATAACAATACCATTACAATGGCATCAAATATCGTTGATGAAGTAGAAGAGGACGAAGTTCAGAGATGGAGTGAAAAAGAAAAACAGCATGTAAAAGTGGATAGACCAGAGGTTATACATCTGTATAACACAGACATAGTGGATGTTTATAAACAAGATTTTCTGGCCTCATTGTACCGTCTGTATAAGATGTAAAAAGAATGGACATTGTGATTAATATTTCATTACTTCAGTATGGCAGTTACGAATTCTTGGATAGAGTGTCATATTGATGCCAAACATTTAGGAATGGCTCAAAGAAAACAAACGGATTGATTAGATTTTACTTTACAAGTTGCCGAATCATTTAAAAATCAGGCCAGCTCATTGAAATAAGGACATCCTTCTTCAAGTCGTCCAGTTATATTGAAATGACTAAAAGCATCTGTAAGACTGTCTCCTGATATCAGGTATGATACAGTCAACCATATAATTAACAGAGCTAGTAAGCAACAAAGGTGAAAATTTGAAAAATGTGGATTAAAAACTTTTGCATTCTGTAAAAAATGTAAGGTATTTTTATGTTTTCAATCCAATAGGAACTGCTTTAAAAGTTTTCACGTTAAGTAAAATTTGTTAAAAACAGCATAATTTACTAATGTAAAACCTGTTGTCCTTCCTGCAGTACATGTTGTAATTTCAGCAATTTTTTTTAATAAATTTTATCAAATTTAATTTGTATGTTCAGACATCCAGGTAGTAATTGCGACCTAGAAAAAAAAAATCTTGACAAATTTTAAAAAGTCAGGGCCAAAGGGGTTAACTGAAAACTGATCGATTCATCAAGGTGAACTGTTTTGGATCATAGCTCTTCTACACATCAGGGCCATAGCCTTGGGGTTTGCCCCCCCCCCATCGGAAAATACTCTGGGCTTCCTTTTCCTCATTGGCCCTGCGGTGGCGCAGTGTGGTAACGCGTTCGCCTAGTGCGCCGCTAATCCGGGTTCGACTCCCAACAGTGCAAAGAACGCTTACTCAGAGATCTCATAAAGATCGCACTGCTCACTGTAGTCCGGGGTTTGGTTCCCTAGGCCTTAAGAGGTTCGGATTCCTCGGAAAACAGTAGGTCCCGGCGCAGCATGACCATTGTAGTCTTTGAGCCGTAAAACCAAAAAGCAAACCAAACCAATCGAGGTGGAAAAACTCAAATGGAAGCAGGGGACATGTTAACAGAGTTCCGTCTAAAAGACAGAACTCGAAGGCGGCAGAAAGAAAGAGCAATACGTAAACTATCGGTATGCTTCGTTCCAGTTACACGTATTGCTGTAAGTTTGCTTTTGGGCCCGCTTACAAAAGTGAAATTGTTTAGTTTCTACTACTTTTAATTTATTTGGTTTTACTGGTACATATTATATTACTTTACTACTTTGCTTTGTCCTAAGTTAATATCCATTTAAAATTATAGTGTTATTTATGTATATTACATGTACAATCAAGCTACAATTTCATATATATATATATATATATATATATATGGCCTGCAAAAGGGTTGCTGGTATCTAACTGGAAGGAGACCCACACGCTGAACGTATGTGACGATGTGTGGAACCGGCCAGGCCAGTAACCTAGTGTCCTACCCCGCCTTCAAGTGGTGCAGGCTGAGCTTTCTATTTATGTGGCAAATTAATATTTGCTACACGGATAGAAAGGCGGAAGGGGAGGGCTAATTCACCAACCCGTCTAGCCAGCGTGGTGAAATTATGGCTAATTCCTCCATTATGTTGACACACCAGAAACCATGGCCCCTAGTCTCCAGGTGCTGGAGTGCTCCTGATCAAGGCAGCGGTCAGTGTGGCATGAAAGCAGGGGGTGCTAAGAATCACTGGAATGGCCCAGGCTGCCGTTTGTTATTGACCTTGGCTACGTTTAATGGACGATCCCTTGCTTCTGAAGCAAAGCCTTCTTGAGTCGAAATGGATCCGGGCAAGCGAGGCTTGTTGTTCAACTAACCCAGCGATACCAACTTCAAATAGTACAGGTATATGCACCAACATCAAGCCATACCGACGAAGAGGTTGAAGAATTTTATGAAGAAATCAAAGAGTTACACACCAAAGGGAAACAACATATCAAGCTCATCATGGGGGATTTCAATGCAAGAATTGGACAACAGGAACAAGGAGAGACATCGGTTGGTAAATACGGATATGGGGAAAGGAATGAACGTGGCGATCAACTCATCGAATTTGCAGAAGCTGAAAATCTTAGCATCATGAATTCATTTTTTAAGAAGAAACCGCAAAGAAAATGGACATGGAAACACCCAAATGGGGGAACTAGTGAAATTGACTATATCCTGGCAAACAAGAAATCAATTATTGAAGATTGCAGTGTACTGAACAGATTTAATACTGGAAGTGATCATCGAATGGTGAGATGTAAAGTGCACTTAAATACTAAATTAGAACGACAGAAGCTCATTAGGAAACAAGTATGTAAGAGGGTGGATTTAAAGAAATTAAAAGAAAATACCGAGGCATTCAAGTTGGAATTAAAAAATCGCTTTTCTGCACTGGAAGGACTTATTGAAGAAGTTGACATCTCAGAAGCAAATGAAAACATTGTTAAGACAATAATTGAAACT
>QLNU02015270.1:15832630-15847628 GCA_006491805.2 Dysdera silvatica
GCGGTGGCGCAGTGTTGTAACGCGTTCTCCTAGTGCGCCGCTAATCCGGGTTCGACTCCCAGCAGTGCAAAGAACGCTTACTCAGAGATCTCATAAAGATCGCACTGCTCACTGTAGTCCGGGGTTTGGTTCCCTAGGCCTTAAGAGGTTCGGATTCCTCGGAAAACAGTAGGTCCCGGCGCAGCATGACCACTGTAGTCTTTGAGCCGTAAAACCAAAAAGCAAACCAAACCAATCAGTTTCCTCATTAAAAAGGAAGCAGGGTGCCATCATTTAGCTGAAAGAATTCACGTCTAAAAAGACAGAACTCCTGAAGGCAGCAGAAAAGAAAAGTCTTAATTGAAAAAGAAATGACTGTTCTTCGAGCTAATCCAAAGAAAAAATAATTTTTGGTACTTTTTATTTAAATTTTAATAGACATAAAAATTTGTAGTTACCTTAATTCTAAAACTTAACCTTTTCAGGGTAAATTTTCACAAACGTTTGTGAAGACATGATATTTTCAGAAACTGCAAAAATGGTGACGTTTAAACAACCTTTTCGTATTAGTTTTCAGAGAATTAATACTAGGAAGGAATCTTAAAATGTATTTTAGACATTTCATGGATGTTACAAAATCAGTATACCCATCTATTAAAAAATCGTCGACTTACTTTATAAATCATTATAGGCTACCTATTTTTAAAAAAATTTAACAGCTTCATGAGTTGCATTCATTATTCAGGGGTGATTATATTCCGGGAATTTCAACTTGCCTCTTCAGGGATTTCTTTTTAAAAATTACAAAATTTTCGTTGTGTTTTCTATAATTTTTTATACAAATCAGTGTCTTTACCCAAACTATTGCGTAACTTTTCAGGGAATCTGGTTTGGCCTTATAATCACCCCTGATTGTTTATTATTATTATTATTATTTTAGATGTTAGATGTTTCTTTTATAATTGTATACATGGTTACCCACGGTCCTTGAAAAGTCCTTCCCTCCCCCCAAGTAGAGGCCCTTGAAAAGTAATTGAAAACTGCCAAAAATGTGGTTGGTCCTTGAAAAGTCCTTGAATTTTTCTCAAAAATCTTTTTTAAGTTCTTGCAAAAAAAAGGGGGGGGGGTATCTCTCCTAATTTCCGGAACAAAGCTCGTAGCGCTTAGGACACGCCCCTTCCTCCCCGCCCACTGAACATGGCGAATACAAGGGATGTAGAAAGGGTAACTTTTGCTAGCAGTGTGCCAAGTTGAAAAGGAGCAATATAATTAAACACTCTAATTTCAGTGTTATGCTTATAATGTCTTGCATTTTTAATTTTTATGTATATTGCGATTGCCAATGTAAGGTCCTTGAAAGTCATTATTTGGTCCTTGAATTTCATCAGGACAAAAACGTATAGACTTTTCTACATATTATAGCATTTAGACATTTGATATTTTTCATCCTCTGGCAGACAAGACGGACATCAAAATATCAGGGAAATTTTTAGAAATCTATCGGGGTTTTTTTTTTCCTGCATTTTGTTACCACCCTGCAGTAGTTCAGCTATGATGTCAAATTTTTAATGATATGGTGGAGACTATTCCATGATCATGATGTATAAACAGCTTCTTTGTGTCCATGAATTCTTCAAACAGGATTGGCATTGCACACTTTATGAAATCCATGAAAAATAAATCTCCACTGGTTTCTTGTAACATGACCTATGAAACTGACACTGTGTGTCTCAGCAAAAACTCTGTGCAGGGTATGTTCTATGCTGTTGAATGGACTGGTGGCAGAGGTATATGATGATGGGATACAAAAATGGGTCACACGGTACAACGAGTACCCAAATACCCATAGTGACTAGATGGAAAATGAGCTTAAGGTACATAAATGTAAAATAAAAAGTATGGAAACCTTGCTTTTTTTTTTCTTCTAATTTCTAAAATGAAGGTTACTTTCCAAACAACCCTCATAGTTAGCTGTTGTTATTTTTAACGATGTTTCAATCCGGATCTTTCTCAAAGGTTTGAAAGGCGTCATGTATATGACTATTACGCTTTCCCTTCTAGATGGCTATACTAATTAGTTATGATTTTGTAATGTATCCTATCTACAATTTATATTTTTTGCAGCTGGATTTCGTATTCGATGGTGCTGATGAAGTGGATGCTGAATTAAATTTAATCAAAGGTGGCGGAGGTTGCCTCACTCAAGAAAAAATCGTTGCATCGTGTACTAATAATTTCGTGGTGATGGCTGACTCTAGGTATGTGTCCATTAAAGTCATTGATAATGTATAGGTATGTATACTTCCAAAGAACGGACACCTCTATTAAAAAACAAAATGTTCGGTCCTTTGGGTGTCCCTTATTAGGAGGTAACAGTAGATATGCATTTGAACTTGGTTAATTCGAAGCTGAAGCGACGATAAACTTAATTTGAATTATCAAAGAATTCAAATTCAAAAAGTTGGGTACTATTAAATTTCGATTCACCTGACTGCATGAGAAATTACAATTATCCATTCATTTGAATTAAACACATTTGAGTTATCCAATTTAACGCTGCCTTCTTTTTCTTCTCACTGTCTTTAATCCATAACAGGGTAGAGGGATTTTACAAAAGAATCCCATTTTCCCTGTAGTTTTGGGAGCTTCTTAAATTCTTTGTGTTCTCTTTGGTCTGCTTTTTTTTCTCTGTGGGTTTCAGTGGCAAATGGCCGAAATTGGAATGTGGCAGTCTAATTATAGGAGTGACCATCGAAAAGAGTTCACCTTGGCTAGACTTCACTTTGGCCCCACACACGCTTCTTCTATCAATATGTTTTAAAGGGAGAAGATGCTCCGAAGTGTACCACATGTGGTGAATTACTAAATGTTTTACATATCTTAACCATTTGCTCAAATTTTAACCAGCAACGTACATCAAATTTTAACCAAAATAATTTTACCCTTCATGACATTTTATGTAATCCTTTTAATCGTAAATTCATTTTTAACTTTTTATCTGATATTGGCTTTTTAAATCTCATTTGATATTCTTGCATCGGTTTGCTCCATTGTACATTTAATGTATTTTTATGTTGATTGACTTCTTTCTGAGTGTGTGTTCAGGCCAACTATATTTCCCTTTCTTAATCGTTTCTGGTACAGGTTTTTTGGCTGCAAATACTCCACACTTCTATATTAGTTAATAATACAGGGTCCCCACACATGCCTGGAAAATTTGGAACTGTCCGAAAATTTAAAATCGTGATAATCGAACAAATCTAAAATTCAGGGGGCGAGCATTGGCCGCAGTAGGGGTGTATCCACAAAAAATTCCAATTGAATAATGTTGTTGGACTGTAGTTTCTTGTGGATTCAGTCCTCCCCCTTTTTTCGCAAAGCCGGGGTACACTTGAACCCTCTCGGGACACCCGAGCCGGAGGGCAGGGAACAAGTTGCGGTCAAACGGGTGAAAAGTCAAGAAAAACCTTCTTGACTTTAGGCGTATCGCTAAGTTTCATTCGAAGCTATTTTCCCCCGAAACCTAGGTTCAATTCAAGGTTTTGTTTTCTATTGGTCATGGAATTTTGTTGAAAAGGTCAAGGATTTCTTTCCCACCAAGGTGAATGGGAACTCTGTAATATATATTACAGTAGAACCTGCCTAAAATGAACACCCTTAGGACTAGACTGCTGTGGTGACCACAGACAAGTGGTTACTATGCATGATAGACTTCGGTATAGGCATGAAGTCGCTACCAGTCCTCTCCTCTACAAAGTGGCCACTTCATTCAGGTGGTCACTTTACCAGGTTTCACTGCATATGTAGCAAGTCTTTATATTTTTGAGCTGCACGATGGTGATGCATTCATGTAATGTGCCATTGATCCGGGTTTAACTCTCAGTGGTACCAAAATAATAAAAAAACAAAAACCACTATGGTTCGGGAGGTTATTTCCCTCGGCTTTAAGAAGTCAGATTCTTCGGAAAACCGTAGAATCCTGGAGCAGTGTGTCCTTTGCTGCCCTTGCACCTTAAAAGTACATGCAAACTTAAACTTTTAGTGGGTTTGTTAGTTTTTAGCCGATAGGTTATTTAGTTCGTTAGCGTAACTCAAAACCTATTGCTGATAAATCTCTAAGTACAAATGTTCGAGAATTATTTATATGTTCGTATTCGCGGTTATAATTGTTCCGTAGTGACCTTATGACCATAGTAGAAGCCATTTGCTGATCTGGTTTTAATTTCCAATAAACTGGATTGTGAGTAAAATAGACGGTGGTTCAGCGGGCATGTTAGGCTACTCTTTCTGTTCGTGATGATTTGCCATATCGTTTTGGAATGTGAAAATACTAACACCACTCAAGTGTAAGCCACATATCTGTTCCCATTGAACTTACATGCATGCCTTCGTTTGCTGTTCAGAAAACACAGGTTTGGATCCCATTGGTATCGAACATTTTCCAATTTGCTACCGATCCATGTACTGGGGTATAGTTTCTTCGGAAAATTGTACAAGTTCTAACACACACACACAGCATGTTCTTCGCTGCTCCGTGGATTATGTTCGATTTTCATGTGTAGATTAACTTTAATCTAGCCGCTCTAACAACTTTAGCGTAAGAACTTTAACCTAGGCACTTCAGCCTAAGCACTAGTGTATAAAGTAAACTGTAACTGTAGTGTCTTTTTTTCTTCTGCAGAAAAGATTCCCGATTCCTTGGAGAGCGATGGAATAAAGGCATTCCAATTGAAGTTATTCCAATGGCCTATCACCCAATCCAGTTGCGTTTGGAAAAAATTGGCGGGAAAGCGGACTTGCGTATGGCTATCGCTAAAGCTGTAAGTTGGTACACCTATTTAAGTAATTAATGATTGTATGAATGACTAGTAACTTGGAATGCTTATTTTGTTGATAGTATTGGTTTGTTGGGGATAATGGTCGTTTGTTTTTCCAGGGGCCTGTAGTCACCGATAATGGAAATTTCATACTGGACTGGAAGTTTACGGCCGTGGCTGATTGGGCAGATGCAGAGAGAAGAATTAGTAGTTTCCCAGGTAAACCTGAAAATCCTAGGTCTTATAAATGCTTGAAAACTTGAATCTTATAAATGCTTGAAAACCTAGATCTTATAAATGCTTGAAAACCTAGGTTTTTATCGCACTGAGAACTCTTTTTTACTGGAGGGGTTAAACAGGTTCATTATATGTTCTATGTATTATGCGAACATCGTTATTCACACAGTGTAACATCTCTGTTACCATCCATGGAAATAATCCACCAGGTACTTCTCCCGTTACCATCTGTGGGATTAATTCACCATGTGGTGTCATGTTATCATCTATTGCAGTGGTTCTTTAACTTTCCTAGACCGCGGACCCCCTTCAGAAATCACTTGCTCTCGAAGGACCCCCGTCTTCGTAGATCACTCGTCCTCACGAACCTCCAAGAATTAACTTAACTAGTTTAAAGCCCAGAATTTGCATCATACATATTTATTTCTAGTGTTTCATCACTGATTTTGTCCATTTATGAAAGGAATTTTTCGTTCCCTCATAATTTATTCTTAGCATTAAAGAGTAAGTAACCACTTATCTTAGTATTTTCCCAAACTTTGTGAAACACTGGGAGGGATCTGGGATACAATTTAAAATTGCTGGTTGGTTGTTGGGTTGTGGTGGTGCTCCATTTACATCTATGGTTGGATTCACGTGGTGTTCCACCATTTTCATCATGGGATTAGTTAGTAAGTGATGCTCCTGTTACCATCATCCTGGGATTGGATTCACCAAATAGTGTTCCTGTTACCATCCATGGGTTGAGTGCATCAAGTGAATTGTTCCTATTACCATCCATGGGATTAGTGCGCAAGTGGTGTTCCCTAACCCATGGATTAGTGCACCAATGGAAGTGCTCCTGTGCCATCCATGGGATTAGTTCACCAAAATAGTGTTCCTGTTGCATCCATGGGATTAATACTCAGTGGTACTCCTTTTCACCATCTATGGGATTAATTTTTAGAGTGGTACTCTGTTCGCTTGTTATGGGATTAGTTTATCATGTGGGGTCTCTTTGTGTTTCTGTGGCATTGGATTGCTGTACCAGTTACTCGACAGGGTGGAACCTTTCCAGAATGAATACTGAAATTTGTAATTTTTGTTAAAAGATTTTTTCATTCCCCTTGAGTTTTGCACCATGTGATATTAATTTCTCATGGAGATTTTACCTAACAAAAGAAATAAAGATGTTAAAAAATCCTTTGAGTAATAGTGTTTAAAACTCGATCTTATTTTGCTTTCAGGACCAGGTTTTTGGAGTCTCTGAAATCTGTACCCAAAACGTTTGTACACAGACCGTTAGTATGGTGCTCTTAGTCTAGTTCATCTTCAGGTGACAATTCGACTACTATTTTGTATGGCCACCAGTGGTATGTTGGGAGGGATTCAAGTGCTTCCCATTGGGTGACCATCCTTCCTAGTCCCACTTGCTCAAGCTTGTTCATTATGCTGGATCACATTATCTCTTTTTTTATAGCTACTTACTTCCTCCCTCACCCCCATCTCCCATAAAATTGAAATCGCCATGCCCCAAAGTTGGCAGATCTATAGGATATATTTAAAATTTTATTGGGTATGTGTGTGGATTTCAGAGATTCCCAAAACTTCACAAACTTCATGATGTTGCTTGAAGAATTCGCTTTAAATCATGATTTTTGTGCATGCCCCATTCTTTCTCTCTCTCTCTCTCCTTGTGCAAGACAACCTTATTGTCCGTACACCATAAAAATTCAGCTGTAAGCATGCAGTGATGTTAGTCCAAGCATGTGAGAATGGTTTTAAAAATATTTGACCAATTTTAGCACTCATTCATTTACATATTCCATGCGTCAAAGGGTCCACAGAGGCTTCAGGCATCATCCTTTGGGCTAGTCCATTACTACCAAGATGCAACAGCAGTCAGTACCAACACTGCTGTCCGATGTCATCTCTAAGATGACATTGGACTTGTAGAATCAATCTCTTACACATGGATCCACAAAGGAGCAATAGCTTTGTAAGTTTGCCAGGTTTGCAAGATACTGAACCATTTTATAATTTTGTCCAGTGATGTTGCTTTATCTCCACCAGGTCGAGGGGGGAAGAATTGTTTTGTTATTATTTGTTTTACGTATTGTTTTTGTTACGAGAGTATTTTGATTGGTTTTTCAGGGGCCTTCGATCACAGCTTTTTATGATTTGTGTTATAGGTTTGGATGTTGGCGGTATATGAAATTAATATGTGTTTTTAGCTGCTTCAACATCTGAAAACTAACACAGCAGTTTTAGAAGTTCTATGTTTGTTTGTTACATTGTGTATAATTGCGAAATGAAAATATTGTATTGTAATTAACAAAAACGTATAAATAGGGGTTTCCTTTATTGTTAACATTATTGTATTATTGTGTTTTCAGGAGTCGTTGGCATTGGACTTTTTGTAGGAATGGCTCAAAAGGCATATTTCGGCCAGCCAGATGGCTCAGTTATAGAAAGAACGGCAAAATCACGGGTTCCGCCATCGATCTAAAATTCCATTCCAGAAATTCAATTATCCATAATTTAATCTTGTTCGCAATCGTGTGCTAGACAGCATAAAAGAATCTCAGCAATCACATGTTTGTGTGTGTCGCTCTTATTTTCCATAGCATTTATGCACACTATTATCAGTGCCCGTTTTTAAAAGCTTGCCTTTATTTTAAGATTGAAATAAATGATGTTGCCATTTTATGAATTTTAAACTCTAGATCATTATGTCATTAAGTTCATGGCATCGACTTATTTGATCTGTGTACAAGAGTTGTGAAATCGTGTTTACTTTTATTAGAAATAAAGTGGCTGTTTTTTATATAAAATGTGATTCTGTTATTGTGTTTCCATATTGCATGACGATTCTGTCATTATGATTCCATATTGAATGATGACTCTGTCGTTATGATTCCATATTGAATGATGACTCTGTCGTTATGATTCCATATTGAATGATGACTGTCGTTATGATTCCATATTGAATGATGATTCTGTCATCTTGATTCCATCAGTAAAATTATTCGTGGGCAGGAACGATATAAAAAGTCCATTGATAAGTTGCACTTGTGTCATTGTTATCATGAGGGAACTAAATTAAGGTGGATCAAGTTCTACGATATTATTGGAATTGAATCCAGGTTAACGGTATGGTGGATAAATGCATTAACAACTGTGACACCGTGGGAATACCAATTCTTTATTCCAGTGTATAATTTAAGCTGTACATTGTTAGGGCTGTTCGAAAAGTATTGGATTTTTACTCGGAAAAATGAAATTTATTCCCATTAAGGTTTCAAACAGTGATTTCCTTCAAAATACTCCCCTTGGGACTGCTCACACTAATTTCAGCATTTTTTTCCACTTTTGGAAGCATGCCTGGAAGTCATCTTTAGGGATCGTCTTCAGCTCTGCTTTCGCATTACGTTTTCTCTGGTATCAAAGTGGCATCTTTAATTTTGGAAATACTCAAAGGTCGCAAGGAGCCAAGTCTGGCGAGTAGGGAGACTGTCGTACCTGGGAAATGCTGTGTTTGGCCAAAATAAATTTGAATTGGGTACAAAGAACGCGGATGTGCGTTATTGTGGTGAAGCTGCCAAGATAGCACACACACACTCTTTTCAAACCCAAATCATCGGACAAAATAGAATATACTGATCCAGTACTTCAACATCTTCTGAAAGCTCACGAACAGTGTTATGTTAGTCATCCATCCCCAAAAATTGCATTTGGTCAACAATTTTATCGTTACAGCACATTGAAGGCCTACCAGAACAGGATTTGCTGTCCACTGAAGTGTGGCCATCTTTGAAATGATTGTACCACTCCTTAATTCTCATAACACTCAAAGCCTTCTAAATCTGACGAACAGTTTCAACTTGGCTATCACCAAATTTTTTGACAAAACTTAATGCAATACCGCTGATCAAGATGTTCTGGCATTTCTGCGACAAGCTAGTAGTAAGGACTCAGACTGATAGGCCGTTTGCTAATGACTACAGAGAACACTGGCACCGGTCTATGCATGCCCTAACACTACTTATTTACTCACAAAAAATAGAAGTCCGATACTTTTTAAACTGCCTTTGTATGTACCATTGTGTTGAAAACACTAGTGGAGTTAATGGGATTTTTGATTTCTTTCATTTATTTAATTGGTATGGTTTAAGCTTCTTGACATAAAACGTCAAATAATTATTTAGGGATAGTTCTTCTGGTCGTGCGATGGTAACATATTCGCCCAATGTGCTATTAACCTTAGTTCGATTACCAACAGTGTATAAAAATGAACGCTTGCCAACAAACTGTTCATTGTAGTCCGGGGGTTGGTTATCTAAACCTTAAGACTCTTTAATGTTAAATCGATCTAACGATTTAATCCGAATTTATTTTGTCGCTTTCAAAATAGGCTCCATGTGATACGATACGCTTATGCCAATGAATATTCCATTCGTCAAAGTATTTCTTTTAGGCACTTTCCGGTATGGCCTGCAGTTCCTTCTTTGAATTTTGTTTTATGACTTCAATGGGCTCCAAACGTTTTCTGCGAAGTGGTAATTTGAGTTTGGGAACAAAAAAAATTTTGCGGGGTCATACCTGACAAATACAGTGATTGGTTAATGATGCTCGTTGAATTTTTGGTCAAAAATTCACATGCAGAAGTTGGTGCGTGGGGTAGTGCATTGTCGTCCTTGAAAATTCAAGAACTGCTCTTCTATAAATCTGGCGTTTTCTGGTGCACATTTTATCTCAAACACCTCAGATAATATTGTTTGTTGATTATCTGCCCCTCTAAAAGGAATACCGAGTGGACAATGCCATGATAATTACAGAGAAAAGTTAACATGTTTCTCCGGCTCGTTATCGAAGCACCATTTTGAATCTTCTTGTCTGGGCTTCATGTCAAATTCATAAACCTACGTCTTGTCATGTTGCATTTTATCAATGTGTGGTCCGAATTGGCGCGATCAAGCATGTCTTCAGTAACCTGTTTGTGTTGCTCTTTTTGAAGAAAATTTAGCTCCTCCAGAACAAAAGCCATGCGACGTGTCTCATGCCCGAAACATCAACTGACATCGTACGAACAGATCCATATGTTCAGACCCTGAGCTATCTCTCTTAAACTTGAATCACTGGCGTACGCAGGGATTTGTTGATGGAGGTTGTAACCCCCATTGCAATGAAATTTTGTATATTTAACATAGGAATATGTGAGTTGTAGCTCTGTAAACCCCACCCCGTATTTACTTTCGGCGTATGCTTATGACTTGAATGGCGATTTTTCATCACTTTGTGGGTGTTCCCATCAGTCGAGGATATTGAAGATCCGTCGAAATGAGGCAAATCTTTAACCACTCCTCGGCCTTCTTTGAATTCGTTGTACCACTCATATGCTCATGTTTTCGCCAAAGCTGACTCACCGTTGGCGGTTTCTCAACATTCTAATACCATTGCACAAGATGGTAGTGTATCGATAGCTAAGTCTTCATTGCTACTATTTTTCGATTGATTGTTTGCAGCTTATATATCTTTAAGAGGGAATACTAAGATCGGACATCATAACTTCTGAAGTTATTATTATTTTTTACAAAGCTGAAAAATTTACTAACTTTCTGCTCGCTATAACAGCTCTCTCAATAAAGGGGTTTCGTCTTGTATATTTTGAATGGGTGTGTGTGTAATCAAACAAACGTTTTATTTCCTCATAATCCGTTTCTCGTTATAACCGAATCCCGCTGTAACGGGGTTTGACTGTATATCGGTATGTTTATGCCGATATTTGGGTTAACAATATATTTGTTTTGATATATTTATACCTCAACGATATACCGGCTGTTCCTAGGTTTGCCCGATTCATAAATATTTAAAATTCATAAAAATTGAAGAAATTAGTATATTTGAAAGCGCTTTGCCGAAAGATTATTTCACGAACTGTGATTTTTTCGTTGTAGAGAAAAAAGGCTTGTTCAAATTTTTGTCAATAGAGGGCACTGCACACATTGAAATCGCGGAACTTCGTGGAAAGCTACGTTTATTTGCACCCTGGCAAATGCTTAGAAGCATTCCACAACACTAATTGTTCTACTATAATATTTCACAAATTATCTGATTCGCATAACTGTTACGATCTGAATATGAGAATTTTTTTGGTCACAATTTTTTTTCTATAAAAATAATTTTACCGCAAACTTATGTTCGAAATATTATTTTCACAAAAGGGAATTTTTCGTCGTTAAAAAATTATTAGTTCTAATTCTTGTTGATAGGGGACGCTTCACATATTCAGATCACAGCAATTATGTGAATTGGAACGCAATCTTTTATGCAATGTTATAATAAAAGAAGTAGTGCTGTGATATGCTTCTAGGCATTTATCCGAATGCAAATAAATGTAGTTTTCCAGGAAGTTGTAGGAGTTCAATGTGTGAAGCGCCCCCTATTTACAAAATTTTGAACTACCGTTTTTTCTCTACTACAAAAAACTTCCCTTTTGGGAGAATAATTTTTCTGCAAAAAGCGCGTTCAAATATACCAATTCCTTCAAATTTTATAAATTTTTTAAATATTTACGAAAACTTACGGGAGACCGTCCAAATTTTTATTTTAATCGCCCGTACTTTTGTCATTAAAAAAAAAAAGTACGCCGCTTGGCATTCCACTTTAGGTATGTATTATATACGATATATAATACAATAAATGTTATCATAATGAAAGCTTATTAAAACATTAATTAAAATATTAAACAAAAATATTTCGTAACGAGATATGCACACCAGTACACGATATACATATATTAAACGCTATAATATACCATTTAAAATATACCTGGACAATGAGGATTTTTTTTTTTTGCATTCTTTAATCGCATATTTATATTACTGTATAAAAAAACATTTCTTGTGAAAAATATTGTTTATATAAGAAATTTGTCAAATATTATAGTTTATATAAAGCCAATTTTTAAATGATATATGTTATATTCATTAATTTACGTGAAAATAATGAATGACTCTGTCAATAATTTTAACCAATGCTTTGGGTTTTGCTGCAATACAATTTAATCGTTTTAGAGAACAAAATTTTGGTGAATACCTAATTGAATAAGTTAAAAATGGCAAAAAATTTTTCATAAGATGCAAGCAATTCAAACAAAAAAAATATTTTCGTATCTGAAAATTACGAAAAACCTTAAGATTTTTTTTTTTAACTCTTATAATTTTAGTTCCCTTTAAGACCGATAGATGGCAGTAGAGGGATTTATTGAACCTTACATATTTCCGACGATAAATCGTAGCATTCGATATATTTCTTACGATATATCAAATGTTGTATGCATCAATATATTTTCAAATATTGTCATCCCTAGACTCGAGACGCTAGGAGTTCTGTCTCTGACACGACTAGAATGATACCAATCAATTTCTACTTCACCGATATCTTTTGCCCGATTCTTTATAGTTACGTTGTCGAAACTATTCACTTTACATTAATACTTTTTCACATAGCCGGACACATGACAGTGCAGCACAATAGAAACAAACACGACTAATTACCCATTCCGTAATCATTGAAAATTTAAAACCTTAAATACGAATAATTACAAAGAATTTACGGGAGTAGGAAAGTAAAATTTTATTATTATATCAGGTGTAGATTCAAAACAAAACTATGGCATATTTTATATAAATTCGTCGAAAAGAAAAATTATTTAAATAGTTTACACTAATTGAATATTTTAGTAATCAAAATTAACTATAGATGGCGCTTATCGGTCCCCTGAATTGCTTTCCCTTCTGTATAATTTTAATGTGAATTTTGGCTTTAATTTTGACGCAATAATTTTTTCCTAACGATCAACTTTTGGACATTTTTATGTAATATATAAGGTTTTAAATATTCTTTTATAAAAATTAAACCTTGAAGTAGAGCTGCAGATTCTAGTTACTATATTATGTTGGAACTTATAGCGCCATCTCTAGGCAGATTAAGAAACCATGGATGCCTGAGGTATTTTAAAATTTTGTTTTAAAAAAAAAAACCTATATTTTATTAATTAGCTTGGCATCACTATTATATATTTCAACCCACGTTAATTTCTATATTGAATAAATTACAATATTAATAATTTTTTATAAACTATTTTCATTTTAAGCCAAATAAGTATATAACATACTTTCATGCAATTCCCATACTTTTCATACACAGAAAGATTTGTGTGGTGTGCTGCCTCTCTTACTGTAACGGTAACTGGTGGCATGAAGTAGTAGATAGGCAATTTTTTAAATGTGAGTGTGGTGAGCCACGTATGTTTGACATGCCAGGGATGGGTAAATGCGGCTTTTCATTACTAGCATCTGTATCCTCACATGAATCTGAGGAAAATGATGCAGTGCGCATGCCCACGTACTGCACTGTCGATGCTTCTGGGCCTTTACCTCGGGCAGTAGTTCCTAACTCAATTTAAGCCGCGGACCACTTTGAAAAATTCTCACAATTGGACTCCAAGACTTTAATAAAAAAAAGGGAGATAGGTCTGTTTAGGGGAAAACGTGTCTGTAAAATCGTTCTTTGGAAGAAAATAAAAGAAATAATAAAGAGAAAAAACCATCTAATGATAATACAGTCAAACGTCGTTAAGACGAATTACTTTTAATACGAACCGTTTTCTGAAGTTCCGTCAGATTGTAAAATACTACAAATATACCATCAATTTCATTTTTATATTTAATAATGATAATTTTTATATGTTTTTTTCCCCCAAATAATGACCCGTCTCTCGGACCACCAGTTGGGAACCACTGCCCTAGGAGATGGTATAAGAATTGCGGAAACGTCGTACTTCAACAAATGCGTTACGACTATAATTGTAAACAGAGAAAGAATCGTAAATTAGTAATGACGTTTTACTCCTGCTATGGGTAATGCTTTTTGCTAAGGAGTGCTAGTGTGAAAGTTATTGTGTGATTATGATGTGACTGAAAACGTAAGTAGATTCCCGTGATGTTTACAACTAAGAGTTAAATATAGCATAAATACGATTTTGCCTCTGTTCTAAAAAAAGTTGAGTTGGGGGGGCAAGTGTTCCCGCCATATTATACATGTATTTCAATGAATATGTTTCTTAGGACCGTGAAAATCATAAAAGATAACGTGAATATTTACCGAATTTTCTGTTATTGTATTAATCTCTTTTGCAAGATTTTACGTGCTGCGTTCCCAATTTGTGTTATTGTTGAATCGTAAAGTAAGACAATATTAATAATAGAAAGTTCATAAGGGGAGGGTTATAGGCTTAATGGGAGGGGTTACAGAGCTACAACTCATATATTCCTATGTTAAATCAACAAAATTTCATTGCTATGGGTGTTACAACCAAGGGCGGACAGAGGGAGGAGGTCACAGTGATGACCCTCCCCAAAAAATATTTTTTTACTGTAAAAAGTTCCAACTTTCATTAATAAAGGGTGTTATTCCAAGACCATGGCAATTCTGTCCTTCACCCACCCCTTGCAATAAAATGAAAGTCTATGTCCGCCACTGGTTACAACCCCCCGAAACCTCAGACTCAGAAGCATCGACAAGTCCGTGGGCATGCGCAATGCATCATTTTCGTGGGATTCATGTCAGGATATAGATGCTAGTCCCTATTACACCTCTGCGTGAGAAATATTTGTGGAATTCTAAGATCTACTGACCAAAATTTATCGATATATCGGATTTAATTTAAGACCATGGCGCCATCAACGGGGACTAAAATTATATACATAAAAAAAAAGTAGTTCGTGCTTTTTTTTTTAATTTTCAGATAGAAAAACACTTTCATATTTCAACACTAAAAATAAAATGAAACATATTATAAATCAATAAAGTTTTAAAAAGCTATAGTCTACTGGCTACCTATCTGTTAGGAACAATAAAGAAGAATCAGGAAAAAATATATTACTTGTAATGCAAATATGAACATAGTAAAACCTCTGAAT
>QLNU02015270.1:15848086-15859383 GCA_006491805.2 Dysdera silvatica
TCATGATCTAACGAAGAGGTAAGTTTGAAAATAATACGTTTCTTGTAGAGAAGTATTTCAAATTTTAATAGCTTGATCCATGAGCTGAAGATTTGATGTTGCATTTGGAGGCAAAAAATCACCTTCATCGCCTTAAATTCTTTACTAAAAACATTTGGGTGGGTGGGACAATGGTCAACAACCGTTGCAACTTTTCTTCCTTTTTTATAAAAATTTTTTTCCAATTTCATAATCCAAGGATAATACAAGATCATTCAGGCCTTTCCATTATTCTCGTACTTTTTAAGCAAACATTTTATATTTGCAAAACACCTTGGGTTTTTAATTGTGCCTATCATTAACAGAGGAAATTTTTCAATTACTTACATGTTGGCTCATACCATGATGATAACTCTCATGAAGAGAACTTCACTAAACTGAAGAACTTCACTAAACTGAAGAACTTCACTAAACTGAAGAACTTCACAATGTTTTAGAAATTTATTCAACCAATCGGATTACTATAGGCGCTATCCCTGACCAATCATATGCATTTGCCGATGAAAGGAACTACAATTTAGGGATTTTTATTAGGGACATATTAGGGATTTTTCCGATGCCAATCAAGTTTTATATTTTGCACGATATTCCGCTGTGACCGAAAGTATGTGTTTTGAAAAAAACAACTTTCCCCACAAGATTTTGAGTTACAGAATGTATATCTGCGCTTTAACAACACAAAAAACTCGAGATGGAGAAGACTTCGAGTTATAGAAATTCGAGTTGCAGAATAAAAAATGCATTGAAATTTTTACAGAAATTGTAACATTTATTCAAGTTAAGGAAAATTTCGATTTATGGAAGTTCGACTGTATATGTATGTATATATGTACATGGAATGCATATGAAATGAAGTTGTAAACATTTCTCTTTAAAAAACTAGATTTATTTTCTAAAAAATTTAAAGATTTTAAGATGTTTTCATTTTAAAAAAATTGAATGCAGTTTAAAGGACGTAATGTTTGAATAAAATAACGATTAAAAGTTTAGAACTCAGTTATTTTATACTATAAAACTGGCAACAATGACATCAATAATGAATATGTACGCATTTTGCCTACAATGGAATAAATTTTTAACTCTAGTGTAATGAAAGTTAGAATGATTTTTAAATATCGTCTGTTTCTGAAAAGGAAAGAATTTTTCTTTATTTATAAACTGTTGCCAACGTTCAAGTACTAAACTTTTTCAATATTCCAAACGATCAGCAGACGGTTTTGGCGATATTTAAGTTCAGCAAAAATTCTTTTCTGTCATCCCTGAAGATTGAAAGCATATTTACGTAAAATGGTTATTATTTTAATTTCTTTAAACTAAATTTAGATTAATTGTTAGGAGTAGTGCCTATCAATTAAATGGCGTCAGAGGAAACGACTGCCGGCGCAATCTTATAATTCCCAGTATAAAGTAAACAAAACTTAGAGAAGGGACGATTAGGAGGAGATTTGCAATCGACAGACGACTGAGTTCATAAAAACGAAAATAATTACATTTTAATTTCAGAAAATGTTAAAGTTCATTAAAATTCAGCTCATTATCCTGAAACGCATTTTCAATTTCGGAAAGAAATTCGGGATTTAATGTTTGGGTGCGTAGGGATTTTTGTTTGCTGTTGACTAGAATCCGCAATTAATTATACAATAATTTTTTTTCGACCATGGTTCGAATCCAGGACGGGGAAACGTCTCTTTTTCTCCAAAAATAATAAAGCTCTAGTTTGAGCTACATATACTTGGGTGGCAAAAATTATTGTATAATAAATTCCCCCACGAAAAACTCACAAAAATCTCGCCCCGGAGGCTTTTCTGTGTTGACCATATTTGGCAATTGTGTTATCCCTGTGAAGGGTAATAATATCTTACATCCCCAATCAAATTCTGATCGCTCTCTCCGCATCTGGTTTTCCTCCATCTGAATTACGATTTCAATTATTTTATTAACTTTATTTTACATCGACGTTTTATTTTAATTAATTGGCGATTTTATTTTTATTTCGGTGTAACAAACCGGCTTACACGTAACTATTAGCAAATATTTTTAACAATTTTACGCAAGCTAAATTCTTAAGCCTACTTTTATTCTACTAGCGAATTTTCCCCTTTTCTCCCCACGTTCTCAATTTTATCCCTACAATATCCCAGTTTCCACTTTCGTTTGCGCATTTAATGGAATTGGACTTCATTTGGTGAAATTAAGTGCTGTGTAGCTGGTTATTTACCATCGTGGCTTTGTTCAGAATTTCTTAGATATTTTCTTTGTCAAATGCGCCGTATTTATAAAGATAAATTGCAAAACAAATGCCAATCTGTGCCCCAGACCTTGACCTAAATATGGTCGCAGACTTGGCAAGTAGTCTCTCTTGCTGTAAGTGAAAGACATCCGCTGGCGACCAAAATATTTTGATAAGACGAAAGTGCCTTACGAGAGACATCCGAACACTTTTTTCACCCTGAAAAAAAGGGGCCAAAAAAGCTGCATACTAATTTTTAAACGCTAATCCAGTGTTTTTGTTTTGCTGCATTTGGCAACTAATGGTGGATACAGTGCCGTATTTCCCAATAGGCTATACTAGGCTATAGACTAGGGCGGCAAAATTTTGTGTATTGAGTTTGATATAAAAAATTTAATACCATATGATATAATCAGATGTTTTGCCGAGAAGAAAGCTAGACGTCATGCTTTCCATTTAAATACCAGTGTTCGATAGGCTTTTATTTTTTTGTTAAAATTAAAATTTATTTCAATAAAATTGAATTTGATTTATTACATACCAAAAAAATAATATTTCAATATAAGTTAATATTGTTTAATGTTTATGTTTCAATTTATGAGTTTGTTTTTTGACTTACTCATTGTCAATACAAAAGCTTCTGGAATGTATTGAATGTCACGATTTTTATGCTTCTATCACTATCCTTTCCTTTATGAGACAAAATACTTGACTTAGTTTTTTATATTGACAGAAAGCACATCCTTGGCATGGATAGCAAACTAATGTAATTAAGAAATATTTAGCATTTTTAATGTGTTTTTTTTAAATTGAAACTAAAAATACTAAAGAAATTGTCACGGAAAAAATGTGCACTGCTTGAAGTTGCTGTAATTTCCATTCCAGTTCTAATCCTAGATTCTACAGTTTGCTGAAATTTCAGTAATCATTGATATCTACTTAATAATAAAAATTTATTTGCAAAACGCTCTATTTAAATCGTGTATGAGCAAATAAAATCATGCTTGTTGTTAAAAGCTTGTGATATAACGTTATTTTCTTTCTAGTAAAAACGACTGTAGCAAATATCGGCAAATTTGTAGTTCAAAGTCAAAGATGAGAGTTTGTATAGGGTTGTCAAATTTTTTTCGTTAATATAAAGAAATACTTCAACACATAGTTAAAATTATGTATATTTTAGTCAATTACCTAAAAGTTTATCAATGACATATTTGACATCATAATAATCTAATCTTTTTTTAACCAAAAATAGTTCAAATGATACTATGACGTTAACAATTAGAAAAATGTCTCTTTTCGTCAAATTGAGTAAAACATCAGGTAGATCTAACGGGAATCATTGAATCATAGATCTTTCTAGTGAGTCAGTTTTTAAAGGGAATTTTATTTGGAGAAGAACGAAGTTTTTCGGAAAATGGGGCTTTTCTTTAAAAAATAAGACATGAGATTTAATATGATAAAGTGGTGTGATGTCTTCGTAATAACCAACCCCGTCTTGGTGTGGACATGTATGTTCAATGCAATTAAACTCACACTTTTCTGACACATTTCCCAAGTACTTCATATGTGGTTGTCATTAACCTCCAAGTTAAAATTTTGCATTGCCTGTAACCATCACATTCTGCTAAATTTTCTTTTTCGAACAAATATCTAAAACTTCAACTTTTAAGTCTCCATTCGTTCAGATGTAAATAAATAATTTACCAATAATAATTAACATCGGTAATTATAATGGGGATGATGCAAATAGCATCGATGCGTGTAAGAATAATACTAATGATAATGAGATAATGGTAATCGTGCAAACAAAAAGTAATGACGAAATTTACAGATAATGGTGATTGCGCTGTGAAGTATGGTGATAATGATTCTGACGAGATATTTCTAACTTTCTCAGGGATAACACAATTAGCAACGTGCTTAACGCACAAGCCTTAGGAGCAATTGTGGACTCCCACAATATAAATGTTCGCTTCGCAGGCTTTCTTAACTGTTGCCACTTAGAAACGCAAGAAAACAAACTTAAAAAGTTCAATTTCTAAAATTGACACCATGCCAAATCGTGTGCTTTTATTTCATATTTTTCAAACATTGTATAATTATATTTTCACTTCTTATATTTGGCAACAGTGTGTGTAATTGTCATCCGAATTCTAAAATCAAATCAATCTTCCGTTTACCATCGAAGTGTGCACACGTACCATAAAGGTGCACTAAATTTCTGTAACATTGTATTTTAATTGATTATTTTTCTGGTGTGTATTAATTAATGAATTAACCTAAACATTTAAAATTTTAATAAATATTATTTAAATCGATGGAACTGCTGTATTAACTCAATACTTATATCCACACAATGTTTTATAATTCTGACTTAACTACGACTTGGGATGATACGCATTTTTGCTTTTGTATCGTAACGATCATAATCGCAATGATCGCAATGATAGTGGCGTAGATGACAATTATTATGACGTAGCCGATATTAATCGTGACGTAAATAATAATGACGATGTAAAATGTAATCATATTAAAGCGAATAGTGATAATGATCGTGATTGAATAATAATTAACACAAGAATAATACTGGAGCGAATGATAACATATATAAGATATAATTATCTCTCTTGGCTTAATTATTGTCCACAGAAAAAATTTTTACTTCTACCGAAAGTTAAAACATAATTCGGTAAACTCGTGTTTTTTTTTCAATCTACCATCCAATATCCGTTAAAGCGTAAATCTATAACTATTAATGGATTTTTTCCTAGAAACTTGATAAATGATATTCCCTGTTTTCCCAATTTTTCTTCCTGGAGCATCTGCTTTTATTGCGGAAAATTAAAACACCTCGTTCTCACGAAATACTTGTAACAGAAAACTAAGGAAGTTCATTATTTTATATAAAGAAGAAACAAGATAAAAAGATACGTTCACTACAGGCATAAATAGACGCGGTTATTGTGTTAGTAAATTTGCAAAAAAAATATATAGTAAGTTATAAATTTTGAAACAGCAGTAGCTCACTACAAAGTACAAATAAACAATTTTTTTAATGCACTCAACATATATAATCAAGTGCTTTTTTAAAAGAAGGACAATAACAATAGCGATCCTATAGATATTGAAATATTGGAGAATGTGCAGGTGTACTTCTGCAGCACGATGTGTTAGATTCCAGCATCATCATTGTGGTCATGTCTCGAATTCTTGCTTTTTTTTTAACTTGTCAGTGCATATAAAAAATACTTTAACCCTCTGACTGCTCAATTTTTTTTATAACAATCGCTTCAAAAACTGCATATTTTTTTATTATATATTTCAAATCTACATGTAATTGAGAGTTAAAATATGTAGCATATTTTTGTAACCAAAGATGATGACAGATGAAAGATGGAAAAATTTCATACCTGCGAAAACCGTTCGAAAGGAAAATTTGGTTACTTTCATATTGCCCGTGGAAATCGCGGGATAAGCAGTCAGAGAGTTAATTGTACTGCTAAATATTTGTACATATGTGTGTATATAGCCGGAATAAATAAATCCAGTATAGTATCAGTAATTCGACATATATGGGCCACTAAGCCAGAGCCTGACAACCGAAAATGTGGGAGTACCAAAGATCCTCGATGATGGATGTCGGATTAATAAAAATTATAATTAATAAAAATTATAATTAATAAAAACATACCATATACGTGGGTGGCAAAAATTATTGTATAATAAATTCCCCCACGAAAAACTCACAAAAATCTCGCCCCGGAGGCTTTTCTGTGTTGACCATTATTTGGCAATTGTGTTATCCCTGTGAAGGGTAATAATATCTTACATCCTCATATACGGAGAAAAATGCGTTTGTTCTTATCCTCATTCGTCTAGTAGGTCAATATACGCTCCATATACGTGGGTGGCAAAAAAATGTATAAAAAATTATCAGGTTATCGTAGCGTCGTATTAACGAATATATCGTATTAACCGAAAATATATTATTGAAGGTGTCGGATTACGAGAAATACCGATTATTGGGAACAAACGAATAGTATACACAATTCACTGCTAAATTTTAATTTTTTTTTAAATTATTAATTTATTAACAATAAATATAACTAGTAATTAAGATTTAATGACGTCAAACAACAATGTCAATCAATCAACGTTTATTGGCATAGTGATACCATTGGTTGATTGACATTGTTGTTTGATTTAATCTGCGTAGTGTTCGATTTATATAAAATAAATACATACCTGTATGCTGCAACGGGCATTTCGATCAATTTAATACCAGTCTCTTTGCAATTTGGTTTAAATAGTAGTCTATGTACTACACCATTCTGCGAAATAACTGGCAACAATATATATACGTTCGTAAAGAGATTATATATTGTCCTTCGTAGCTCAGTGGGTAGAGCCTCCGCCCGGCAAGTGGAAGGTCGTGGGTTCAGGTCCCACCGAAGGCAGAAATATTTATTTTCTTTCGAACGTTTCACCATCTAATCACGCCATACCATCGGCGTTGGTATCACTACGCCAATAAACGTTGATTGATTGACATTGTTGTTTGATTTAATCTGCGTAGTGTTCGATTTATATAAAATAAATACATTTAATGACGTGTTGTGTATGTCATTTTTATTATAACATCTTTTAAATTTATATATTTTGTGTCATATTTTCTACAAGAACCTTCTACTTTTATAGCGAATAGGTATCCTGCTATTTATGCTATATATCCTGGACATATAGCCTACTATTTTTTATTGCTTTGTCCCTTCTTATCACATCCAGTTAACATTATGACCTGGATAAAGCAGTGTTGCCAGTAAAGTTTAATTTGGGGATAACTTTTTATTATGTATTGTTTATATCGCCTTTGTCCCTGTTGTCAAATCACGTATATTACCTATTTTTTTAATGTTTTCATAGACCTCCTTTATATGGAATAGACAGAGCCGACGAGGGGGGAGGGCAGCAGGGACTGCAACCCGAGGGCCCGAATGAAGTCCAGGGGCCCGCACTGGCAAAGACCTATGATATGGGGGGCCCCGGCCCTGAAAAAAATATCTATGCCCCTGGGCAAGATTGTATTATAAATGGTTGATATCAAGATGTGCAAAGTTATGTAAAATAACACATGGTGAGTGTTTACAAGCAACATCAAACACTAAACAATCACGACCATATCCAGTATATATATATATATTCCCTGCCTAGAAATAAGTCCGGAATGGCGTCGTCAATGCACGGAGACATTAAACACCACATAATGATTTTTTCAATAGTTTCCGCATAGCAGACGACAACTTAGCAAAATGTCGTAATTTAGTTACGATGGGTATAAGACTAAAATGCGACAAAACATATTATAGTGAAAATATAATTACTATAATTACGGAAGGAACTTAATAAAGAAACTCCAAGCGTCTTAAAGTTTAAAGCCAAATAGTCGATGACAGCGATCTGTTACGAAGCTCAAGACGCGGCAACAGGCACACCTTCCACAACGATAATTACTGAGCTTAGGACGACTAGTCAAGCAATCGTTTGGGTTCCGACTTGAAGTTGTGTGTTAAACATATAGAAAAGAGCGTTTGAAGGTAAAGTAGCAGAAATGTCATATTTTTGTTCTTTTATAAAAATCCATAATTTGTTCGACTTACCATTGGTATAGCTAGCGTCGAGATCTAGGTAGGGGGGGTGGTTATTGCCCCACCCCCAATGTTCCGTGTATAAAATTCAACATAATTTTAGTTCTCTTGGAGGGGCCAAGCTACCCCAACCCCTGGTTACGCCAATATTGCTTATAAAATTTAAAATGAGATATTTTCACTAATTATAAGTAAAAGAAAGAAAATTTATAGAAGGATTAATTATCAGAATTAATTTCTGGTGCTTTACAGTACGAGTTCAGACTAGAGTCCATTATGGTCCATAAGAGGCCGAGGAAAAAAAAAGGCTGACTATATATAGATTGGAATCGAGCCTGCGACCTCAAGGTGTCCTTCCCCATGAGAGAGAGAGAGAGAGAAAAGTCCAGTAAAGATTATTTAATCTCTGGCTATTTTCCGTTCCTTTGAATTCCAAATTTTAATATGTAGTTCGATGAGGTGACGTTTTTAACAAATCCCACTTCATTAAAGTTAGCAATGACGTTGTTATTTACTCCTGTCAATTCCTGATAATGGACAGCGTCATCTGTCTTAGAAGGGGGAAGGGATGACAACCCGAAATATATTTAAACACCTGCATGGACACAAAAAAAAAAATAAAAACATGAGAACCTCCCCCCCACCTTTTACAACATTTCTTCTGCCATGAAATCTTGTGACTAGGGTTATTAGATACTTTAAATAAATATTAAGAGTTGATTATGACTCCTGATCAATGTTTAGAAAACGGGAAGGAATTTTATTAACACCATTAGATCTTAAATCACTTCAAAAATCAATAATAAAACAGCAACAAACTCAACTTCTCCACTTGGCATACCGACAACAACAATATTAATCCGCAATGTGAAATGGCAAATGCCAATAAATCGATATAATAGTTATCGATCAGATATCGGAGCCCGATTCCTAATTCTTCAAGGGGCTCAAGTCAATTATTTTCGAAGCAAACGATTAATCGTTGTATCCCCGGAGGAAGTGAAAATTGTTAGGTTGAGTAAAGTAGTTTACAGCTTAGTATGACAAATACGTTTCTGATCGGTAAACACACCACATAAATGATGGTTTTGATATATGACGTGAAATATATTGTTTGCTTTCCTTTCGTTTACGGTTGCGGCTTTCTTTTGAATGAAAGGCTTGTTAGAAATAGAATTGTTGTCATTACTTAAAGATTGTCCTTTTTTCGGTCATGGTCAATAAAGTTTGATAAATGAAATAATTGAAAAGTTGATATCAGAAGACAAATTACTCTCAATGCTAAAAGAAAGGATTGTTATACTTTTCCATCATAAAATATAATAGTATTTTATGGACATATCACCAATTAAAATTGCAAACCATATAACTCGAAAAGACGAGTTATTCAGCAATTTTTGAAATAAAAAGGACCGAATATGAATCGAGAGGTTAAATAAAATCTAGATGGCGCTGGACTAAGTAAAATCTTGGGGGAACTCGTCTTCAGGGGAGGCACCCCCACTAGGTTTAAAGAAGGGATGTTTCTGACGGACTACAAGTTTGCAACTAAAATCCTAGTCCAATTTCCTTAGATCCTATTTCATCTTAGAGCCTTTATTTTATAGTTTGATTTTTTATTATACTTCCACTTTTGAATTAGTCCCTTTTCTAATCAAAAAGCATAAGCCCATTATCGGTGCTTAAAAGGGGAAGTATTCAATTCAATTCAAAAATATTTATCCAGTAAGTTAAGTACAAATGTAATACATATGCATATGATATTATTTTTTTAGATACAATTATAATTATTATATATACCTTGTTATTGTATATATATAATTATGGCAGTATCCGAAATATTTTTTAGATAAATGCAATTAATTTTCATGACATAACACTGCAGAGGTGACAAATGGGGAGTGTCGCCACTTTGGAAACTGAAAGTTTCCAACATTAACTATGGTTTTTTTTTAATAGAATGAGCCATAGTTTCTATCTAGTCGTTTGATCAGTTTTTTAGGAACACCCTGTATTTTGTGCACAACAGTATAAAACATTTTAATATCGGAAAATTTTAAATAGATTATTTAAGTAACGTTTTCGTTAGGAGCCGAGTAGTTGTTTTTTTAAGTATGTTGTTTAAATGAAAACATAATGGCAATTTCTTTTTTATTATTGAAAATAATAATAATAATAATAATATATATATTATAATAATATTTCTATGAATTTTATTTCTTCTGTAATAATTTTAACTTGATCATATATCAGTATCATATATAACTGTTTTTACTGTGTTTTTACTGTGTTTTACTGTGTGTGTATGTATATGAAACAATTGGAAATTAAAAACAAGTTGTTTTTTGAAGCGGGGGGCGAATACGCGGTGGAATCGATTAAGGGAATTGAACCTTCGTAAAGGAACAGGTGCTAAAAAACTTCTTTTTTTTTAATTAGTTATTAATCATTCCTATTTTTGGTCGAATTGCTATAGTTTTCTTTATTTGCTTAATGAGTCTTTGATTATAAATTATTTTTAATTTTCCAGTAATTATAGGTTTATAATCCTTATCTGCAAATTCTTCATATTTTTTATCTTCGTAGAAACGTTAATCACAATTAATTAATTTTTGAAAATTATTTTAATTTTACAATTTTTTTAGCAGAAAATTTTCACTTTATGTCAAAATTACGTTTATCATGTATTTTTATTAGATTCATCAAAACATAGACTCAATTTTCTTTTCTTTTTAAACCTTTTTTTTTTTTAAGAACTTTTACAATGTCTATTTTTTTAATGTTAAGTTTACATTTTGTATTAGATCTTTTACAATATCTTCAAAACCACTAAATGGTTTTCCATGAAATGAATAATATACTCATTTTATGTTTTATTTCCTAATTAATTTCTACTTTACCTAAATTTTGAGTTTCCTTTGAATAATCAATTTCCTTTTATGTTTACCTCTGTTATTTTCATTTTTGGTGAATATATATATATATAGCAAAATTGTAGTATGATTGTGACATGTAGTACCTTCTAATGTAATATACATAAATACACTATATTTAAATGTATATTAACTTAGACAAAGTTAAAGCAATAAAGTAATATAACACAAGGCAATGAAACAAAGTAAATTAAAATAGTAGAAACAGCTTAAAATAAAAAATGAAATTGTAGTAGTAAAAGGTGAAGAGGAGTAAAAGATTAAACAATACCAAGAATTTTGTTCTTCATCAGGGACCGCACAAAATCCCTGTTATTGGTTTGCTTTTTCTGACTACAATAATTGAGATTTGTGATTAATACTGAATGAACCAATATTGATCAAAAATTAGTTAAAAATAGTATAAATCCAGAATATAAATAATTTTAAAATATCTTAGTAATTTATAAA
>QLNU02015270.1:15864627-15895684 GCA_006491805.2 Dysdera silvatica
AGTTCATAATTATGTCACGACTCTTCTAGATAGATTGCATCACACCCTTGCGACGAAAGTGTTACAACTCAAAATTCGGTGAAAATGACAATATTACAAGAAGATGTGGAAAGCAGTGCTGCATCCTGCCGAATATAAATCCTGCTGAATATAAATTAATCGGGTTTCCGCTAGTTGGCATGTATCATTAGATAAATACAACTTTCCTTAATTCAGCCAGAAACAGTTTTTTGAAAATTGAGATTTCTTGAGTTGTAACACTTTCGACGCAAGGGTGCGACACGTCTGCAATTGTGCAGTAATTTTTAAAAGTAAGATTTTTATGTTCATTGATGCTAAATTTCTCTTAGATAACAATCCATGGTTTCGCTTAAAAATGTCCCTTTCGCGGAATGGCCCAAATAACAAGTTTTCTTACACAGTGGTCTCCTAAAACCAATCCCGCCTAAACCGGCCGCTTATGACTAATCGGCTGAAACCCCAAAAAAAAAGATGGTTGTTAAGAAACAAATGAAAATCAATGATTATTTCAATAACGATCCTTTAATTACTTACTTATATTAGTTACACATATAAATTTGAAGTTCGATTGATGTGTATTTGTCTTCTCTTAGTTTTCCTCATAGCTTTTATATCAGTGCTGCAATACTTTGTTGGAGCAGACCTTTTCTTGTTTAAGTAATAATTATATCATTGTATCAATCAATTAATTTGAAAGCCTTCATTATAATATATTAATTTTACCGATCTTTTTCCATGACTAGCTCAATTGTCGAATTAACAGGCCAAGGTGCCTTTACGACCGGTTAAAAGAGAGTATACTCTATATATCAGTAATGCTGATTGTTTACTTTGTTGTTTGCAGTGTCCTGGAGTACGCTGCGACTTACTATGACCACATTAATGGACCACCTCCAAAGTGATCTATCTCTATTTAAAATCTTGAATACCATTAATGGTAACTGTATTGATATGGTGGATGGAATCCATTTACTTCTAGTGTAACTGGCTTTTCTTTTCTTGTTTTCTCTTACACTTTTCTAGCGTATGATGTTTTGCAGAATTTCTGTTTTTCATTATATATCCCAATTGTAATAGCTTCAGGTTTATGGTATGTAGTTTTAACCAGTTTTTTGGAATTCTATGGTTTGTTTGAACTAGTATCACTTTATTTGTTTCCTTAGCTGTCCATAACACTCTTCATTATTCCTCCTTCAAGACCATACAAAATAGCGGACAAGATGTATGTGTGGATGGTTTTGGTCTTTGTGTAATTTTTACAGATTTTTAGCCATTTTAATGCTCTCTTCGGATCATTCGGTGCACTTCTGTCAAGTACTAACTACCGGAGTATTTCTTAGAGTTGAGATTTTTTGTTTTAATGGTGACTACCTTTAAAAGCAAATTGAGATGATTGAAATACTCTGATTAAATTGCTGAAAAGGTGGAGAGTGTCTCCTGAAACACTCTTTCACAAAAGAGTTTCCAAGGAAGGTTGGAGTTGCTTACTTAAGACTCACGATTGACATCAGTACCTGCAACAGCATCTTCACGGAATCAATCTGAGTAATTTACCTAATTTAAACTACTCCTCATATGAACTGGAGCTAATAAAACCACCTCCTTTCATACATTAGTCCATGAGGTGGAAAATCTTGCTTACAGTTTTTACGACCTGTCAAACCGCCATTAGGCAGCTAGAACATCAAAGACAGAAAAGCTAGAAAATGTCACTGGATTGAAAAAACTTTAACAACAGAAGTGATTTACCACCACAGAATTTCCAATAATTCGGGTATTTTCAATTGCTTTGTTTAACATGATTTTTATCATCTGCATGCCTAATCGCATGCCCAGCTCCTTAATTACCTTTCTGACTCTTAACATGTTCCCAGAACTTCTTTACTTTAGATTAAAGCTGTTGCCATCTGTGCACTCAACGTTTTTGAAATTTCTTTTTGCAATTTCAATTCTACCATCTTTAATTGGTTCAATTTTCCCTATTATGGTCTTGATGTATGAATTGAAAGGGAGAATCAATGCACAGCCTTGTCTCATACTTTGTTTCCTTAAACTTCAATTTTTCTTTTGTGCTTTGCTCTCTAAAAACCTATTATGCTGTGCTAAGTCGTAAGACCAAACGAATTTCAAATATCAGGAAATGATGTTCATGTAGCTGAAGGTTCAAAACTATAATTAGCAGGGGTAACACTATATAAACATAAATAATTTTATTTCATTAGTATTTATTATGCGTTATTATTTTCAAGGGTATGTAAAAATCTATACATAGGCAGAGAACTTACAAATTATAATTTACTATCGTTTGCACTAAAGCATGGGCAACTTTATACCATCTGCTACAAGGAAATAACAATTTGATATCGTCTGCTATGAAGCCCACGTCGAAATATTTTGCTTAATAGAATTGGTTGGTATATAATACTAACAGAGACATATAACTCCAACACTTACTTATTTCTGGTTTAACAAAATTCTTTTATCCATACCCACTCAGCAAATAATTGTTTATGAAATATCATTGACTAATATCTGATAGGCGACAGTCAAAGAATACGGAAACCTTTCTCGCATACAGATGCTGAAAGCCAATTCCGTAAATACCCCTTTTGTGTATAACCAAACGATTCGTGTTTCCTGTAAATGTCGCCGTACTAGTAGACAAAATTAAACAATGGAGCATTATTCATAGAAGCGTTTAAGCTACGGCATTTTTTAAGTCCCGAAGCACAGACAACGCCACTAATTCTATATCTTACTGCTTGCTTGTTCTCTCATTCGTCTTGTATCGAGATTAAGTAGTGCTATGAATTACGAGCTCGCGACAACAAACCAGTCCTTTGTTCATTTAAAAACACCCACTTTGTCTTCATTTGGTACAGTGTTCAACCATTTCTCCTGCGACTTTTTAAATAAGCATTCGCTTCATCGAAACAATTTTAATTATAGCCTGTTGTATCGAGAAGAAACAAGGGATGGAGTATGTGTGTCGCCAATAATCTGCGACGCATATTATGATGTCCATCCATCGACTGGAATATGTTAAGCAACAGATTCAAAAGTTCTGGAGGTGAAACGATGTTGTCTCTGAAGCAGACGATAAAACTTCATTGCAATCAAATATATTTTCCACATCTCTCTACATAAAATAAGTAAATTTGCATATAATATGTTACCTTTTAAGTTATTCAAGAACAATACGATTATACAAACCTTGGTACCTTTTCTCAACTGGAAAAAAAAAATGGAGCGTACATTTTTTTCAAAAATCGTTTTGGTAGTCTTGCTCTCCTTGACAATGGCGACTGTGGTGAAAATCTTGAAAAGTGATGCTCTCTTTCTGCCAACATACAGTCCCAATGAAGGATTGGTATAAAAGTGAAACAAAATGTTAATTTTAAATCTTCAAATTCCGATTATTTCTTTGTTTTTGATACTTTTTTTTAGTGTGATCGAAATATGTTTTAGTAGTTTTAGGAAAACGCTGATTCAATACAAACACATATAAAAAGTATTGCTTAAAAAGCCACGCACTAATTTTACGCTTATACAGATAGGCGTGCGTATATGTACTAAGCGATAGAGGAGTAAGTAATAAAAATATTAAAAATAATTTTCTCGTATCGGAAAATCTTTTAATTATTGCTTATCTCAAGCCTATGAAAAACCTTTTTACCCTTTGCGCAGGATTTTTGAAAAGCCCGAAACTTTTCGGGAAAAAGTTTATAAGTTGCCTCACAACAATTTTTCAAAAAAAAATCGACGTTTAAGCTAAAATAAAACTAAAAAATTAGGTTTAGGCTTCCACAGATAAGGCTCAAAAGATGAGTAATGATGGGCTCAAAAGATTTGAAAATTTTTGAACTTTTTAACAATTTAATAACAGTCTTTAAGGTTAAATCTCTGCATCTAAGTTTTCATATTTAAACTAATTATTTTAACATTTGGTTATTAATCGCCAGAATTGTGAATTTGGCTCATTTTTTTTTCACCGCTGATACAGGGAGTTGATCCATGTTTAGTGGAACAATGCTTCTTTGTTTCTAAAAATCTCAAAAATTACCAAAAAAATTACAAAAAAAAAAAAAAAAAAAAGCTTGTTTTACTTTACATATCATGTGACATATGCTCCTTTATACTTCCCTATTATGTAATCTAACCTCCTTTACCAACACCATAATGACTTGGCACCGTAATTTGATGGTTATTTCGCTTTCTGTCGTTTTTATTTGTAAAATTATTTTTTTAATATACATATACTGTCTACAATGATTGTCCGGATACTATAAATAAATATTTGAATACAAAGCACTTATTCCGATATCCTATATGTCTCTATTTGGCCTGGATTACCTCCAACGTTGGCGTAAGAAAGGAGGTGTTAGAGGGATCAAACAAACATTGGACAGCAAGAAACGTTCTATGTAATGCCATATTTCATGGCGTTACGTAGAGCGTGTAATGCCACATTACATGATCTGCCGTGAATCTACTTGAGCCCGCACAAGTTTTGGATTTCTACATCCCCGAGTTCCAACCATCAACGTAGAGTTTTCCAAATAATTGGAGAGGGCATTCACATATTATGTACATGCCCTCATTTTACATACATTGTATTTTACATACATTGTAATGTATGTAAAATTATTTCAAATTATTGGCGAGGCTCTGGCCCCACAGGCCTATATGGCTCTACACCTATGATCTTAGCTTTCAAAACTTATTGAGAAAAGCTATTGAGCAATTTGCAGGTGACTTTAAATAGAATTCGTCCCCATCGAATGAAGCAGCAGAATTAAAAGACATTTTTTTTCGACCTTAACGGCTGTTCCATTTCATTCCGTGGTGTTCAATGGTGTTGAGATCAGGACTCAATGCGGGCCATGACAATTATTCTACACTTATCTTTTCACGCCAGTCCATAATAGCAGTATCTTTGTAGCAGGATGCATCCATCATTCTGGTAATATGATTTGTCCGTTGCATAGAGTTGACGCAGTGTAGCAAACACCTGAGTATTGACGCTGTCAACATAGGTATCTATTCTCGGGTTAGTAGGTTAGTAGAGACAAGAACCCACGATTCAGATTTACACCAGCTGAACGCACTCCAGACAGGAATTCAGATTGCACAAATGATGGAGATGTCCAGATACTTATAAGTAGATAATGAATAATATATGTGAAGTATTTTGCTTATATAGTAAAACAATGACTCAAAGCTTACAAGATCCATTGAGTTAGTTTATATCCCAATAACCATTGCCCTATATAAAATGGGTATATTGTGGTGGTCTCGTTCCGATTTGGTCCTCTTCATCTCGAATGGTCTATGGCAAATGTAAAACTTAAAACAAACAAACAATCATTAAAAATACAGTTGAAGGACGTTAAGACGAACACCAAGGGGAACAGAAAATCTGTTCGTATTAACAGTAATTCGCCTTTTCCGGAAAGGATAGTATGCTATACAATCTGACGGGACTTCAGAAAACGGTTCGTATTAAAAGTAATTCGTCTTAAGCGTGTTCGTCTTAACGAGGTTCGACTGTAGTAACCTTTCACATCCCTTGTAAATTCCTGTGCTTTTTTTTTGCGATTTTTTTTGTTTTTTGGAGTACAACATTATTTTGTAATTATTTGTGCTTGATTCCCAATTAAAGAATATTTTTAATTTAGTTTATTTGGATTGGTAATAAGATTTTACGTCAATTTCTCTGGAAGTATCGAAAAGTTACGTACTTCAGTAAAATCTCTCTTAATGGATACCCCCTAAGATATTGTCAGATAAAGATTCCCCAGCGAAAATTCTTTCGCGATAATAACCCCACCTTTTACCATTATCTCTCATTTAAGTGAAATGTCTGGTGAATGTCCACCAATGAAGGGTAATAGTGTATCACGAAAAATTATTTGCGTAACGGTAAATGACATGTATTTGCTATAAGTCGCTTGCATTTACTATAAATTACAAGCGATTGCGACAAAGTTGCATCCAGTTACGGTTAAATCTGTTCCTTTTAATAGGATATTCGGACGTGTGACGTCATAAGTATCGCTGTCTTTCCAATGACGTCACCATGAAGTTAGACTGCGCAGCAGTACAATAAATACCTTATGTCACAAAGCAAACGATTCAGACTCATGAAAACTGCATTCATAACTTTTATGAAAAGAAAAAGTCCGCAGAAACTAAATCCGAGTTTATTATTTTTGTTTTGCAGATAACGCGACCGATTGGGTCGCGACCAAATCGTAATGACGCCCAAGCATACAATTACAAATTCATTAACACAAGAGAAAAAGAATTACAAAGAGCAATTCAAGCGAGTAGAGAAGGTTTGGAAAAATAGAAAATGAAAGAACTTCGTTGTAGAAATATGGCAACAGTCTGGATCGACTTCCCGAAATGCAATTCTACATTTTCAAGTGCAGGCAATTACGAACTGTGTCTTTCCCATTCTTCCTTTTGCTCTAACCCCATTTGATGAATTTCGATGATTGCATATTTGGAATGGGTATAGTATGCGTAGTATAATATACTACTTTTCAACTACTGAATATGCCATTTGTAAGGTCCATTGTCTTGGCTAACGTTGCATTGAATTTTATATCCATTCAATGAGGCATTGTTGTTTGAATCACACTCTAATGAAATATAATAAGGAGTCAAAAGATGCGTTAAAATTTTGATACGCACATTAAGAAAGCATTATGTATTAATAAGTAATACCTTATTTTTTTCACATAACAACGCCGTATTCATTTCGTATTGTTTATGCGTACATTCTCTCACACATGTATACCCACGCATATCTTTTGCATGTATTTACGTGGCTACGAAAAGCCGTCACGAGTAAAATACAGTCAACTCTCGATTATTCGACTGGGGATTACGACAATCGAGAATAATCGAATTCGCAGGCAATCTGAAAATCAGGAAATAGTAAAAGTAGAAAAAAGCAAGCAGTAAAATTTTGGAAAACTATCCCTTATGGCCTCGTGGTTCTTTTCAAAGCAAATGAAGGAACTATAGATTGAAATGATGTCAAGGAATTAAACGGAATTAAATTTTTATATGCAATATTTTAGTAATGCACGATTACGAGATATTCTTGCAATCGAAAGAATCGCGATCAATTTTCACAAATTTGCAATCAAATCAATAATGGAAATATTCTGCGGAGATTGGCAATTACCATCGAACATCTCGATTTGAATTTCGAATAATCGATACAATCGACGAAAACATCTCGCAATCGCGCATCACTACGATATATCGAACGTGAGTGCCGTCAGCATCAGGACTAATCAGTAATCTTTCATGGTGCGCAAAGACATTATTTTCTACGAACAATAATATTCATCTTTTCCAATTTTTAGTTCCTAATTTATTTTTGTTTTTGAGCCAGGATCATTTGCAAGTAGCTCTCTCTCTCTCTCTGTCTGTGCGTGTGTGTGCGTATGAGAGAGAGAGAGCGATAACGGAGTTCGATTCTCCAATTGTATTTTTCATTCATTTTTCTCATTAAAATAATTTATCCATAATCGCATGGATGATAAATTTGAAGAAATAATCAATATAAAAATAATTGTAAACTAGGAAAAAAAATGCACTACACTACTGATTGTTTTCCCATTTTTTCTAGATGTGTCCTGCGCAGCCCAAAACCAAGCTTTTAGGATTGACAAAACACCAATACCCCGATACATCCGTAGTTGCTAATAAGCAAACTGACGTCATTTTTTCAGTGTTGCCAGATTATTTTAAATAATAAAGAAATGTTTATTCTAATCATAAAATATCCACAACTATTGAAGACATCGATAGTTTGAGGGAGTCCATTGCTCCGATGATACTCTTTTAATGGATATTCAGAATGATATATCGTTAGAAATCGTTCCGAATATAATGACCACGTGCTGCCGAAATAATATTAACTTATTAAAACTGTAGATATCGGTTGTTCTTTTCCATGATTTTAAAGTATTTTATTTCCCCACCAAGCTTATTTCTAAGACATGTAAAAAACAAAATTGTATATAATCCTGTACAAGTTTTCTTCTGTTCCATTGACCATTAACTCTTCAATCTCAATTTCCCTCAATCCTCCATCCTTTTTCACTCCATCACTCTCCCTCCATCCCCAGACTGTTGCACAACGGATCAGCAGAACTTAGAAGTTTTCCATATTGCAATTTGCGTAGAAACCACTTTAAGTTAAGAAAGTGGCTAATGTACAAAAAAAATATATAACCCTATTTTATTTTAAATTAAAATCTTTTTTAAGCTCTCTCTCTCCTCGCTTCGCATCCGTGAAGAGGGTACTTTCGAAACGCTTTTTCCTCCTGTTTATGATGCCACTCTGGTGTCCTGTTAGGTCTTCAGAGGGGACAAAAATGCGGTGCTTCTTATGGCAAAAATTACACTAAAAAACGCACACAAAAAACGCTTATCTTGAAAACGCTGCCACTTTGAAAATAAAATTGAAAACGAGACGAAAGAAATCTTTTCTACAAACAGCCCCTGCATTAGAATCTGTCACTTCTCTTGTGCCATAAACATGTCTCCTCGCTAGGCAGGGAGAGATTTAAATAGTACCGATACCAACGAGAAGGAGAGAGAAACGCGGAGAGATAAGGAACACGGAGAATGGGTCTGCGGCCAAAAAGAGCGGTGAAATAATCTCTTGTCGACGGCACGTGGAGAGTCACCGATGACGACTCGGCGTCTTAAAATTTCCGCTAAAAATTTTGTTTTAGTGAAAAAACAAAAATCTGGATAGTTTATAAAAATGAGAAAATCCAAAAAAATTCACCCACTTGTAATACGTTTTCAAATGGAAAACACGGCATTTTTATTATTGGAATGTAGAAAAATGCAATTCACATTTGCACTCTTCATAGATAGCATTATATTTCGCATAGATTGCATTTTTCTTTTCTATATGCATGAAATAGACACTGAATAAACGTAGGATAGTCTTTATGATAATAAGGAATATTCATGTCAAAGATTATTTTAAGATTTTTACAACCATCAAATTTCTGTCTCAGTTTTAAAATGAGTTACATACACTCCATTCATCAGTTTTTAAATTAGTTACATATACTCCGTTCATATGTTTTTAAATGAGTTACATGTACTCCGTTCATATGTTTTTAAATGAGTTACGTATACTCCGTTCATCAGTTTTTAAATGAGTTACATGTACTCCGTTCATATGTTTTTAAATGAGTTACGTATACTCCGTTCATCAGTTTTTAGATGAGTTACATATACTCCGTTCATGTGTTTTTAAATGAGTTACATGTACTCCGTTCATCAATTTTTAAATGAGTTACGTATACTCCGTTCATCAGTTTTTAGATGAGTTATATATATATATATAATGTGGCAAAATTATTTTTTCTGACATGCATCAGTGATTTCGTACTCGAGCTAAATCATCTTTTATTAATAAATATCAGTCAGTATACCTTAGACTCGATTCCAACCTGGGACTATTAAGTTATGAAACTGATGATTGCTGAACTACTAAGGCTAAGCCAGCGCCCCCTATATTGATGTAGAGATTGTTGGCTAAGCATGTGTACTCTTTTAGAACTTACTTTTATTACAGTATAGCCCAGATGCTCTTGCGCCATAAAAAAGCCAAACAAACAAACTTTTATTAGATGGCGTCTTCTCTTCAGGACAAAAAAGAAACATATTACTTTTATTCATTAACTGCAGATATTCAAGCTTCTTTCACTCGGGTGACAGCATTTTCAGCCACGTGTTTACCTTATTACCGAATGGAAATTCGATTGAAGTGACAAAATCAACGCTTATTGTTTATTTCTATGACAAGGCGCTGTTTATTTAAGAAACTTAATTTCTCGTTAAAATTTGCATGACAAAAATTATTGGTCCCTGCTTCATCTTTAATAATAATGTAATTATTATTCGCAAAAATTTATCGCAAAAATCAATAGCATTTTCATTACATGAAGACAACGACTTACGAGAATTATCCTTGTATTTACGATTGGTCAAATCATTTGCAATAAATCATCTTAACTTTACGACAAGTCGGAGTTTGATTTCGAAAACAGTGAACAATCGAGTAATTTCAAATTATTTTGCTTCGCTCGTCTTTCTTTTTTTTTTTTAGTGTAGGGAATAAGATGATAAATTAGATAAATTTTAATTTTCGCCCTTGGAATATTTTCGATATAAATGCAGTTTTTTTTTTAATGCTATTTTTTCATAAATATATTTTTATCAATTAATTTATTTTTTCTCTTGCATTCTCGTGTTTATTGTAAATTAGTTTCCTTGTCTTAGATTTTCTGGTTTATTTATCTTTGTTTTCCTGGAAATTTCAAATGCCAGATTTTTTCCGGAATATTTTTCACTTCAAGTTTATAATTAACTTATTGTTATCCTGATTTTAATTAACTGATTGTTGTCAAGATTTTAATTAAATTATTGTTGGTTCATTAATATAAATTTCTATATAAGCTTTTATTTTGCTTGTCTGAGTTTGTCCTCCTGTTTCGAATGTAAAATTATATTTAATAATTGTAACCCCCCCGTAACCCCCCAAATGCGTTCAACCAGATCATGGGAAGAGGTGGTTTATCTTGAATGTGATCATCTATGTGGCACATTGGCGTACGCAGGGGGGTTGTTAATGGGATTATAACCCCCCATTGAAATGAAATTTTGTATATTTAACATAGGAATATATGAGTTGTAGCTCTATAACCCCTACTTACGAACTTTCTGAGTACGCCTATGATATGGCACATGGTCAATACGCGATAAGTATTAAATGAGAATTAAGTCAAAAGAAACAAGTTTATTAACAGCAAAAACGATAAAAAAAAAGCAATTCAAAAAAATACCAAAGAAGGCGCCATTATCCAAGGCTCTTGTTTCGTGTTAATTACCAGAACTCTACAAATCTGGTTACAAGTGGCACTAGGTTTTTCCTGCAACTTGCCTAATAGGAAATCTTCCTTTCCTACTAGGTTCCTAAGTTTCCTTACTGATGCTGGCAAGTACCGTTCTTGTCTTGCGAGTACGATTCGACATAATTGGTCAAGCACTGCGTATTAAATCGATTGTTACAGTCGACTGGGATCACAGTGCCGCATTCGGCAGCCACCTTTCCCAGCTTTCTCTCTTACCTAAGTCGTCAACTTTGAGTAGACAGTCACACCAGGGAAAACGAGGCAGTATCTTCGAATACACCCTTTCGTGTGTTTACAGCTCCGCGAAGATTCCAACATGGTCTATCATCCGTAAACCATTAAGAAACCAGCTTAACCAGAATGGACATCAATATATTCACAGTTCTTCCCAAAGTAACTAGTCATCAAAACAACTAGCGGAAATGGAATATCACCATCCAATACACATGCTTCTAGAGGACAACATCATTTTCTTGATTAAGTAACTTATGCTGTCTTAACAAAAGGAACAAAGGAACAAAGGATGATATATGAACTAAATATCCCGAAACAGGGTGCTGCCACTGCTACGTCCAGTTGCCGTGCCCTTACGCAATCGCCCACCATCTATCTTCGGCAAACAATCCCAGAATTCAAACAGTAAATATGACGTCAGTATACATAAACGCTGTCTTCCTATTCCTGTGACTTGATTACTTAAAAAGCTGCTCACAATGCGATTATACAAAAATGGCACTGCTGGTAAGAGTAATAATGAATCTAGCCGTACGGTAACGGTACAATCAAAACATTTCTCCACAACAATTGTATGAACTTTATGAATTATATAATATAATATTACTATACGGTGTCAACTCTCAATTATCCATGGTAATGTAATCTATTATTACTTTCCTCAGAGACAATACAATTGCCAAATAACGGTCAACACACAAAAGCTTTTAAAGTACAGGAGAAAAAGGAACGCCCTCACAGGCCCAGAGTCGATCTAAGGTCGTTAGCTTTTGTAGATCTTTCCGTCTTTAGATTCTTTAGATTTTTCCATCGTTAGATTCTTTAGATTTTTCCGTCTTCAGATTCTTTAGATTCTTTAGATTTTTCCGTCTTTAGATTCTTTAGATTTTTCCGTCTTTAGATTCGTTAGATTATCTAACGGAGAGACCGTAGTTTGACTCTAGGCAGGGGAGGGCGTTTCTTTTTCTCCTATACTTTAAAATTTAAAAGCTCTTGTTTAAATTCAAGCACCCGTGTCGAAAATTATTACCGTGAAAATTAAACCGCGTGCATATTTAATATCAATTTTATACAGACGCAAAGCTATTCTAAAACTACAAAAAAATGCCTTTCTAAATAATGTTTCATGTTAATTTTTTCCTCCTAAAAAATTCTAATTCAAATATTTGTCTTTTCCGTCACTTGCATTTAAAGCATTCTTTTAAAGCAGCGGTCGCCAACCTTTCAGACGTCACGGACCACTAAATCCATAATTTTAAATCCTACAGACCACATTTCGTGAATTTAGTGCAATATAAAGGTGAAAATTGTCATTCAGAATATGAGAATTTCTTAGAATATTATTTTTGTTTTATTATTAATAAAACATTAAAAATGCAAATAATGTCCAGATTTTTCTGCGGACCACAGCTCTAAAGGACACTTACTCACAACAATCACTATTAAGCTAATAGTTCATTTTCCATACATCTCTTAATAAAATCTTCAGCATTGCGGCGACCTTTTAAAGCATTCGACCACCAGATCGCTGGTTCGGATCCACATTTAATTAGAAGCAACTTTTTTTCAAACTCCTTTCATTTTTGAAGCCATAAATTGCATCAAGTAAATCGTATTTTTCTGAACACGCTGCATATTTTTTCACATTTTTAAAAAGGGTATTTCATCCTTAAATCCATTTTTAAGCGTACCTGAAATTCTGGATTAGAATACTAATTATCCGCTGATAATTTAAAGAAAACATTTCGATCTCATCTGGTAACTTTAAAGAATAAAGCATTTTTTAATCACCCTGCCAATATTTAATATAAATTTTAAATGGAAAGAAAACTATCCTTGAATTAAGAAAAAAAAAGATCTTTCTTAATAACGTTTCAAATCCATTTTTCCCTCCGAAGAAATTTCACTTCAAATCTCTTATCTTTTCCATCACTTGTGTAAACAAAAGCACATTTTTCTGCAGCCGACTTTCCCATAGTAACCTTTCTCTATTTCTCTCTCTCAGGCCCTGCGGTGGCGCAGTGTGGTAACGCGTTCTCCTATTGCGCGGCTAATCCGGGTTCGACTCCCAGCAGTGCAAAAAGAACGCTTACTCAGAGATCTCATAAAAGATCGCACTGCTCACTGTAGTCCGGGGTTTGGTTCCCCAGGCCTTAAGAGGTTCGGATTCCTCGGAAAACTGTAGGTCCCGGCGCAGCATGACCACTGTAGTCTTTGAGCCGTAAAACCAAAAAACAAACAAACAAATCTCTCACTCTCTCTGAAATGTCATTACTTTTCGAATAAATTTGTATGATATTGATTCTAGACTTTCGAGGGTGTATGCGAAAAGTTTACGAAACTTCGCTTTTTTCCCATTTTGAAAAACTAATATTTTAATACTTTATTCAAAAGAAACGCAGGGAAATTTTCAACCACATTTTATCTCCATTTTTTGGGCATCCACAACGCACAATAAAGTTGTTTAGATCCGAAGTTCTAAACCGTGAAATTAATCAATTCCATTTGGCGATCAATTTCTTTTCAGCATAACATCTCTTGCGATTAAATCAAAAATATTTTTCACTTGGACGTAAAAATCAGAGAAAAAACGACTGTACTCCTGTCGATTCAACCGACGACCTTAGGGTTGCTGTCGCGACACTATGATGGCCATGCTATATGCTCTTTATAACCTCTCTACTTCAATAAAGTTGCCTACTTACTTCGACTTAAAGTTGATGTCGTCCCTTCCTTTAGTTTTTGATGGCCCTTGAGGTATTCTCCTTCATATGCTTACTTCTGAAAAATGATCCGAACCATATTTAGAATCACTGATAATTTCACTAATATCGGGCTCGGCAATTAATCAATTTTTCGTAGATTTCAAGAATTCTATGAACTTACATGCAAATTGCATATAATGCCTTATCTTTAACTACTTTTGCAGTTGTTGTCCAATTACATTAACACAGAAATAGTTATACTTTCTTCTTACTTGCATTCCATCGTTTTGTAATTCGTTTAACGCACAAAGACAAAAAAATAATATAATGATTGATTATCTGTGTAATAGAATCATCGAGTATGAACACCATCTCCATTAAATTAATAAAAAGATAAACTAAAAGACATCCATCAAATATTTTCATCAATTTCTACATCCCCCTCTTCTCTTCCTTTCATTTATCTCTAAATGTAACGGAATTTTTAGTTTCGATCACTTTGAATCGTCGCGATGATTGAACGAATCATCATTCAATTTTGAATGAGGTTTTGTAAAATATGTAACTTAATGAGGCTTAAGATTTGGACTCTCTTTTATTTAGTTGTGTTTTAAATCTTCGATATTATAAAATCTTCAAAATAAGTTCGCATTAAAATTGTATCTAAACCAGAAAATATACGAATACTGTGGAACCATGATTATCCGACGGGGCGAACCGGATAATACTATAATTTAATTTTCAGTGTAAAGACGCTAAGAAAATAAAGGTTAATCCAACAGCAAATGTAATCTTTTATCAAAAAATTATTATATTAATAATCGAAGTATACAAAGTATATATTCTCGTATGTATTTTTGTAAGGGTTGTTAAAGGAAGTTTATCTGTTGGGAAGAAACACATCATTGCATTAAAAGGAGAGGATGGCACCGTAACAAGAAATAGGGAAGAAATACTTAGAAGAGTTGAAGAATTCTACAAAAATCTATACGAAAGTAACAGTGGATTAAACGAAGACATTGAAATAGTCGAAGGAACAGCTCCTAAAATCTTAAAAGAAGAAGTTTCATTTGCAATAAAAAGTATGAAGAAAGGAAGAGCCCCTGGTGATGATGGTATTACATTAGATATCCTAAAAGAAGCTGGAGAATATGTAGAAGACATACTTGCAAAATTCTTTACCAAATGTCTTAACAGCGGTAACATACCAAACCAATGGGATTCTGCAACAGTAATTCTTTTGCATAAAAAAGGTGATAAAGAGGATTTGAAAAATTACCGACCAATTAGCTTGTTACCTGCTATTTATAAAATCTTCACAAAAGTGCTAACACATCGCCTGCAGAAAAAATTAGATGCAGCTCAACCAAGAGAACAAGCTGGATTTCGAAGTGGATTCAGTACAGTGGACCATATTCAAGTATTAAGAGAATTAATTGAAAGAACACATGAATATGAACTTCCATTGTGTGTGGCATTTATTGACTATGAGAAGGCCTTTGACTCTATTAAAACATCAGCAGTCATCAACTCTTTAAGATCAACAGACATTGAGGATGTGTACATTGACATGGTGAAACGTGTGTATAAAAATGCAAGTGCAAAATTTCGGTTACATAAAGATACCAAAACTATCAAAATTGGTAAAGGTGTGAGGCAGGGAGATACCATTTCTCCAAAACTTTTTACTTCAGCTTTACAGATGATTTTTCAGCAGATAAATTGGAATAACAAGGGAATAAAAATAAATGGTGAATATTTAAATCATTTGCGGTTTGCTGATGACATTGTTATTTTTTCAACGAACCCATTAGAACTCCAAGACATGGTACAGGAGCTCTCAACTAGAAGTAAAGAAGTTGGACTCAAGATGAACCTACAAAAAACTAAGATCATGTTCAATAATTTCGTAGAGGAAACAAAAATACAAGTTGACAACATTGAGCTAGAAATTGCTGATTCATATATTTACCTTGGCCAGCTGATTTCAATGGATGGCAACATTATGAAAGAACTCAACAGACGTATTAAACTTGGCTGGAGTGCATTTGGAAGAAACAGTTTTATCCTGAAGGGGAAATTGCCTTTGTGTCTAAAAAGAAAGGTCTTCAACCAGTGTGTATTGCCAGTCCTCTCTTATGGATCAGAGACATGGAGTCTAACAGTTGGAGCAATACGAAAGTTACAGACAACGCAAAGGAGCATGGAGAGGTGCATGCTTGGAATAACTAGGAGAGATCGAAAAAGAAACACTTGGGTGAGAGAGCAAACTAGAGTAGAGGACATCATTGTTAAAGTAAAAGGGCTGAAATGGCGATGGGCTGGGCATATTGCAAGAAGAACTGATCAACGATGGACAACAGAAATTCTGAACTGGATTCCAAGAGACCACCGAAGACCTAGAAAACGTCCTCAAACTAGATGGGTGGATGAAATAAGAAAACAGGTTGGGGTGACGTGGAAGCGAATTGCTCAGGATAGACTTGTGTGGAAAGCATTTGGAGAGACCTTCATCCAGCAGTGGATAGATAATGGTTGAATATGATGATGATGATGATGTATGTATTAAGATATGGCCTTGTAAATAGGATGATATCTCCCCTTGTATGTATGCGATATATATATATACAAAGTATATATACGTTCCTTTGTATATGTTCGATATCTTTACTGGTTTCGCTCCCAAGGCCGTAGTAATAGTAATAAATTACTGCAATCCATTTCCGTTAAAGCGAAGTTCGAATCGTCTAGGTCTTAAAGCTTTCGTCTTCCTGCAGTAAATGGATTCTCTGTTAATTGAAAATGCATCCATCAATTAATCAACAAACTTCTTCTTCTTCTTCTTCAACTTTGCCATTTTCCCACGGTTATATAGGGCCTGCGTCATGCTCTTTAATTCTTCCTTTCCACAATCTTCTATCCAATGCCTCTTCTCTACTCCATCCATACTCTTCCAGATCTTCCGTCACTTTATCCTTCCATCTCTGCCGTGGCCTTCCTCCCTTTTCTTCTTTCTCTTTACCGCCAGCCTATCCATTATCTTTCAGACACATTCCCCAATCATCGACGTAGAGTTTTACAACTCAAAGGCAGCAAGGGTCATACTGCGCCGAAATCTGCAGATTTTCGGGAAATCTGGGAATCTGAGTCCCTAATATTCAGGAAATCAACTCCCTGACTACAGTGGGCAGTTAGTCACTACACTTTTCTTCTTTTTTCTTTTTTGTACATTTGGGAATTGAATCCGGGATAACACGTTACTACTGCACCACCGAAGAGCACACAGCCTTGAGTTATGTATAAACTTTACATTTTCTTTAAATTGTTTATTGCGCTATATGTTAGATTTCACCAAAAATATTTGACATAAAACAGCACATCTTTTCCTGAAAAGCATTTTTATATCTGCTGTGTTAGGTCTTGTATAGCTTTCCGATAACAATCAGTTTTCTGGTTGAACTTCAATTTATTTATTTTTTTTCCCCAGATATTTTAAAATACACGTAGATATGACTTTTTCCGTATAGGTCGGAAAATGGGATCCAGAACCTTACATCGCAATTCTATTTCGATCAGTGACGTTGCGTGACTTCAAAAATGGGCAATCTCCAACTGCTCCCCCGCCCCCCACGCTTCGAATAAAAAGTCCCAAACAGTCCAAGCAGTTCCAAACAATCCCAAAAGGCTGCCTGCAGTGAGACGAAGTTGGGGAATTCCGAAATGAAAACTGGGAATCATTAACCTGTATTAACGCGTTAAGCCTGTTTTACTTGTCATTTCGTTCTCGCCACAGTCAGCCGTCAAGTGGGCCGGCCACTCCGGGCCGCTTGCCGATAGGCGAGCCAGAGTATAAACTTTCTACCCAACGTTCGATAGAAATGGAAACCCTTCGAACAAAGACAAAAATCGTAAGTAAGCCAAAAATGGTTATAGATTATAATACGAGAAAAAAGTCTATTGATGTGTCAGATCAAATGGCGGCATACAATAACCCATTACGGAAGTCTATGAAGTAGCACCGAAAATTAACTTTCGAACTTTTACTGAAGGCTGCTGTTGGGTTGTTCGTTCTTTATATATCAAGAATCAACAAACCAAAAGATGTGTATCACAACATGTCGCAAAAAATTGATTGAGGCACTTACGCAGAAGAAAGACGAACAAATCGACACACGTACAAAACCTCGGCATCACTTGGGGGGAAAAAGGGAAGGCAGTGCGCATAAAGTTAGGAGATATGTTCTAATACAAATTCACAAATGTTAGGTTCAAAGATGGCGAAAAATTTAACGCAAAAAGTTACAACCTTCTGTAATCGATGCACAAACAAACCTCACCTTTGTTTACCTTGTTTTAACAAAATTACATTAATGTTTTTAAGTATTATATTCTTTTCCTTAAAGCATTAACCAAACAAAAACCGATGTCGCCTAAATTAAATATTTAGTCTCACAAGTACGCAAGGACCGACACTCGCGCGAAAATGACATGAACGAAAAGTCTGGGGCCGGTCCGTACGGACCGGCGAAGAGTAAACGGAAAGTCTAGCGCGGATCCGTCGGGACCGGCGTGGCGTAAACGGAAAGTCTAGCGCCGGTCCCGTGACATTTAACGTGTTAAGAGCTACGCACGCTCTCTAAAACACATCCATTTAACCTCCTAGGTTTTAACCCTAAACGCGAAACTTGAAATAAAAGGATATGCAAAATTTTTCCCGCTCTGTGGTTTATCATCTTATTCAACGTCATCGTCTCTCCACTGCTTGCACGAAAGTCTCACCAAGTTCCATTATACATATTATACCATTCCATAATACATATACCCAGTACTGGATTTACATATAGTCCAAGTGGGCCCCAGGCCTAGGCCCCCATGGTTTTGGGGCCCTACAGGTGACTTAAAGAGACTTGGTGTTATTAAAATTTAAGCGTTATTTTAATCTTGTTTATTTACAAATGACTTAGAAATTTTTATTATTTATATAATTGGATGATGATGAACTTCAAAGTAAAATTCGTGATTTATTGGCTAAATATCGCGATGGAAGCATCTTTTAAGGGGCCCATTCTATCCTTCCAGCCTATAGCCCATAAAAGCTTAATATGGTACTGCATATACCAAGATCTATTATACACACATATATTCCTAGAAATTCGTCATTACCCCAACCTACATATTATATAGTCATTCATGACCGGATACCTGTATAGTAATGTGCTAACCTGTATTTGATATGGTGTCAATATAATATAGGTTCTATCTTTTACCTTCATCACAGTCTCTGCTCTTCGAGGAAGGGTTTACGCTACGTTGCGGTAGATGTTTTTATAAATTGAATCCCATTCCTTCTTCAACATGGTAAGCAGCTATTTGGTGGTTTCTGGACGATTCGATTTAGCTCTCAAGCAGCGTTCCAAAGATATGTAGTGGGGTTGAGGTCAGGACTTTGGAACGACCAGTCAAGTTCATCCATTCCCATTTTCTCAAAAAACTGGGATACAGCATTGTTCTTGAACTGGTGCTTTGTCATATTAAAAAAAAATAGGCCATTTTTATATTGTTGCTGCAGTGTGGGTAGCAATGAGTTGTCCGAAATTGCTTCATAGACATTGGCTTTTGTGGCTCCAGGAACAAAAACCAGTGGATCAAACCTATGCTCTGGAAAAACCTGGTCCATGCCATGATTCCAGAGAATGACTCCTAACTTTCACAGTATGGACAATGCAGTCTTGTAAAGTAACGCTCGTCATTCCTTTGCCACATTGACACGTATCCATCGGATCATCACAACATGTAGCGTAATTTATCACTCCACGTGATGTGCTTCCATTAACTTTGTGTCAAATCGTGACGTGTCGGCAAACATTTTGTTTACTGTTCGTGGACTTACAGGCTGATGTTACCATGGAATCCTAATGTAAATACTTCCCGGAGGATATGTTCATTTATATCAATCACTTACCGTTACCATGCGAAAATCTTTAGTCACCATTTGGAATAAAGCATGACTATTTGTCTTCACTATGTGTCAGAGGCATCGGTGGTTCCAATCTGTCATTTTTTGACTTCACGGGTCTAGTTTGGAGTATTTGGACTCAATCATGTTTTACCATCTTAGCACTACATTACCCACAATTTTACAGGATATCCATAACTTACCTGAAAACTCAAGGGTAGAATGACTGAACCTAACACTGGCGTACGTAGGGGGGGGTTGGATGGGGGTTGTAACCCCACTTGCAATGAAATTTTGTATATTTAATATACATATATTTGTACATATTTTCTATATTTAATATAACATCGATGTAGCGTTTTCAAATTTATTTGGGGGCAATCATATATTTTGTACATTTATACATTACAGTATATGTAAAATTGCAATTTATTTCAAATTATTTAGGGGGTGGGGCTTGGGCCCCACAGGCCTATATAATTCTACGCCTAGGTTTAACACAGGAATACATGGAGTTGTAGTTCTGTAATCTCCCCTATATCCCCTATAACCCACTTATGAACTTTCTAAGTACGCCTATGGGACCTACGTACACCAATAATCATTCCCCGTTCTGGGACACTAAACTTACTTCATGCTTTCATACCGACAGATGTTGCTAATATACAAGTTTACTGAATTCTCAAGTTCTTTTGTAAAATCATAACGTGTATCGGTGATGTACAGATGATTCCATTTATTTTCCAATGGTGTCCGTTAATTAATAGCAGTACTGCATATTTTTTTCCTTTCATCCATCTTTTCTGTGGGTATTTTTGGTAATCTTTTAGAACTTAATAGAGCTGTCGTATATCAATAACGTCGTGGATGTTGATTTGTTGGTCGGAGCTAGAATTATGTCAAAACTGACATTGTCTGTTAGGAAATGCGCTCTCTGTCCGAAATCGACATCTGCTGTCAGTACAAAGTGGAATAATTCAGTTAAATGGTGAGAAGCCACGCATTTCATAGTCTGAGGATTGGCATTAAAGTAATGTAGATTACTGAAGATGATTAAGGAAACCATGGGCGAGCAAGTCAGTTGTGGATGTTGTAAATCCTTTAATTTCAGTCATTTCTGAGTTATGAAACTATTTTGACAGAAAATGGAATCGGTAATAGGATATATATATATACATAAAATAATTTAATGTAAATCAGTAAACATATTATAGGAGGAATTAGTAATTACACGACATGGACTTGATAATAAGCAGTGTGGGTTGCTAACTTAAAACAGGGATTTCATGAAAGTTTATTTTTACTGAAACAAAGGGTTATGGCGCTTAAAGGCTCTCACCTCCTACCAGTGGGGAATAAATTATTATAAAGTATCGTGTAGTCTATTTATATGAGTGGTATATTTTTGAAACGAAGAATAAAATCACGGAAAAGGAAAGAAAGAGAGGACATATTTCAAACAAAAAGAATTAAAATCATTAAAGATAATTCACTAAAATTTACAAATTTACCGCCTATTTCATATATTTAGTATACTACATATATATCTATTTGTACATTTTGCACATATATATATATTTAGTAGACTACATATATTGTTTGTATATTGAGTATGGATTTGTTTGGCTTTTTTATGGCGCAAGAACATCTGGGCTATACTGCGCCGATGTATTTTAGGAAGATTGGTTTACCTAAAAGCATTCTTTAATTTAATTTAACCATTAATATTTTGAGAATAATGAACTTAGTTTAGAAAACAATAGATTTTCATTTCATACAAAGACTCTTTCTTATAGAAAGTTTAGAAACTAAATTCTAGTTACAGATCAAGCTAGTTTGACCCCAAGTTACAAAAGGAGAAGAGTGTGTGATGTCTGTTAAGAAGTTCTAGGTCAGAGGCTTCAACTTTTTTCAGTCCACAGGCCAATTTTATGTATTCTTGTCGGCTCGCTGGCCTCACTACTGTACCGATAATATTAGGACCGAACAAAGGCGGGTGGTGGGAGGGGGAGCATATGGTGTGATACCTGTGGATTCGCTTTTGTTGGCTTTTTTTAGATCTCTATATTGATTTGCCACCCGAAAATATTTTGTATATCCGTCGCTGGAACTGAATAAACATATATTACGAAGTAAAATGCGCATGGAGCAAAAAACATTTACAGTACTTTTAGTTGTTAATATATAAAGCGAAATCAAACCTTTTAGTGAGATTTTTAGCACTGTTTATTTTTAACAACCTTGTCAGGTCTTATTTTTGACGTTGCAACCGTAATAGTAGTTTTAAGGTGGGCGTCGGTAATTCTGGTCCTAATTCCTTATTTTACTAACTTCATCTTGAAAAGAGTTGTTCGCAGACGTGTATGTTCCCGAATAGTGATATCGTTTTCAGAGCATGCAGTCGGATGGTTGGAAGATGTTCTTATCGATGTATTTAGAATAGAATTTATTAATTTGGAGAAAGAGAGCGTTGTTTCCTGTCCTCATTCGTCTAGCGGTCCAAGACACTCCGGGCTAAACGGAGGGACCCTGGTTCGAATCCAGGATGGGGAAAGCGTCTCTTTTTCTCCAAAATTACACAAGCTCTAGTTTGAGCTGTAATTAAAACGTGGGTGGCAAAAATTATAGTATAATAAATTCCCCCACGAAAACTCACAAAATTCTCGCCCCGGAGGCTTTCTTGTGTTGACCATATTTGGCAATTGTGTTATCCCTGCGGAGGGTAATAATATCTTACATCTTTACATACGGAGAAAGAGAGCGTTGTTTCCTGTCCTCGTTCGTCTAGCGGTCCAAGACACTCCGGACTAAACGGAGGGACCCTGGTTCGAATCCAGGACGGAGAAAGCGTCTCTTTTCTCCCAAAAAAGAAAAAATCTTTAGTTTTGAGCAATAAAACTACCTTAATATCCATATACTCAAAAAATTAAAGTAAAATACAATCGAGGAAGACCGCGTGTTTAGTTTTCTAGGCATTTTAAGATATTTATTTACTAAATATGAACATGTGAACAGAATAAATAAAATACATAGACGTAAAACTCACAGTGGGCAAGGAGTGTATTTTTGTGTGAAACAATTTGTATTTTTTCATCAGCCATCGGGCCGCAAAAAAAAAAAACATGTTGGCGGCCCGCGAGACGCGGAATAAAGACCCCTGGCCTAGGTTCTTCAGAAACTATAACGACAAAATGATGAAAAAAATAAGCTCGGGAATCATTGATCTGACTATTTAAAAAAAAAAATAGAACACACTACATTTTACTTCCATGAATTATCGATCCTTTAAATACAGTTCATTGTTCCAACCACCATAGCCAGATTTGGATTTGATAGGACTTAAGCTGTCTCAAAAAAATGACATTAACTATATAAAATACAATTAAAATTAGTATTATCGTATAAATGACTGGTTAAAAATCATAGCCTTATGCTATAAATCAATGAGTAAGTCATGGGACGCGACCCCCCAGAGGAGTCGCGAGAAAATTTTTACGGGTCGCTAAATTCAATGAAATTTATTTGGCAATAAAAAATATAAGGCTTTTCTTCAACAGTGGTTACTATAGACAACAGACTTTCGTATAGGCAATGATTAAGTCCCTATAAGTCTTATAAATATCTATATCTCTTCTATCTATATCTCTTCTTCTATATCTTATCTATATCTCTTATAAAAAGTGGTCGCTTTATTAAGGTGGTCAATTTACCAAAGTATTCCACAGTATATATAATTAATTAATATAATTCTATATCTAATGTGTTTTCTTTACTTTGTTAAAAATGCTTTTATTATGCAAATGTGTCGGCGGCGGACAGAGGGGTCGCAGATCTTTTGGTTACTATAAAGGGGGTCGCGGATTACTTGGTTACTATAAAAATGGGTCGCGGCTTGAAAGAGTATGTGAACCACTGCCATAAATAAAAGGTATCTTTTAAAGTTTTATAATATCACATCTGGATTTAAGTTTGATATATCTTTAATCGCATATTAACTTGTCTTCATATCTTGATATCCACCAAAAATAAACAACGCCAACTATAGAAAACACGGCTAAGAAATGAAGCATTAAAAATAATAGCACATCAAAACTTGAACACCATGCTCATAAATTTTCAGGACGAAAACCACGAGTTAAAATGATAGTTTTGCGAAAATTTTTGTTTTATAAATGCCAAAACAAAATAGGTTTCTAAAGTGTCCAGTAGCTGCTTGAAAAATTGGGTTAATAGGCTGTCTTTCGCCTTATTAAGCTTTGCTAACAAAAATGCTATTCACCAAGAAACCTCGTAAACTGTCACAGTTTTGGTCAGAATGCGCCAAAAATTGGAAAACGGGAGAGAGCTGTTGTTTTTATTTTTTCTGCTTAGCCAAATTTCGAAAATTGGCAAACTGGTTGACTTTAATTTGATGCCATAATTGAATGTTCAAAGTCGTTTTTAAAAAAAGATTTTTTTTAAGGATACTTCTGCCATCTTCTTTCACGTGGAACAGGAAGGGGTTTTTCTGTTTGTTTTTTTTGATAAAATAGCGCTTCTTTTAATTTTGGAATTTAAACTCCCTTTATGAAATTAATTTAAAATCTCTGAAAATGGGAAATCCTGCTTTAATTATACCGCGTAAAGGCGAAAATAGAATGAACAGTGTGTCAAAAAAGTCATGTGGTCGAAGGAGGTACAGCAATATGACAATTTGAAACTCCACCATTTGACTTTGTGCCACACTGTATGTATTTGCTGATGCATGAGAAAATTACGACAGATGCCGCTGATTCCTTCCATTCCATAGGTCTCTCTGTCAACTTGAATAAATTAAATCAATAGATATTTATAGTCAGTCAAATATTGTAAAAATATCAGAATTTTATCTAGAGAACTCTGTAAATAATAGCGGTTTTGGACAAAAAAAAATTTGGGACACAACAAATTCCTTTCCATGTGCACGGGCGTCGCTGGCGGCGTCTGTGCACATAGGCAATATAATAAAATCCGGTTATATTTGGGAAGGCCATGTCCCGCTCGACTCCAGCCTAAAACCGCCACTGTCTGAAAAGATTAATATATTAAATAAAAAACACATGACATCATAATCATCAGTGATTATTTATGGATCACACCGAATCATATTATTTGATGACGACACCGCGCATTAATAAAAAGATCGAAAAGACAATTATTTAACACAGTTTAAAAATATATTTAATCGTTTACAGCTGTTTCAATTACCCTGGGCTATTTTCTTCAGAACAGCAACTGATGTAACACAACGTGTAATGCCAACCCGTGTTGCGAACAGCGATTACAGGCATAGGTAAAATAAACGTATATACCTTGATACGTCCCTGGTAGTATATAATACCAGGGACGTTTCTTTTCAAACTCACGTTTTACTACCAAAGACGTTTCTTCAAACTTGTGTTTCACTACTAGGGACGTTTCCTCTAATTCATAAGTTTAATTTATTACACCGTTCATTTTACCTATACCTGTAATCATCAACATAGAGTTTTCAAAATTATTGGCGGAGGAAGCACATTTTATGTACGTTTATACATTACAGTATATGTAAAATCGCAATTTATTTCAAATTATTAGGGGGCTCGGACCCCACAGGTCCATATAACTCTGCGCCTATCTATGCCTGTAACCGCCGTTTGTAACATGGGTTGGCATTGTTTCAATTGCCGTCCTGACGAATATAACCCAAGGCTATTGAAACAGCTGTGAACGATTAAATTTATTATTCAACTGTGTTAATTTGTTATCTACTCAATAATTTTTCATTCAATCATGTACTATGAACCGTGTATATCTTGTTTATACGATGAGTATATGATTATTTGTCTTATATATGATAAATCACACCATCATTAGGCTTATATATGATGAATCACACAATCATTATGAATCATCAATAATAATTTCATGAAGCATATTCTATACATATCCATGTGTGTGTGTGTGTGTGTGTGTGTGTGTGTGTATGCTTCCTTTTTTCTTGTTTCATCACCTACCTATTCTATATTTTACGACTCTTAAAATTTTTATCCACTTCTTTTCACGAAGTTTTTCGAAGTGCCGATCATGAAGCTTTCATTCAATTGGCAATAACGTGATATTTCTTTCTTTTTATATTTCAGCTCATTTCAATTATTTGGCAATAAAACGTAGCTTGACTACTCTAAACAGCCGTGCTAATATGCTGTCATCTGACATCTAACCTACTTTTATTAAAAAATTGTTCTCAAACATCCCATTTCTTATAAAATGCGAAAAAAAGATCTTAAAGAATTAGAGATTATCTTAGATAATTAGAGAATTTCCTAGGGAATCGAAGATTATTTTAGCGAATTAGAGATTTTCTTAGGGAATTGAATATTATCTTAGCAAATTATAGAGATTGACTTAGAGAATTAGAGATTATCTTAGGAAATTGAAGATAACCTCAGCGAATTAGAGATTGTCTTAGTGAATTGGATGTTATTAGATAATTTGTGATTATATTAGAGAATGAGAAATTATGTTAGAGAATTAGAAATTATGTTAGAGAATTAGAAATTATCTCAGATAATTAGGGATTATCTTAGAGGAGTATAGATTAGCTTAGAGAATTGGAGATTATCGTAGAAAATTTGAGAATTTCTTAAAGATTATCTTAGAAGATTAGAGAATTTCTTAAAGATTATCTTAGAGGGTTAGAGTATCTTAAAGAATTAGAAATTATTTTGGAGAATTAAAAACAAAAATAACCAGGCAAACCTCTAAAATTAATGCCACAGTATAGCAGGAACACACTTTTCAAAAGAGATCTTACATATGAAATAGAACATAAAACTGACAAAATAATATTCCCCTAAAAAGTACCAAGATGTTGAAAGACTTTTACAGCTGCAATGTCCATTAACCGCGAAGGAAAATTTTGATATCTGGAATCCAATGAAATGTGAAAGACTATCACTTTCTACGTTGCAACAAAAGACTGTTGAGCTGCAAGAACCTCACATAAAATCGCACTGACGAAATAAAAAAAAAACTAACTTATAAAGACAGCTCTCTCTCTCTCTCTCTCTCTCTCTCTCTCTCTCTTTCTCTCTCTCTCTCTCTTTCTTTCACTCTCTTACTCTTCCATTGAAGTCTTTTATAAGACATGAATCGCCTCTAGGAAAACTCATCTTCAATGAAACAGCAGCCTTAAAGATTTTACGCTAACTCAAGTTCCGTGTATGAGTTTCAATTTCCGAAATACAGTAAAGCCTTCCTAAATCCAAGATGGCACTTCCATTAAAAGAAACTTCGAAGTATAAAAGTCATCTTTTTATATATGTTTATTGTGTAATAAATTGGTTTTCGGAGATACATTTTCTATTCAATGCACTCTTCTTTGGAAATAAGCGAATAATTCACATTATATAAATAATCATATAATTAAAAAAAGCAAAAAGTGACAAAAAACATATACTGACCATATCATGAAAAACACCTATTTATACAATATTCACATGCATTTACATTTGTGTAATAAACTTTGTAATTTCTTGCCGCACAACAAAAAATTTCTACAGTGTGTATATGTGACATTTGGATTACTTTTAAAATGCCAATATTAAATCGTTTATAATTCAAATTCTTGAATAATTCGAACTATATTTATGACACCTTCAGCATCGAATTACCTATGCTCGACTGCATATTGTACGTCAATATTTAACCATTGTGATTTCGCTGAACAATATTGCATAATATTGTGCAGTAATATTGCATAACATTGTGCAGTAATATTTCATATTATTGCCAAGTAATATTTCATATTATTGCCAAGTAATATTTCATAATATTGTGCAGTAATGTTTCATATTATTGCCAAGTAATATTTCATTAATATTGTGCAGTAACATTTCATAATGTTTCATGAAATTGCGCAATAATGTTACATAATATTGTTGTTTGCATTTTTATGCCTTGTTAAGAAACTGGGCGATTAGTTTTGCATTTTGTTCTCCTCTACTGTCCAAAAAATTTGCACACTAAAAAACTTGCACAAAAAATCGAAATATTGCAAAAATAAAAATGCCAACATGGTAAATAATTTAACCGAAAAATCTTACAATTTTAAAATTCACTGCAATATTATTTGGACTTACTTCAAGCCTGGATTTATAAATCGACACGTTGGAAAAGTGCCCAGGGCATACGTAAAAATAATGGCTTTTTCACTTGTATATTTTTTCCTTTTCTAATCAGATTCTTTGGTAGCTTTCACTCCAATTTATTACATCCAATTATCCAATTTCCAAGTACTCAAACCTGCCTATGTCAGAATTATCCGGATTTATGTGTATAGCAATCTGTCTACTTATCGATTATCCGGGTTTTTGAGTATCCGAACATATCTACTTATCGATTATCCGGATTTTTTGCATGTCCAACCATGTATGGATTTCAAATATCTAGATTTTCGCGTATCCGAACTTGCCTAGAGTTCAATTATCCGGGTCCTTGTGTATCTAGACTTCCCTAAGTATTACTTATTCAAATTTCCGAGTATGAATATCAGAACCTACCTAGTTTCACTGGCGTAGGCAAGTGGGTGTTGACGGGGGTTGTAACACTCCATTGCAATGAAATTTTGTATATTTAACATAGGAATCCATGAGTTGTAGCTCTGTAACCGCCCATTGAGCCTATAACGCCCCATTATAAACTTTCTGCGTACGCCTATGCCTAGTTCATAATTATTTGGGATAATTGGGATTTTACTATTTAAGTATGAAGAAATAACGTCCTTTTATAATTTTTCTTTCTGCAATAAATTTTTGTGAGGTAACACGGTAATTTTTAGAAATATTTTATCATTGATTTAAATATATTCATGAATATATATGACTGATAAATTTAAATATATTCATAAATATATGTGACTGATAAATTTAAATATATTCATAAATATATGTGACTGATAAATTTAAATGTATTCATAAATATATGTGACTGATAAATTTAAATGTATTCATAAATATATGTGACTGATAAATTTAAATATATTCATAAATATATGTGACTGATAGATTTAAATATATAAATATATGTGACTGATAAATTTAAATGTATTCATAAATATATGTGACTGATAAATTTAAATATATTCATAAATATATTTAGTATAATTTAATAAATTATCTATGATTTTTATTGTTTCTTATTCATATGCACATGAATGATGGTTTCACAGACGTTGAGTGTTAGCCGAACAACTGTGATTTTCAAAAACTCAGAGTTTTAAGATATTGGTTTTTTCACACAGTTGCCATTTTACCACTATAAAGTCTGATTAAAAAAAGAGAAGGAAATTATACTTTCCAATACTTTCCCAAAGTTCGGTTTTCCGCTAAGATTTGAAGGAAAAACAATATCGATGAACCAATTTTTAAGTTTTAATTTTTAATTTTAAACAACTAGTCTGATTTTTTATAACAAAACTGAAATTAAAAAACATTTACTGCAATAAATTTTAATGAATGTACTGTTAAAAAAATACTTTGTTATTAAACGCACAAATAATATAACGCATAATATAATAATGCATAAATTTAATAAAGTATATCGTTGATTATTATAAACAATTTTTGTCGATATATATATTTCGCTAATAATCGACAATCATCGATAATTATTGCAACTATGAGAATAAACCTGCTTCCAGTAATCGATTATTCGTATAATCGATTAATCAAATAAGTATCAAATATATTAAGGAAAATCTAATAAATGAAAGCATTTTCATTTTCTTTTCTTTGTTTTTTAATAATTTGTAACATAATTTAATTATTTATTAAAATTAACATTAAAATGCCATTATTTCACTTTCTGTCCTTAAGAGTGGGTTCTGCGACTGAGTAATTCTACAGTGGCAATTCAAAGGGGACCTGTGTTACCACAGATGGACCAATCTTTTTTTTTTTTTTACATTTTCTCATAACTTCTTCTTAAGAACATTTCTCACGCGGATGCCATTAATTAATTTATTTATTTATTTAAAAAAATTATTCCTAAGTCGTTTCGATCCCATAAAACCAAAAATAAAGTCCTCAGTCCCTCTCATTACAAATGAGATTCTCTTGAAGAGGAAAAACTGTTAGGGCTTAATGAATCATACCGCTACATACTGACAGCCAAGGCCATCTCAACTTGAGGAGACTGTTCAAGAGTGCATAATGAGGTTTTTTGTTTTTTTTCAATTAATTTTATTCTATTATTTATTTATTTTTTTCAGAACTTCTCTTCATTGAGAACTTTATAGTTTGTAAAATATTACTTTTCTCCAGGTTAACACAATTGCAGAATAGTCAACACATGGACTGACATTTCTTTTCCGGTGTGGGGGAGGGGATGAAATCTTTTGTGGGAAATTGTAATATTTTGACACCCATTTTTTTAGCTCAAACTAAAACTTTTTTTTTTATAACGTAAAGAATCATTTCTGTGTCCTGGTGACTGAGCGGGTTATGGCTTTCTGGTTTATGCGGAAAACCCCTAATTCGACTCTGAGCCAAGACAGTATCTCTTTTTCCTGTAAACAACGAAGCTCTAGTTTGAACTAAAACGTAGTTATGACCGCTTTTATCTTCATTATTATTATTATATCATACATATCTAATTTAGAAACGATTTTTTTTTTATTTCATCCTCAACCATGGATTATAGCACAACTCGCAGAAAAAACTCACTTTTCTGCGGGTTGTTGTACCATAGTATCCATAACACATGGTTAAGGGTAAAATAGAAAAAAATCGTTGTTATTACCTTATTACGTCACTCTGCTGACTATCACTTTTTCAACGAAGCTGGTCTCGATTGATGTTTAAATCGTAGACAAGGTATTGCCCATTTTCCGAGAATAACCAGTTCATTGTGAATACGCTTTATAAACACTAGCAGGAAGAGGAATGACAGGTCACCTGTAGCTTAGCGGTTAGAGCATTTCTCCCGCAAAGAAACGACGTGGGATCGTATCCCACCAGGTTTCCGAAAATTCTCCTTTTCTGCAAGTTGTTGTACTATATCTAGTTTAGTCATGTATTTTAAAAATATATTATAAGTATAAAAATATTTTTATTTACAAAATATATTTAATATAAAAAAATTTATAAATTCTATACATTTAATGCGAATAAATAATTTTA
>QLNU02015270.1:15900871-15918811 GCA_006491805.2 Dysdera silvatica
TAAATAAAAATAACAATAAATTTTTAATGCATATTAGCACATTACAGCATAATATAACAAGAAAATATATATACTCAAATTTTTTATATTGTTAAAAAAGAAAAAAAAGAGCCTCTCAACAAAAATTCTGGTATATAAATCTTCAATTAGGTCAATTCTTCTTTACTGCTGTGCTGTCTTCACCTTTCTCGGTCCAGATAAAATGAGAACACTACAAATAATTCAAAATAAATGTTTACGAACAATGTGTGGGGCCCCCTGGTTCGTTAGAAACTTAGATATACACAGCGACTTAAAGGTCCAACTTCTACACATCTCAGCACTCGACCAATGTTTCACCTTCTTTGTAGAGCTGGAGGGCAATCCAATAGCATCACTCATCGAACCCTCAAGGTACTGCCTTCAATGCCTAATCTACTCCAAAAGGGACAGGCCACGTTCGGTTTGTGGCAAGTGGGCTCATGGAATACATGCAGTGTAGTAGAACATTGTGCTTTGCGGATTTTTAATAATTAACTCACCTCGTGCTATCGTCGCTCGTGGTGAGAGCACTTGACTGCTCCCACTTACAGATAGTGGTTTCTTATCACAGAAAATTGGGCAATGAACCAGCATGTTTCAACCTGTTTTTGGACCGTTTCATTTACGCTAGTGCTGCAGTGGCGCCCAACTTTATCATTAACTTATAACAAAATGAATATCAATGCGAAATGCATGGACGCTGTCTGAGTCATTTGTACAAAAGAAATAAATTCTGTATCTGTATACACTCGCTGTTTTGGCAACTGACCCTCTTGACAAAGTAACTTCTATAGTCCATATTCTTATAGTCCGTAATTTCATGTAAATTATAAACTATTTGTAATTATAGGTTATACTTCATAAAATACTCAATTATATCATAGATAAACTACGACAGCGGTTCGATATATCCTGACAATGAAGCATGACACAAAGCTTGGAACGAATAAAAAAATCGATTACAAAATCATCGATTTTCGTCAATTGATATCATCGCCACTAAGTTAAAAGATACTGAAAAACTATCGAACTGAAATGCAATAATACCTGGAATAGCGCGAATAAATTTTTCTTCAAAACTCTTTGGCTATTCAACACCGCGCTGTTCAAAAATTCAGTTCACAATAGAACCTGGAATATTCGAAATGCAAGGGGCGGACCCAACTTCGGATATTCCAGAAATAATCCAATATTCAATATAAAAGTGCATAAAAACTATAACATTTGTCCATCACTAAACTATGACTTTGAAAAACAATGCACCTTGTTTGGTGTAAATTGACCCTCATTATTCTTGCACCATTGAATTCAACCAATAAAGCAATGAGTAGTTTAAAAAATTGTTATATAAAAATAATAAAAATAACAATTTAATGAAGATAAACAAGGCAGTTAATCTGTAAAATATAATATATTTAATACCTCACCTATCTGGCGGAAAGCTTAAAAAATTGTTTTGATTTTTGTCTTCAAATACGACAATATACTATTCGAAATATCTCACACCAGGTGGACTATAGAAGACTGTACATAATTTGCGTAAATTTACCCTTACTACGTTTACAATAAAAAGTTACAAAGTACATGTATGTATTAATTAAGATATTAACTGCTTTGGAAATATTCTCATATATCAGGGGACTTCAACCCCGGGCCAGCTGGCCACTTGCGGCCCGCCGTCTCATGAAGAAATACGAAACGTTTCATACAAAAATAACGCCCTTTGCTTCCTCTGAGTCTTAAGTCTATGTATTTTAGTCCATTCACGTCCCGTAATAAATATCTTCAAACGCTAGAAAACTAAAGTAACACGCGGTCAATCGTGTTTTAATTTAGTCTTCTAGCGTAGATTGAGCCAGGATTATATCATAGAAAGTGAAATTAAAAGTACCGGACAGTTAGGTAAAAACAGGGGGTCGGTAGCAAATCGCACCCCCACTTGAAAGATTTCTGTATCCGCCCTTGATATGCTGTAATATAAATCACAAAATATGCTGTAGCTAAACCCATGCTGTTCAAACGAACGATGTGTCGAATCGTTCAATAACCGACTCACTTAATGAATCTTATCATTCATGATAGACGGGCAAACTCGTTCACTGTTTTGTTCAACACACAATTGAGCAGACCAGGCCTGTAACCAAGCAGGGGCCTGGCCCCAATTGCCCCATTGAGCTATTTACATATACAGTGAAAACTGTTTAAGGCGGAAACTTTCTCAAAACGAAATTTTTTTGAGGTCCCTTCAAAAGCCAATAGTAGTTAACATTAGCTAAAACAGAAACTGTCTAACGCGGAAACGGAAAGCACTATTGAGTCCCCGCAAAGAGAAAAACCTGCATAAAGCGGAAAATCGCTGGCAGGAAGAAAATTTTCTCAGCAGAAAAAGGAAAGAGGGTTGTAATACAATGCAAATAGCAAAGTGGGGGATGACAAACAAAAGACATTTTACAGATATAGAATGCCCTTGTCCGCATAGGCGTAGCCAGGGGACGGTTTTGGGGGTTGTAACCCCCCATTGCAATGAAATTTTGTATATTTAATATAGGAATATATGAGTTATAGCTCTGTAACCCTTCTCATTAAGCCTATAACCCCTCACCCCCACCCCACTTATGAACTTTCTGCTTACGACTATGCTTCTTCTTCTTCTTTTTGCAAGGGTTTCATTGGGAAGGGTGGCCGCCGGGGGCGGCGCTGTAATCCCAGACAGGACGCTTGAACAGCGTAATCAGCATCCGAGGCGGCTGAGGGGGAGATGGATTGCCGATCAACACGGCATTACGACTATGCTTGATCGACCACCATTTTGCACATCACCCACTATAGGCATACCCATAAGGGGAGGGTTACAGGCTTACAATGGGGGGGGGGTTACAGAGCTACAACTCCATTGTATTTACATGTATACTATGCACAATTTCATCGCAATGGGGGTTACAACCATAATCGACCCCCCCCTTGCGTATGCCAGTGCCACCCACTTCTTAAATAAAAACGTTCATTATTAACCAGAACGAAAAGTCACTCATATCGACTTTATCAATTCATGGATAAACCCACCGCAAGGGAGATTATCTTTATACAAGGGAATCATTATCTTTACAAGGGAGGTACTTTATCGTTACAATTTAAGCTTACATAATAGACTTTTTGTATGGTATAAGCAAGTATAGTTAGAATGAAATTTTGCATCATATTGATCGTAACTACTAAAACCACAAAATAGTGCAAAAATTAAAATTAATAAAAATAAAATGCAGTGATAAAATAAATATTTTTATCAAAAGGAAAATAAATATAATCTTAAAGTTCGCAAGATAAGACAAATAAAAACAATTAGCATATCCAGTCATCTCTTACCACTGAATTTAACTATGTATGTATTTGTTTTGCATGTAACCTCCATAAGACGGAAACCTGCATACTACGGAATTTTTTCCGGTCCCGTGAGTTTCCACCTTAGGTAGGTTGTACTATATATAGAATAATTCCCGGGTGTTTTGCCCCCCATATGTACTTTTCCTTGCCCCTTCTTCCTGACTACAGGCCTGGGGAAGATCTACTATTCAGCGAGCGCCGAAAAACAATAGAGGGAGCCTGTCGTATTCTTAACACACGAAAATTGTGTAGCCAGTTTTCCGCCATGTTGTTGATCGCCCCGAGCCCATGTAAACGAATGCTAACTCGAGAAACAGAAACACCTTTCTGTTTCCGTCATTCGTTTGCATGGACTCGGAGAGAATTAATAACATGGTGGAAAGCTGACTTCACTTTTTGAGGCTTACGCTCCCTCTATTTTTTTCAGTGGTGCTAGTTGGTGCCATTTGAAAAATTCCTGTATTGATGCTACTTCTTAAAAAATAAATGTGTCATGGATTGTTTTGTTCTCTTTATAGTGGCTGTTGTCGTGGCATTTTTCTTGTGCTGGGCCCCATTTCACGCCCAGAGACTGATGGCCATCTACATTACTGAGCCTACAGAAGCAGACTACAATGCATTCTTCATCCTAACCAATATATCTGGCATCACTTATTACATCAGCGCCACAATCAACCCTATTCTCTACAGCATCATGTCTCTCAAATTTCGCCACGCCTTTCAGGTATCTATTGTTACGAATGATAACTCTAGTCCTCATCAGTCTATCCACAAAGATATTAATTCATCGAAGTACATTCCCAATAAGGAAAACCGCATTGCTACGTCAATAAAAAAAGTGCTTTGAAAAAAACGATCTCCCTCATTACCCCTTCCAGTGACGAACTCGATCTCAACAAGACCGCTCGCTAATGACCCTTATAGGCTCAAGCGCTCTGTTTGGCCAGTGTTTCACTGGCAAAAGAGTGGACATTGAAAAGGTTAAAAAGCTGGATTAAATCACAATTGTGTTCAGTGGATCCAAAAATTTTTCTCAAATTGAAGGATGGGTTTAATAAAAAAGAGAAGAGGAAGTCCTTTTCTCCCCAGCTCCACGAGCAAAACTAAGGTCAGTTTAGATGCTACAACGACTGGTCTTACGAGGTTAGTTATATGTGGCCTTATTTTCCCGTATATCAAAGGAGGTCTCACATATTAAAGAATGGGGAATACTGAAGGGAGGATTCAATTAAATAAATTTATTTTAAAACGCCAAGATTTTTGGCTGCAGAACCTTTTGTTGTTGACCTGTAAGAGATGGAAAACTATCATATCTCAGAACAAGGCCGTACACACGGGTGGGTTGGGGTTTCCTGCCCTTCTCCCCGTCCCCATTTGAACAATGTTATTAGATGCAAAATAAATGAAATCATCACCGTAGAATTTACGAAATTATTGGGGGACCAAGCACATATTTTGTACATTTATACATTACAGTATATGTAAAATTGCAATTTATTTCAAATTGTTGAGAGGGCCCATACAACTCTACGCCTTTGAATAAAATTCTTTAAGAGAAAATTCTGTTTTTACAAAACAGCACCCAATCCCCAACCTTCGAAATTATGCATATGAACCTGTCCCAAAAGTTAAATATAAATAAAAAGATGAGTATAAACAAAAAGATGAGTATAAACAAAAAGATGAGTATAAACAAAAAGATGAATATAAAAAAAAAGATGAATATAAACAAAAAGATAAGTATAGTGAAGCCCCTATTAACGGACACCTCTCAGACACGTTCACCCAGCTTTTATGGTTAGATAAAAATTCCCCGACTGAAACTGATTTACAATAATGTATTTCAAACCCTTGCTTAGCGGTCACCCTCAGATGCAGACGCGGACACTGTTTACATAATTCATTCCATTAGACCAGAATCCCTGTACGGATAACAATTGAACTGTGACCTTCGCGGCGTTTCTGACAACAGGAAAATAAGGATCAACAGGATAAGAGCTAAGGAGCATTTTTCCTCCCATTAACAAAGAGTGACAATTGACTCGGACTCGCCGACTCAAATGGCTAATGCTTAACAAAGACTTTGATAATGAATTATATAATGATACACTGCGCGAAACTAATAAACAATTCCATTAATCAACGTTTATTGGCGTAGTGATACCAGCGCCGATGTTATGGCGTGATTAGATGGTGATTTTTGATGATGGAAATTTTGAGTATGGCCGATTGATCAATCAAGAGCAAATAACCTCATGCTGCATCATATCATAAATGAGGCTGAAGGCTCATGTAACTCCATTGAAATTTATTAACTTTGTTGCAGAAAACAGGACCGTTTTAATGGCATCAGTCACGGCTTTTAGATCCACTTAGACACGCTGGGTTAGACTCCCAACAAACTTAGTTATGTAGAAAAGTACAATGATTCGCCAATCACGATAAGCAATCGGTCCTGCCGCGGTTAAACCGTAGGGACGGTTAAGGACGTAAGAAATCAAATAAATCTCAATTTCTTAAAAGCCTAACATGTGATCGATTCTATAAATATATTTATAAATTCATTATATACCGACCTTAAAGTCGCGTTCTGGTTTCAAGCCGGCTGTTCTCGTAAAAATAAGCTAACTATAGCCTTATATGGAAATTCTGATCCAATCCAATCTATTAGACGTATGGGATAGGACGGAATATAATTTTAGTTTCATTGTCATATGCGTACTAGCTTTTTACCAACATTTAGCTCACTGAGTCTGAAAAATACGTGACAATGATATGAAAAATATCACTACAGTTGTTATAAAATGTTAAAATAAAAAAAAAGCTTTTTTCTTAGTCCCAAAGGACGGTGAATAGACTATAAACGCTTATCTCCTACCGGTTAAGCTTTATTTTAAATAATAGTAAATAATAAGTACACAATAATAATAATAAGTAATAATAAGTAATAAGTACACAAATAATAATGATAATAAATAATAAGTAATAATAAATAAGTAAAAATCCGAGCACTTTTACGTTACTCAAAGATGTCTTGATATTTTAATCGATATAATTTAAACTTTTAAGTACACTAGGAGAACAGTTACATATTTCACCCCCATTACATATTTTACCCCCATGCAGTGGGTCTTGAACATTACTTAATAATCGCAGCTTAAATTCTGTAATATGTAGGAAATCATACGCCACAACAGTTTGCACACGAAACAACTTTCCACTCGTAAAGTTCAGAATACTACAAAATAATAATTAAAAATTAAATACCTGTATTCAATGAAGTCGTGAATACAAATACTTACGAATTTTTACATTCATATACGCGTTTGCAGAGGCTATACATTAGTGCCGTATTTACGTGTAGGCCAAATAGGACCGACTTGCGGCCGCACTATTTTTAGACCCTGCAAAAGTACTGGTGCTTAAGTTTAAGCTTCATTATAACCCTGTTTATTTATAATTGTCCCATAAATTTTCATTACTGATGAACTTAAATATTAATATAATGAACTTTAATTAAAAATTGATGATTTACTGACCGAATATTGCAAGGACCACATTTTTTTGGGGCCCCTTTTATCCCTACAGTCTAGGGCCCATAAAAACCTTAATCCGGCCCTGCTGCTCATGTTAAAATACTGATATACATATGATACACATTGTATATGCATTTACTGGGTATATAATATGCAGTGAATGTGGTATACATATTTGTGTGTAATATATACATTCATTGCATATTCAATATTTTTAGATGAATTTTTTGTTGCATCAGATATTAGTATCAATATTTTAAAGCAGTGTTTCCTAAGGTGCGGTCTGTGATGGCCTATTAGATGGTCCTCATGACCTTCAGGAAATTTTAGGAGAAATAATATATATTTTTAACATCACAGCTCCAAAAATTTCCTCAAGGAGTAAAAATTCGAGATGCGGACACCAAAATTTCTAAAATTGGCATTCTCATGAGTATCCATAGTTCGTTCACGAAAAGTAGTCCGATGGTACCGTTAGAAATAACGGGAGTTGACATCACAAACGGCCTAGCCGATTACAGCAGAGGGGAGGACGTCATTTCAGAACTGGTTTTTGGCGCAGACAAACGTTCACTAAAAAACAGTTCTGAAATGACACCCTTCCCTCTGCTGGAATCGGCTATGCCCTTTGTGACGTCAGCTCCCCTTATTTTCTAACGGCACCATCGGACTACTTTTCGTAAACGAACTGTGGGTAATTTAAGAAATCTACATGGATTGTAAAAACATAATACCGGGCTCTGTTGATGTTAAAATACTGATGCACAAACTGAAACTATTTAACTTGCAGCTGATGGTGGTCAGTAGGTTGATGTGAAATTTTATTACAATCTCGCAATTTGGCAACATCTTTCACTGTGACGTCACGTTTAGGTTTCCACGAACAATTCACCAGAGTCAGAAACCTTAGTTTCAGACAATATGTATTTTCCTTATTTTCTTTCGGGGAAGTCCTCGCCCCCTTCTCCATTGCCTGGCGATAAATAAAGAAGAGCTTCAAATCGTCTGTGAATAACCGAAATTTAGGAAACACTGTTCTAAACCGTAGTATTTTTATGTCCATTACTAAACTACGCTCTTTCCCAACGTTGATACTAATATGTGATGCCGTTTACGGAATACTACGTCGATTTTTACACGAACTGTTTATTATTTTTATGTTTATTTTATATGGGTTTTTATATATGTTTATCCGACCATTTTTAGTTTACTATTCTTTAAAGTTGATCGTTCCAGGATACCTTAGGCCGTTGCTTGGGGCGCAGATCTGTTCGAAGAGAAAGAACACGGATGACCAGCGTCTACAACAGCACCTTAAGATCGGCAGGCTACGAAGCTACGGATTTCACGCTGGTGTCCGAATCCCCCAAAAATGACGCCAGATCCAGAAAATCGTCTGCCAAACCATGTGGAGAAAAGAGATCACTAGAAACCTTCGTGATTGCCAATCCTGTCGAAGATTCCAATATTGTAGCAGCGGGAACTGACAACAAGTCCTCAACAAGTCAACAAGTCTCCAACGATGGCAGCGCATCGCAGATGACAGCTTTTAGTGAAGGAGACATCACGGAATTCATCGACGAATCTGGAAATGCTGAACTTAAATAAATCATCTTATTTTTATGATCCTAAATTATTATTATTTATTGGTCAGATTATGTTCAAATGTCAAAAATTGTTCGACACATTGATTCTAAGATGACTCTGATCTGAGGAAATTGCTTGCACCAGCTGATGAAAAACGTTCTCCATAACATCCATTGACGTGCTTGACAAACAAGGTTCGTCCTCCCTCATTAAGTTCCGTCTTAATGGGTGAATGAACTAGATCCATCAAAAAAACAAAAAGAAAAGAAAAGAAAGAAAGAAAAGGAGATCCCAAATTGGTGAAATATATAATATATATTGAATCTTTCTCATTGTAAATATCCGTAACTTTACAAGTTAGTGTGGAAAGGGAGGGCGTTGAATCGATCTAATCCAGGAACCCCAAATACGTTAAGACGCCCCTGCCCAAAGCTTAAAGTTAAGTCATGTTAACACACACTCTAAACCCACACTCCTGGACTTGTTGGTCTCAAATTTACATCATTATAACCTCGGGATTTCCCAAATATATCACAATTTGTGGCGACATCATATTAAGATATGGTTGTATTTCACATGAGTAATCTGGACTATTAAACTTAACTGGGAAACTAAAAGTACAAATTGTAAAACCAATGCATCTTAGAACTAAAAAAAAATTAATTATTATTGCCCTCCGTTTAACAGGTTTATATATATATCATCATATTCAACCATTATCTATCCACTGCTGGATGAAGGTCTCTCCAAATGCTTTCCACACAAGTCTATCCTGGGCCATTCGTTTCCACGTCACCCCAACCTGTTTTCTTATTTCATCCACCCATCTAGTTTGAGGACGTTTTCTAGGTCTTCGGTGGTCTCTTGGAATCCAGTTCAGAATTTCTGTTGTCCATCGTTGATCAGTTCTTCTTGCAATATGCCCAGCCCATCGCCATTTCAGCCCTTTTACTTTAACAATGATGTCCTCTACTCTAGTTTGCTCTCTCACCCAAGTGTTTCTTTTTCGATCTCTCCTAGTTATTCCAAGCATGCACCTCTCCATGCTCCTTTGCGTTGTCTGTAACTTTCGTATTGCTCCAACTGTTAGACTCCATGTCTCTGATCCATAAGAGAGGACTGGCAATACACACTGGTTGAAGACCTTTCTTTTTAGACACAAAGGCAATTTCCCCTTCAGGATAAAACTGTTTCTTCCAAATGCACTCCAGCCAAGTTTAATACGTCTGTTGAGTTCTTTCATAATGTTGCCATCCATTGAAATCAGCTGGCCAAGGTAAATATATGAATCAGCAATTTCTAGCTCAATGTTGTCAACTTGTATTTTTGTTTCCTCTACAAAATTATTGAACATGATCTTAGTTTTTTGTAGGTTCATCTTGAGTCCAACTTCTTTACTTCTAGTTGAGAGCTCCTGTACCATGTCTTGGAGTTCTGATGGGTCCGTTGAAAAAATAACAATGTCATCAGCAAACCGCAAATGATTTAAATATTCACCATTTATTTTTATTCCCTTGTTATTCCAATTTATCAGCTGAAAAATCATCTGTAAAGCTGAAGTAAAAAGTTTTGGAGAAATGGTATCTCCCTGCCTCACCCCTTTGCCAAGTTTGATAGTTTTGGTATCTTTATGTAACCGAAATTTTGCACTTGCATTTTTATACACACGTTTCACCATGTCAATGTACACATCCTCAATGTCTGTTGATCTTAAAGAGTTGATGACTGCTGATGTTTTAATAGAGTCAAAGGCCTTCTCATAGTCAATAAATGCAACACACAATGGAAGTTCATATTCATGTGTTCTTTCAATTAATTCTCTTAATACTTGAATATGGTCCACTGTACTGAATCCACTTCGAAATCCAGCTTGTTCTCTTGGTTGAGCTGCATCTAATTTTTTCTGCAGGCGATGTGTTAGCACTTTTGTGAAGATTTTATAAATAGCAGGTAACAAGCTAATTGGTCGGTAATTTTTCAAATCCTCTTTATCACCTTTTTTATGCAAAAGAATTACTGTTGCAGAATCCCATTGGTTTGGTATGTTACCGCTGTTAAGACATTTGGTAAAGAATTTTGCAAGTATGTCTTCTACATATTCTCCAGCTTCTTTTAGGATATCTAATGTAATACCATCATCGCCAGGGGCTCTTCCTTTCTTCATACTTTTTATTGCAAATGAAACTTCTTCTTTTAAGATTTTAGGAGCTGTTCCTTCGACTATTTCAGTGTCTTCGTTTAATCCACTGTTACTTTCATATAGTTTTTTGTAGAATTCTTCAACTCTTCTAAGTATTTCTTCCCTATTTCTTGTTACGGTGCCATCCTCTCCTTTTAATGCAATGATGTGTTTCTTCCCAACAGATAAACTTCCTTTAACAACCCTAAGGCTCTTGTTATTTTCAATGGCCTTCCTTACTAACTCACAATTGAATTTTCTTATGTCTTCTTTCATGCTTTTGCAAAGTTCTACATACTCAATCCTGGAACTGGTATTTTGATTGTCCACCTTCATATCTCTTCGCCTTTTCATGAGCTGTTTCGTCTTCTCAGATAATTTGCTATTGTGCTTTTTACAGGTTACACCACCAATTTCCCCAGCAGTTTCAACTATTGTCTTAACAATGTTTTCATTTGCTTCTGAGATATCAATTTCTTCAATAAGTCCTTCCAGTTGTTGTAGTTTTAACTGGAATGCTTCGGTATTTTCTTTCAATTTCTTTATATATATATCGTTCCATACCTTCTGTCAATAGAAGTAGTATTGTCATTACTCATGGGATAAATGTCTTTCTTCTAGGTAAGTAAATAACGAGGCACATATTGATTTTCCCATTTACCTTGGAGGTCGGCCTATGTTTTCTAAATCCAGATTAGTCTTGTGTAACCTCATCTTCAACGTTTTAAAATGATAAAGTACTTAAATATGCTTGCCTAGAAGCTCCCCTTTATCCCTAAGGAGTTATGCATCCTCTATTTATAGTATTCCAACAACACACACAAAATACAGTTTTCATTTTCCTCTAAAAAACATGTCACGTTTCAGGGCCCCATTGAATAATCTCTCGGGTGTTATGGGACTTAACAAACTTTGTTGCCCGGATGGACATGAACTATGATTATTAACTATATCATATCCAGGGGAGGCTCGAGGTTGATTTTGAACCCAAGCAGCCTGGCGCGGATTGCTTTTTGGCACCCCCTTCTCCGAAGAAAACAGGAGATTTTCACAGATGCACAGTGAGCCATATACCCTATAAAAGTGGCCAAAAGTCTCTGAAAGAATTTCTCTAAAGATGTCTCTCAAAATTTCTCTTAACTTGTCTCTTTGTAGAGAAATTTTCTATTGTTTGGTCAATTAAAAAAAATTTGAACTTGACTTCAGTTCGGTGTCCTCATCCAAACGGGACCCCGGATCGCCTGGCCCTTAAGCCGCCCCTGATCGTATCACTGTGCAAATGTTCATGATCCATCCAAGTTAATTTGTTGTTATTATGATTATAAATAAAACAATTATTAATTGATTCAAAATTCATGCAATACAACTTTATTCAGTTTATCAATTTGATTGAATTTAATTAATAAAATGAATAATGAATTTCCTTCCCCGTGTTAAATACTAAGTTTTTAATCCCAAAAATTTTTTGTAAAGGTTATTCATATATTTTGTCCTTAGCGCTTTAACATTTTTAAAAAGGCAGTTTTTCTTCAGTTAAAAAACTGTTAAAAAATCACCTCTTTTCACCGTTACGAGCTTGCATTTTTAACTAAATTTTATTCTTTTTTTACAAACTACACAAAACTTCAACCTATGCGAGTTTTCCAGCTTTAAGAATATTTAAATTTTTAACGAAGATATGCTTTTTCTTATCTATTATAAATTTTTTAACGAACTTGGTCGTTATTTAACATAAATGGCTGATGCATGCCATTTGTTAAACCTGCTAATGCATGAATTTTCATGCATACGACAAATGCATGCATTTTCATGCATACGACAAATGCATGCAAAAACATGCTTTTGTTTGTTAAACGTGCTAAAAGTTATTCAATTATCAAATCATAATTAACAGTTAAAGAGACTTCGTTAAAAGGTTCAAAACTTGTTTAAAAAATTATTTTTTAATGTTAATGCTCCGCGATCGAAATAAGTTTAATACTATGAAATACTTCTTAAATGCTATAATATAAAATGTTATTTAAATGCATGACGTATTATTTAAATAGGATAATTTTAACTATTTAACATACTCAACATTTTATATATTAAATAATACTTTTCGCATTAAAATATACATACCTCTGGAGAAAAACTGCCCTCTAAATCCGATGTCCTTCAATTAAATCAAGTATTTACTATTTTATTTTTTCTTTCATTGATACATATTTTAACATTAACTTTTATTTTGTTTGGCGTAAATCATGATTTTAAATTTATGAGGCCTTCTATTAATTATCAATCTTGATCGCCTTTGGACTTGAACATTCCGGAAAATTTGCATCTTTATGGACAGTCGAACAACACCGTTAATGACCATTAATCTACTCCTAACTTACATAACGTATGGATGCCGTTGTTAAACTGCATTCTCTAATAACTGCACCCCCTTCTCCATTTTTAATTTTTTAATTCTTCACTTTTAAGGCATCTTTTGCCAATAGGTGGCGTTGCGTCCAGCCAGACAATAATAGTGTGAAATTGCAGCACTACGTGTGCACTTGGAGGGTTTACTCCAGATAATTCCTGACGAAAATTAGCGATGCCTTTCTGAAGTGCGTCAATATCTGCATGCTCCAAACATGTTGTTACTAACCACCGAATTCGGTGCAATACCTGAAATATCACCACACTTAACAACCGTGAGTAATCCAGTTTCTGCATGTCAGAAATAACTTTAGAAAATTTTAACCAACTGCAACAGCGTCCGGTTGAAAGAAGTGGTCGTTTATTCCAGGCAATATTGAAGGGAAAAACACGCACCTTGTAATGGAACCGTGGATAATTAAGACAGAGCTTAAATGGACCAAAATGTGTAGCTCCCGCTGTTGTGCCCGGAATTTACTGATCTTATAAATGTAAAAATATATGTATGTATAAATGTAAAAATATTTTGTTTAAATATATTTTGACATTTGCATTAGCAGGACTCGACAAATCGCGGCGAACAATACTCGCCAGACAAGAAAGATACTCATAAAATAATCACCAGACAAGAAAGATACTCATAAAATAATCACCAGACAAGAAAGATACTCATAAAATGATCACCAGACTAGAAAGATGCTCATAAAATAATCACCAGACAAGACAGATACTCATAAAATAATCACCAGACAAGAAGGTACTCACCAAATAATCACTAGACAAGAAAGGTACTCACCAAATAATCACCAGACAAGAGCGGTACTCACCAAACAAAAAAAATCTGAGAACTTAGTAGGAAAGGAAAATTTTCTACTCACCGTTTGCAAAAATCTGGTCACCAAATGGCGACCAGTTTGTCGAGTCCTGAGCATTAATCAAAATTAAACGTTCATTATATGTTGGATATTATATGTACTTACTAGTCATATAGAATTCTTTTACATTTTATATTAAAATTAATACATTTATACAAAAATTATACTGCAACATACATGTGCGTATGGAAATTAGGAATGTCACATTCGGGTTCGTTACTCATGCATCAATTTTTTTTATATATTGCTAATAGTATACTATATGTTGGAATAAGTTTTCCGAACAAATATGAGTTATGCATATTTCGAATTTAATTTATCCGTTAATAAATACCTCAGTGGCACAAATTCAATTTCAATAATAAAGGAAAATAACGACTGAAGCAACTAAACACAAAAATAAAAATGTGGGGAAGGAAAATATAAAGTCTTGAAAAGATGGAATAACCGAAAATTTAAATTTAGAAAACTTATTGCGAAAATATTGGGAAAATTCTTTTTGTTTTTGTGTAAATGCATCTTTCCTAAAACCAACTTTGAAAAACCTGGACTTTTTTCTGTAGAATTTGTTTGCTTGGCATTGGATAAAAAGAATTGAAAAATAAACAAAACCTTGATTAGAATGAAGAGAAATGTGTCCTTAAACACAATAAAGAGAAATGGAACTTTGAATAAAATATTGCAAAATAGAACCTTTGAAAAAATAGAAAGGAAAAAATCTGCCACACACGAGAATGTAAATCTATTTTCTAATTTAACCAAAAGTCACTGTGAAACTTTATTTCAAACTCGCAATTTGGCAACATCTTTCACTGTGACGTCACGTTTTGGTCTTCACGAATATCAAAGGTCGCGCTACTGCTGGCTTTAAAAACAATTTGTGTGTATTTTTTGTGCATATGTGCATACCGTTCAAATGTAGCCAGAACACTATGACGTAATACGATGTTAACAATTGATTTCATTGATTTAATAGGTAATTCACTAACTTAATTGATGTATTTTATTCATGAAACCGTTTCCCTGAAACGGCAAATTGTTAATTAAATTAAATGACTTGATTGAATTCTCTGTTGTAACTGACATGATTTTGTTTTCCTGTTCTTTTTAATCACATTTATGTCGTTCATGTCAGGCGCATTTTTAGTGGATATATATTTTTTGCCGTTTATTACTAAGCCCCCTCCTGACTCCAAACTCCGACATTCAGTTTATCATGTACCAGAGAAAAAATCATTTTCAATGACTTTTCATTTTGTAGGCTGATTTATGTCATGGCCACACGTTCCTGTTTTCACGTACAATAACACGCATGCACGACTTTAATCTTATTGTTGTTGTCATCAGTGTGTAATTCTACATATTAACGTATTATTAAGTACTGCTTTCACTGTTGTTCTTATACAGAATGCACATACAACCGCGCACAAAAATTATGGAATTACCGTCACATGCACACAGAGACGCATAATCGAAAGTACATGGAACTGACATGTCGAACCGACATGTCATATTATAAATAGATGGAAAATCGTCTGGCTTTTCCGTGTGTTTATAATGCTGCAGTTGATCTAAATAAAACACTTTTACTTATACACAAAATTACATAAGACGTAAACAAACAGCGTAGTGTGTGTTGCCATCTAACTGTAATTTCCCACAATAAGGAAATTTTTCTCCCGCCTGGTCGTCGTCTGTTGTCTATTGCGCGTGCGCACCAAAACGAAGAAACCAAAGTAAAGACTACTTTTTAAACTGTTTTAAAGATTCTTACTTCATATACAATAGAGTCTCGTTAATTCGAATCACGCTAATCCAAAAATCCGGTTAATCCTAATTTTCTTTCTTCTGTTTTCTTCTGTTTGTTTACGTCTTGTCAATCGGCTGCCGTTGCAGCCGACTGGTAAGACGTAAACAAACAGAAGAAATGTGTGTTGCCATCTAACTGAAATTTCATATAAAGGAAGCTAAATTTTTCCTTCACCCGGCCGTCATCTGTTGTCTGTTGAGAGTGCACGTAAAAGCACCCACACATTAAGCAATTATAGCTTACAATAAATTCTAAAGCAAAGATTTTATATTCCTTTTTTTTTTCTCAATCGGCTGTCGTTTGAAGCCGACTGACAAGACGTAAACAAACAGCGCAGTGTATTGTGCGTTCGCGCAGACCTGACGCCTAATACCGTTAGCAGACGGATTAGTCCATTGCAGTTTAGGGAAGGGAGCATGGGTGCCCATACTTCTAGAGGGGGGGGGGCTGAGAAAAATTAAGAATACATCTAGTGGGGTTGAGAAATTATACCTCCTCAAAGCTGTCGATTTTAATGAATATACAAGATACCAAAAGGCTACAAAAATAATTGATACTGCTTGACAATTAGTAATAAGCTAAAAAGTACCTTATTTTAAAATGTGACTGTGAATTTTTTTAAAGTAAATGCACATCAGAATCAGGGAAATCAAATTTTTGAACGGCTAAGGGGGGACCCGAGCCCCTCCCTGCCCCCCATATGGGCGCCCATGGAAGGGCGTCTTGCCGAAACTGGTTTTTTTGCGCCAGAAAAACCAGTTCCTCCAAGACGGCCTTCCCTAAACTGCAATGGACTAACAAGTCTGCTAACGGTATCACGCGCCAACTGAGCGCGAATGCACAGTGCGTTACCATTTAACTGAGGTTTCACATAAAGGAATTGAAATTTTTCTGTCGCCTGGGCATCAACTGTTGTCTGTTGAGCGTGCATATAAAAGCACACACACACACATTAAACAGTTATAGCTTACAATAAATTATGAAGCAAAGATTTCGGTTAATCCGAACAAGTCTTTGCCCCAATTAATTCGGATTAACGGGACTTTGCTGCATATTCCTTTTTTTTTTTTCATGGGGGTGAGGGGGAATTTCGGAGTCTGCATGTCATATCTTGAACCACTTTCGCGAATGCAGTCCTCACTAGTAAGTTTGTTAGGCATACGCGCAGTCATTCTGCTATTACATTATAATATTGCATCATTATGCAATATTACATTCATTTTAATATTGCATTAACAAAGCGCATGCAAAGGACGTTCATGGTCTGACTAAACGATTACCGTAATCGCGACAGAGCTCTTAAAAAGTTTATTTGTTGCTTAGAATGTGCTTATAGCATTGGAAACGTTTTTCTGAGCTTGAATCCTTAAAATCCGTCACGCCTTTTCTTAACATTTTCCCGTCACGTTCCACGTGGCAACTTTCTCGCCAAAAATTCATCAAAATAAAACAACATTTCCAACGTTTACTTTTTTTTTAATCAAATATTTATGTTTTTTCAATATCTGATTTCAAACAAAGATGATTTAAAAAGCCTATTGTAACGGCCCAGCGCTATTTGAATTCAATGTGTTTTGCTTTCCTGTGCGGTTGTATTTATGATTTGAATATGTTGATAGAAACAGTTTGTTTCATATTCTACGACTTTATGGAGATTTGAATGGTGCTTATCAACTGCGTATTCGATTGAAAACAGCACCCAATAAAAAAAAGTTAATTAGAAAAGCGAAACTTGCAATAAAAATGGGTGAAAATTCCATCGGGTTAAGCAAAAAATTACTGAAAATAAAATTTGATTTAATAATAATAATTTTCTTCGATGTTTGGTGTACTTTCATTATTCTGTGGCACTCTGTACAGCATGAAATATATTCCTGGTGTCTATCTACAATTATCGATTTTCTATACGTGCACCTGTGTCCTTATACGTGAGATTTACTCGATATGAGTATATTTATCGATAATAAATGTGTATATCATTTTTGTATGCCTGCTTCTTTTTCGTTATTTCTGCAAAACCTACAGAGACCATACACTTACAAAAATCTACATAACATTGACCTAAGTGACATAATATATATATATATATATATATAGATACATACAGATAGATATATGGCTACAGATATATATAGATACAGATAG
>QLNU02015270.1:15918911-15930400 GCA_006491805.2 Dysdera silvatica
AGAAGATTTGCCAGGCATCGAACTCGAAGACGGGAGACTACTGAAGACCTTGGACGAGGGCGAAACCTACAAATACCTAGGGATAATGCAAAAACGGCAGCAGGAGCACAAGAAAGTCAAAGTCCAGCTCACGCAAGCATTCCAAGAAAGACTTAGAAGCATTGTGAAGACGAAACTGAGCGGGAAGAACACCACGCAAGCAATTAACGCATATGCGGTACCAGTGCTCACCTACTCCTTCGGGATCATCAAATGGTCCAACACTGAACTAGAACAACTCCAGCGGAAAATGAGAACCATCCAGAGAAGAGCCGGACAACTACACCCTGCAACGGCAATTGAACGGCAAACACTACCCCGGGAAGAAGGAGGACGCGGACAAGCGGACCTCAAAGACTTACATGACAAGCAGATCCAGAGCATGAGGCAATACTTCCAGTTGAAGAGTCCCCGATCGCCACTCATCCAAGCCATAATACAAGCAGATGCAAATTACACGCCACTAAACCTGTGTAGTACCGAAGAGCGTGTCCTCGAAACAGCCAACGAACAGAAACTGAGAACTTGGGCCGGAAAACCATTACATGGCAGGCACTACAATGACCTGCAACAACCACACGTTGACAAAAAGGCATCAAATTCTTGGCTGGCCAAAGGCACTCTCCAGCCAGAGACAGAAGGATTCATGCTAGCCATCCAAGACCAAGTGATCGCAACAAGGAACAATCAGAAATTCATCCAGAGAAAAGACATAGAAAGCGACAAATGCAGACACTGTCATGCGGCATCGGAGACAATCCAACACGTGATGGCAGGATGCAAGATCCTTGCGCAGTCAGACTACAAACATAGACACGATCAAGTAGCGAAAATAGTCCACCAGAAATTGGCAGCGAATGCTGGCTTTCTGACAGAAAAATGCCCGTACTACAAATATGAGCCAGAGACCGTGCATGAGAACGAAACACACAAGCTTTACTGGGATAGAGCAATCATAACAGACAAGACAGTCCCACATAACCGTCCTGACATAACCCTCGTCGATAAATCGAATAAGACCACGTACTTAATCGACATAGCAGTACCCAACACCAATAACATACAGACAACCTACACAACGAAAATCACCAAGTACCAAGATCTCAGACATGAAGTACGAGATATATGGGGTATGGAAAAGATCTTCATCATCCCGTTAGTCATCTCAGCAACAGGGATAGTACCAAAAACGCTTGCGACGAATTTGGAGATACTCAACATTGACCCAAACACCTACATTGAAATACAAAAAGCCACAATCCTAAACACGTGTCACATTGTCAGGAAGTTTCTAGACATGGCACATTAAGAAGTGATGTAAAAAGAGGCTTGGGAACATGGCGCTCTGCCCGTCCCAAAGCCTGTTTCCGCCAAGAATGGGCGAGGAAAACTTTTATATATATATATATATACAGGAGTACGTGTATGTACATAAGACAATCTAAGTTATGAATATACTCTTTATTTATTCTTTCTTGTACAGTTGTTGCGACATCATATAACCGCATTAAGAAAGGAACCAAGAAAATATAATAATAATAATAAATTTATTTGTTATAGTTTGTGTACATAAATATTAAAGAGAATACAAATATTACTCAAAAATGCCAAAAAATTAATATATAATATACCTAGCATTATATATCAATAACAATCTGTTGTTTTTTCCATAAACTATACATTATTGATATGCACATTTTGTCATTAGTTTAATTTAGAAAGATAATGGTTAAGGTCACACGTGTTTAAACCAGTGTGATTGGTCCTCAGAATAAACCAAAGATTTAGCTAGCTAAGAACCAATCATTTATCCGCCACTTTATTAATCCATTAATTTCGCCATTAATCCATTAATTTTCAGTGATGTTCTCATTTTTTTCCTTGAATGAACCATAATCATTAATGTTCTTGCAATTATCTGGTGTAATCTAATAATCTACGCCTTTATACTACATGCTGTTTCAATAATACCTACAAGAATATAACATATTTGCGATATGCATAAATTTAATATTTCTAAACCTATAAAATCTCCAAAATGTATTATGTTCTATATATACATGGAAAATTATACATTTTGGAGATTTTTATATAAAACCTCTAAAAATATAGCTAAGGTCTAGAAAGATCTAGACAGTCAAAACTGCATAAGTATCCACTGACGCTGCTGCGAAATTTTGTGCACTTAAGCGATTTGAGGCCTAAAAACAACAAGTTTACTGTATATTCCTTTTTTTTTTCTCAATCGGCTGACATTGCAGCCGACTGACAAGACGTAAACGAACAGTGCAGTGTATTGTGCGTTCGCGCATACCTGACGCCTGATACCGTTAGCACAAGGGTTAGTCCATTGCAGTTTAGGGAAGGGCCCATGGGTGCAACAATGATACAAGTCCATTTTTGCTTAAAATGAGATAAGAAAGGATTTGCGTCCATCCAGTTTCGTGTTGGCCAATAGTAACGTGGTGCTATCCTGCAACAACTTATTACACTATGGTCATATACTAGTGTTGCAAGCAACAAGGCAACCCCAGAGGACACTTCCATTTACTTAACTTGAAAATTTAATTTTTGTGACTTTTACCACTGTTGTTTTCAACGACTCATTTGTGCACACTTAAACGGTTTGTGCATACTTACAGCAAACTTCTTTAAAATGCCACGTGTATGTACTTTTCTGTTAAATTTTTGTAGTGCTTTATCTGTTATCTAGGAATACACAAATTACATATTCATATCTCCAGGTTTATAAATTATGTACAATATTTATTTTAAGACCCATATCATGCCATTACCTTATTTCTGTGGCGTAACTACAAATTTGGGCCCTTGCGCAAAACCATAAAAAGCCCCCACCCCAAGAAGAAGTTTCAACTTTTGGCAATAATTATAACAGGTTATATAAGGGGGGGAAAAACATAAATATAAAAAAGTTTTCTGTAACACATTTAACATGTAGCGACGAACTTTTTGTCAAAGGATGGCGGCAGCACTCTCGAACCCGAACTAAAACTTTCCGGATCTCAAACCAAAACCTTTTTGGTTCCAAAACTAAAACTATTTGATACTCGAACTAAAACTAACGCTGAGATCGCAGCTAAGGAAGTGAATCATACGAACCTTCGATGTACCATCAACGTGACAGCATGTACATGTTCTCCACGGTTACAAAAGCATTCGTCATTCTTGGGCTCCATACCGATGTATATTTGTAAATGAAATCGAATTTTCGTAGGAAATAATGCTTTGCTATAACGTTGTAAACTTAACCAATTTTATCGTGAACCAACAACGATAAGTAGTAAAGATAAACATACACTTGTGAAAATGGTTCAATATTTAGCCGGGATAAAGACCTCACCACCATCATTAAGACCAGTAGTTCCCAACTCAATTTAAGACGCGGACCAATTTGAAAAATTCTCATGAGTTTAACTGAAAAACCTTTATAAAAAGGGACCCGGGTCCTTTTTTGGGGGAAATGTGTTTGTAAAATTGTTCTTTAGTAAAAAAAAGAAATAATAAACAGAAAAAAAAATCTAACGAGAATACGGTCAAACCTCGTTAAGACGAACACGCTTAAAACGAATTACTTTTAATACGAACCGTTTTCTGAAGTTGCGCCCGATTGTAAAATATTACAAATGTACTATCAATTTCATTTTTATATTTAATTTTAACATTTAATAATCATTTTTATAAGCGTTTTTATTAATTATTTTTTTAAATAATGACCCGTCTCGCGGACCACCAGTTGGGAGCCACTGACCTAGATCTAGGTCCTTGGGCAATAGATCTTGATAGGCCGCAAAACTCATTGGATCTACGGCACATAGTTTAGAACTTATGGATGATCTACTAAAGGGCCCATCGCGCAGAAAAAATAATAAATAAATTAATAATAACTTAATTAATTCTTTCTTAATTGGTATTATTAATTTATTTATTATTTCTGCTGATTGGCCCTTTAATAGATCATCCATAAGAAAAAATCCGTTCCTCAGAGAAAACAAAAAGAAAAAAAATTATGTTTATTTTATTTACAGTTCTTTCTGGTAAAATTTCAGGGCCCCTTTTGAAGTGGGCCCTTGAGCGTTGCCCCATAGTAGCTACACCTCTGCATTATTTATAAAGGCAAAATACAGTGGTAATTACCTGCGATTTTAAAGCATTTAAAATCATCTTTTAATTAAATTCTAAAACAGGTATGTTTTCTATTTCTGTGTATCTGCCGCAATTGAATTAAGCACGCTGCGAGCATAAACTGAAAAACACTTAATGAGCAAGGAATTTCCTGTTCAAGAACTTCTTGAAAATTATGGGCCAGCATACGACAAAATAGTCACGCGAATCACCAGCCCTGCAATACAGGGAATTCCAGTGGCCAATAGAGAAAAGTTCGGGCTCATTTCTCGAGGCCCGAGCCCGCCAGAGCGAGATTTAAATATAACCCTTTGACTTACGGTTTAAATTTAAAGAATTGGTAAATAAGGATCAACACACAAAGCCACAGAGACGAGTTTTTGTGTGTTTTGGTAGTGGGGAGGGGGATTTATTATAGAATAATTTCAACACCCACGTATAATTGGCTCCAACAAGAGCTTTTTTTTTAAGAGAAAAAGAGACGCTTTCCCCATCCTGGATTCGAATCAGGTACCCCCCACCCACGTTGAGCCAGGAGCGTCTTGACAGCTAGATGGACGAGGACAAGACATTCCGGATTCGACTCCAGGATAGGGACAGCGTCTCTTTTTCTCCCAAAACAAAAAAGCTTTAGTTTGAGCTAATTTTACATGGGTTCTGAAAATCATTATAGAATTGGTAAACTACACTATTTAATTTCCTTCTAATTTTCATACAGGGTGTTTCACGAGGAGTGCCCGAAAGGAATATAAAACCAGCGGTTGGTCGTAAAAGTAAAATGAAATATGACAAATAATCAGCAAATAGAGGAGAATTTAGCTATAATAGTTTCACTCCGGGAAGTACCTAATAATTTTAAAAGAATATTAATGCTAATTTTTATACTCCCCCTAATCTAAAAATTTGGGGCAGTATAGCCCAGGTGTTCTTGCGGCATAAAAAAGCCAAACAATCAATCAATCAATCAATCTAATCTAAAAAATGTCAATTAGTAAAATTTGCGCCTCACTGAATTAGTGTGAAAAAAAATTTACCCCGTAGCTTTTCATGAAGAATTCGCTGAGATATTGATAACTGAAAATTTTGGGGGTTGCCAATTTTTCTGAGAAAAAAACTTAAAGCCCCTACGAGCTACTTGTCCTGTATACATCAGTTCATACAGGATTAGCATATTATGTAGAGGCGATACCTCTGCTTTATGCATAACTGTATGCAGGTAGAATATCGTGTCGGAGCCGATTTTGTTTCCCCCGTGTGCACATATGCATACAGAACAAGTAGGATGTCGGGAACCCCAAAATTTTATCCCTAACTTCCCCGGCCCATTCGACATTGATTATAGGAGTTCGATTTGATCTTATACAGACAATGCACATTTCATTAGTCACATTTTATATATGAGAGGCATGGCAAATTTTATTTTACTAACACATACTTCAATTTCATAATAATCACAAAATTACTCGTTTTATTTCATTACCTACATAGTAGAAAATTGTAAATAAAAGTTATCGCTGTCGATCATAGGATAGGCTCAAAATGGCCACCGTTAACTCCTATGCATAGCTGTAATCTTCTGATGATATTATTCTGAACTCGCACCAACTCATCTTCAGTAATATTTCAACGTTCTCCTTCAATTCGATTGGGAAAATCTGTCATGTTTGTAGATTGTGTAGCATACAGCACATGACTCAAGTGTCACCATAGGTAGAAGTCGAGAGTTGTAAGATTGGGTGATCTCTGAGGCCACTCTACCAGTCCCCGTAAGCATATCCATTTGTTAGGAAACTCTACATCTAACCATGCTGTTACATTGCTATGTTGGTGAGGACCAGCTCCGTCTTGCTGATACCATATCTGTTGGCGTAAGGACAGTGGTAAGTCATCCATGAAATCACGAACAGTAGAATTCAGTATTAAGTCATGATATCGGTTGGCTGTTAGTGTGCCTTGGTACAAAACCAGTGGCGGATTAAGCGGCGGACGGCAGGGGCCCTGAATCTCTGGGGGAGGGGCGGGTCCTCAGAGCTCAAGGGATTCCTAGTTAAAAACTGCCACAACATAAAAAACGAAAGATGCAATATTTAATATTATTCATGTATTCTACGTATATAAGTATAGAATGTTCTTTTATTTTAAAAGCTAATTGTAAATCATATTAGTATAACAATGAGTGCAATAACGATTAAATGTTACTGTCAAAAATGTATTTTCACCATGTGTAATTAAATGAGCGAAATGAGAATTAAATGAAATTATAATGGCGAATCCTGTTCTCACACACATGCACACAATAACGCCATTTTTCTTATAAAAAGCTGAGGAGGAGAACGATTTTAATTTCACCTCTAGGCACATGCCTTAATACTTATCCCGTATATATGTAATATACATACACTTAGACGCCAAAATGCTAAAAAGTAATTGGACAAGAATAAAAAATCGTTGTCGTTTAAACAATATTTCCGCGCGAAAATCGGATCTTCTGGGTAAATCTTAGAGGGCGTGAGGATGTTTATGTCCTGCTCCGACTGTATTAATTTTTCTAAAATTTCCTTTGAATTGTTATTATTTTAAAGAGATAATCCTTATTATAACTATAACTTGAAAAGGAAAGAAACTATTTGATTATTATTGGGCGCATATAATCAACAGGATTATTGCTGCATCATTATTATTGAAGTATTTATCAGTGAGTATATATCGCTTGGATAAACATACCAGGACGTAAAGAGTTCAATCGAATTGTAAGTATTGTTTATTCTATTTTTGTAGAATTTATGAAAAATAATAATTATATAGACTGAAGAATAGAAAAATGTTTGGAAACGTGATATAATATCTCAAGTGATATTAAAAAGTTATAAATGATAAAGGAAGTTTGCAAAGCTTATTAATATATTTTATTAAGAAAAAAAGAAATAATAAAGCGTGTAAGAAGATGATAAATAAATTATCAGAACTGCTGAAAAGTAAATAGTCAGAAATGATATCGAATAATTAGTGGCGGATTTATAAAATTGCCGCCCTTAGGCACAGCCTGTACTGTCGCACCCCACCTCCCACTTTTACAGAGAAGAATTATTGCTACCATAGTCGCCGACTTCGTGGATTCGAGACACTTTTTGAATCCACAATAATTTTAGTATGGGTTCATGAAACCTCTGATTTGATCTAGACATTTTATCGCGTGCTACAGCTCATACAAAAAGTCATAAGATCGACAGCAATAACTTCTATGTGTAATTGTCAACTATGTAGGTAATGAAATCAAACAAGTAACTTTGTAATGTACAAATTTTAATATGTATTAGTAAAATAAATTTTGCCATGCTTCTCATATATAAAATGTGATTAATGAAATATGCATTGTCTGTATAAGATCAAATCGAACTCCTATAATCAGTGTCAAATTGGCCGGGGAAATTAGGGATAAAATTTTGGGGTTCCTGATACCCTACTTTTTCTGTATGCATCTGTGCACTCGGGGAAACAAAATCGGCTCCGACACGATATTTCACCTGCATACAATTATGCATATAGAAGTATCGCCCCTACATAATATACTAATCCTGTGTGAACTGATGTATACAGGACAAGTAGCTCGTAGTCGCAACTTTAATTTTTTTTTCCAGAAAAAGTTGCAACCATAGTCGTACTCAGAAAGTTCATAAGGGGGGTTATGGACTCAATCGGGGGTTACAGAGCTACAATTTATATATTTCTGTGTTAAATATATAAAATTTCATTACGGTGGGGGGTATCAACACCCCCTGCGTACGCCAGTGGTGAAAACCCCTGAAATTTTCAATTATCATTATCGATAATAATTAAAAAGCAAATGATTTAACGTTGGCAGATGAGAGAAAACTTTTCTTATCTAAATGATTAGAGTAGGGACGTACCAACGTTTTGAAGAGCTGGGGATGAGAGAGATTTACGCAGAAAATTAGTGGCGCCATCTATTGCCACATATTCCCAACAGTTATTATAAAATATGAATTCGATAAAATAATTGCTAGTTAGTTAATTAAATATCGTAGTTAAAATAAAATGAATTACAAAACATCTGAATGATTTACAATTTTACTTATTTCGCAGAGCACCACGCTTAAAGATCAATAGCATCGAAAAGGATGAAAGAAAATTAATAGATAAAAGAGACTATTTTTTTTTTTAAACAATACGTACGCTAATAGGTGGCAGTGTCAAAATAGTATTGACGATATGGTACCGACATTTATTGACAGAAAATGAAATTAGAATCCAAAATTCTTTCAGCTTTGATAGATTAGTGGCAATGTTTAATGATGTTTTTTAAGTTAACATTTTAATAGTATTCCTCAATAGTGGGGGGGGGAAGGTATTTTTCCCCCACTTTCGAGACCGGGTCGAAAAAGCCACCCGTTGTGGCACGTGCACGGATCATAGGACAATAAGGACTTCAGTCGTGAATTTCAGGTACATTTAGAAATTGATTTCAAAAATAATATCTTTCTTAAAAATGAGAAAACATATGCTGCTCGATCAGAAAAATAAAATCCACTTAATGCAATTTACGGATATGAAAGTGGTTAAAATTTGAAAAAAAATAAAAAGTTGCATGTGCCTACGGAGAATCATACTCAGGACCTGGTGGTCGGAATGGGGTTAAATATCTCTGTAATGCGAGATATTTTTGAAGAAATAAATGATAAATGAACGATTGGCTTAAGGGAAATCGTTTCAGTTGCGTAGGCTACTAGAAGAATGTGCTATAATTTACGTATCTTAGGTAAAAGACGGACGTTCGACGTGGAATTATTAAGAAATGAAAAATTGGTTTGAAATGCCATTAAAAAAGGCCCTTTTTCTATATTTTAGGATAGTCTTCCTTCAGTTTAAAATTCGAGTTATGTATTCGCAAGGTTTGTAAAAAAAACGCTTTACTTTTTAACGTTGACAGATGCGATAGAGCTATTTAAGCTAAATTATTATAGCGGAATAAGCACTTAAGCCGTGATTTTCAGCTACCTTTAAAAATGGATTTAAAAATGAAACATTCTTCTTAAAATGAAAAAGTATAAACTACTCGTCCAGAACAATACGATCTACTTAATGCAATTTACGGCTTGGAAAACCGGTGAAATTTGAAAAAAAAAAAAAACTGGCAGCTTCGTACACGGGGATCGAACCCGGTAGTACAAATGTGGCAAAAGATCGCTGTCATGCTTCAGATTTTTTTAAACGATAAATGGTCAATGAACTATTGGCTTAAGGGAGATAGTTTTGGGTGCGCAGGCCGTAGAAAAATATGGTTTAATTTACGCATATGACATAAAAGATGGACGTTTAACGTGGAATTTCTGAGGAGGGAAAAATAGATTTGAACCACCATTAAGGGAGGCCCTTTTTCTACGTTTTAATACAGTTTTCCTTCTGTTTAAAATTCGAGTTAAATATTCACAAGGTTAAAAAAATTCTTTAGTTTGTGTGTAACATTAGCAGATGAGAGAGAACTTTTTCATTAAATTATTAAAGGAGAATAAGGTCTTCAGTCGTGAATTTCAGCTACATTTAAAAATGGATTTGAAAATGAAATATCCGTCTTAAAAATGATAAAAAAATATGCTACACAGTCCGAAAAATGCGATCTACTTAATGCAAGTTACAGCTTGGAAAGTGGATGAAATCTGTAAAACAATTTAAAAGAAGTGGCTTATTGCGTGTACGGGTAATCGAACCCAGAACCTGGTGGTCCGAATGGGGTTAAAGATCGCTTCAATGCTAGATATTTCTTAAAACGATGAATGATAAATGAACTATTGGCTTATGGGAGACAGTTTTGAGTACGCAGAATATAGAAAAATATGTTTTAATTTATTCATGTGACATAAAAGACGGATGTTTGACGTGGAATTTCCGAGGAGGGAAAAGTAGATTTGAAACGCCATTAAGAAAGGCCCTTTTTTTCTAGATTTTAGGATAGTTGCCCTTCTATTTAATATTCGAGTTAAATATTCACAAGCAGAGGCGAACAAAGCGGGCGACCTCCAAGGTAGGGCGGAGCGCCCTCATGGGCAATGGGACTTGCGCCTTCGAATGTGCAAAGACTCGCGCCCTCCTAATATCCAAGTTATACTCCTATTGAGTGTCTAAAATGTGTTTTCAATCCACGTAATGAGGAAAATATTCTTTCTGACGTTGCAGTAGAAATAGGAATTGCAGCAAGCATCTTTAACACATTGGCGTACGCAGAGGGGTGTTGATGAAGGTTACAACTCACACTGCACTGAAATTTTGCATAAGCAAATATATTTAATATTTAACACAGGAACATGTGAATTGTAGCTCTGTAACCCCCCCCACATTGAGCCTATAACCCCCTTATGAACTTTCTGCGTACGCCTATGCTTTAACAACGTAAGTTTGGAAAAGGATAAAGTTACAGTGTGTAGGTGCTTCCAATGCATTATTAGGTCTCGAATTAACATCTATTTTGATCCACTTGTTCCTTAAAAGGGAATATTGAGTTATTATCAAAGTAAATCAACATTCTCGAAAAATAACTACATTATAAACGATGTCACTAATTAACGTGGAATTTACATCGGGTACAAGCACTAAACATGGAAAATGTGTGATTTTTTCTTTCCTTCAAAATTCATGTTCATTTTAAGTCCATATTTGGCATTTATCAATAGGAAAAGCCACGTTATTTACTCAAAAACAAAATTTCATGTTTTTTGCAATAGCTCTATGAATTGCAAAAAATATATGAGTAAAAGTAGAAAAGTAACTTTGAATAAAGGTGTGTTGTGTTCACCGTTATTGGAAAGAGAAACAGAAATACATAATGCAAAAAATAAATGAGAAAATACTATTTTTGCCTATACGTCGGTGAAGTGTGACGTTTCAATATGGCGCTGGGCACAAACAAACTGCCATTTGCTATGTTATGCTTATGAGATAGATTTAAAATGTTCTCATTTTATGAAATTTCCGTGTTTTTTTCGGATCAGCCGAAACTGATCGAACGTGCAGAAAACGCTATACGTTCTTCACATGTTCGATCTTTTTTTTATGACCCTGATAATGAAGAAATGCGAGAACAAATTCATGCTTCCATGAAGAGTAAAGTATATAGTATTCAGATACTGTACCCAGTCTGCGTTTATGTATGCATATATATACACATGTACTGAAAGAGCAATTTATTATATACACGTATATTATTTTTCTGGAAGCGATACATATTTTGCTGTGTAACTCTCGGTGCGCTTATAAAAAAATTTTTGCAGGAAATTAAAGGGCCATAAAAATAC
>QLNU02015270.1:15930500-15958591 GCA_006491805.2 Dysdera silvatica
GTATTCTCAAATTAGTGGTTTACGTAACGAGATCTTGTGGTCAGAATTTTCATAATTATTCAAGGTTGAAGACTTTTTTCTCTTTCCTTTTTACAAGTAAGTACATGTAAGTATGTTTGCAATCTTATTTGAAATTTGGTTTCGGGGAAGTCCCTAAAATCCCCCCCTCTGGATACAGTCATGCTTAGACCCCCACTTTCCTACGCCGCTCTAAACTAATCACTGCACCATAGTGAATCTGTAAGCTTTTTTTAACGCCGTTGGGAATCGAACCCGGAATAATTGCTTACTAGGCGAACGATTTAACACTGCAGAGAAAGGAACGGTGGCAATTCTTGACTAAGTCCGGGGGGAAGCCATGACCTCTCAAATATAACGAGATTTTATTATATTGCCTATGTACACGGCATGGGTGCCCATATGAGTACATCTATGACCTTCTACTGCCTTCTCTCTACACACATCTACTACCTTCTCAAAGCTGTCGAGAATTTTAGTGAATGTACAAGATACCAAAACGCTACAAAAATAATTGATACTACTTGACAATTAGTAATGAGCTAAAAAGTACCTTATTTTAAAATGTGAATGTAAAACTTTTGAAAGTAAATGCATAGCAGGCTGAGGTGCAGCCAGGGGGCGGTTTGGGGTGTTGTAACCACTATCGCAATGAAATTTTGTATATTTAACATAGGAATACATAAGTTGTAGCTCTGTAATCCCTCCCATTAAGCCTATACCTCTCCCTTATGAACTTTCTGCCTACGCCACTCATAGCAGGTTAGGGCAAATCGAATTTTTAAACAGTTAAGGGGTGATAGAGCCCCCCTCTCTGCCCCCATATGGGCGCCCATGGTGCACGGGTACCTCCAACAGCTCCCGTGCTGCGCAACATGCCCCCCTTTTTTTTTTTTTTTTTTGTCTAGAATCGCTACTTCCAATGGGTATTATAAATTTTAGTATACCTCTATAAGTTTTCAATATAAGAGTTGTTAAGAAATTTATTTATTGATGTTAAATATATTAGTCTACTTAGATATTTAGTGTTATTAAATATATTAATAAAATTCATTAAAAGATTAACGAATTCGAAGATCCCCTGTAGCTTCTTCAGCCCCTTCCCTCCCCATGTCTTCACTAGCCCCTTGTGAAAACTGCCTAGCTACGGCCGTGGTTTAATGTCTAATGTCCAAGGGCTATTATTTTTTTTATAAAAACCCAAAATGCCTATGTACGATAATGGGGGAAGATAAAGAAACCAAATTTTTAATTTGAGAACGCCAAAACATAAGGATAAGTTGTGGTAGATTTCGGCATTTTGCAGTATTAAACAGAATTTTCCATTATACGTGTAGTAAGTTTTCAGCAACACTGCATTTCTTCAACATGGAGATAAAACCTCGTGTCTTTATGTGTCGTACCTAAAATATTTTGGGTTATTTTCTAGTCCATACTTTAGTTGCGAAACCAGACTTTTAATTTTTAAAAGCCAAAATAAAAATACTAAATCGTAGTATATCGACAACTCGTAGTATTAAACGGTATTTTAAATTATACATGTAGTATATTTTTCTTCAAAAATTCGGAAACACTGAGCTTCTTCAACATGGAGATAGGAGTTTTGTGTGTTATTTCAATTACCTTATGTACTGTTCGTAATTATATTATATGTTGTTCCTAAGATATTTTCTAGTGCATACTAGTCCATATCTAGTCATGAAATTTACAGATGCTATTTGTTGTTTAGCATGTTTTGTACTGGGGCTAGTCATCTTGTGTGCTCTGAGTCACACTGCAAAATTTTATGTGAAATTAATTTGTTTTTATATTACCATATTTGTATTAACCTTAGCAATGATTCCAGTTACGTTAATTCGTCCGAAGGACCCGGGAAATCTCTTGTAAGCATTCTTTTCATTTTCAGAATAATTTTTCGGCTGTAGTGCACAACAAGTCCCCTAACAATTTTTAGAGGGAAGTGTTTCACGCGCATGGCAATCAAAGTTAAAGTTAAGCAAAAGTTAAAAAAAAAAAAATACTAACCTTTATTGGTCTTCTTCGTCGGATGTGTGTGGTTTTTGTGGCATTTAAAAATGTGGAAAACAAATTTTCTTGCCTATTTGTGGGCCGGCGCCACTACATTGAACAATTTCTTATTCGCGACTACGGTTTTCCCTTACTCCCTTGTTTCTTCTGCCCCCACCTCCTCTTCTTTCCTCCTCCATCACCTCTTTTCCCCCCCTTGCTACTTCATCCTCCACTTACCCCTTCTCTTCTTTCCCCCATCTCCACCCCTTTTCCTTTTCTCCTCCTGCTTTTCTTTCCCCTTTCTTTGCCTTCTCAAACCTTCTTTCTTGGCCACTTCAGCCCTTCCTTACCCCCTCTCTTCCTTTTCTTTTCCTTCTCCCATTCATACTGTCTCAAAACAGCACTGGAAAGCGTCATTCAAACGAGGCCTAGCCCACAAAGCCGTCTCGCACTTATATCTGTTTGAAAAAAAAATCCTTCTATTATATTCTTTTCCAGCACATGTCTATACCCTCTCAACCGCAATTTAACAAAAAAATACGTCAACCTTCCACACATAATAAAAACCACTGCAATACAAATCACAGCCAAAACAATGACGAGATGTATGTGAATGCCCATATGTGTGACGTCACAATTCTGTGTACTAAATTTAGTGACATTCCTATTCATTTCAAGAGGAGAGAAATACTAAGGGACTTATTCTGTACTATTATCAATTTTTCATTTGTATATTTGTATCACTACCATTTGTATATTATTTCACTACCTTAAAGTTTAAAACTTTAAGGTAGTGATTGTCAACCTTCACAAGGCCGTGGCCCGGTAACTTCTTTTTGTGGAAGATGAAGGCCTTTTAAACTCTAAGGTAGTGATTCTCAACTTTCATGAGGTCACGGCCCTGTGACTTCTTTTTCTTTCCTTAGAAGACGAGCGGCCCTGTAAATTACCATTTTATAAGAGAAAGGCCTGGTCTCGACAAATTTACACGCAAATACCATTCATTTTTTTGAGTTCATACATTAAACCATCATAAGTATGAATACTTAATTATGGCATAATTATAAAGGGCATCAGTACATCCCTTCTATTAATACACACTTTGCTGGTACACTTCCTTGCTGGCTGGTCATTGTTATTTGTAACACAGGTGTTATTTCGTTCGGTTTTAAAAACAGAATACACCGGTAAAACTGCATAGTCCACCCCCTACTGAAATTTTTTGAAGTGTTTCCAAACCGGTGGACATCTGATCTGCTGCTGTGTTGTTTTTTAGGCTGTGTAATCTTCCTGATTCGGTGGGGGTAGACCCCAGCTTCAGGCCTCCGTTCATACATTTCAATCCAATGAGTATTATATGAATAAAATCCCATTCATACATTTCAATTTAATGGGTAAAAACTGCCAAGACATGTTTATATCAGTCACACCACTACCACTCGTCTTCTTGGTTAAACCAACCAATAAAAACAAGTAATGTCTAATATGATGAGCTACGGGCAATTAGATTGAGTGGGCTTCCAAAATGCAAGCAGTTTTATTTGTTTTTTTAGCAGGGTTACCAAATCGAAGTTTGCAGTGAAAAAAAAAATGGTTTAGATCTTAGACTGCCCTTAAAAATGGAAAAAGTCAGTTATTGATTGAATCAGTTATTGAGAAAAAGCAACAAACTAAGACGGGTAGAAAGAAAAACTTTTTAATGTATTTGAAACAAATTTTTTACATCCCAATGTATTTTTCATTACAACAGAATATCCAAAAATTTACTTTAAGTCAGGAATTTTGAACATATTGTCGTAATGAAAAGGGAGTTGATCTCAATTTTGTAATAGGGAAGTATTTGATGTGTCAGCATTTTTTGTCACGAGAATCTAAGGTATATATAAGGTGATATGGTTCCAGGAATTTTAATAAGCTTGATCTATGATCCAAAAGCCAGATGTAAAATTAGGTTGCTAAAGTGACTTTAAATTGTACTTTTTATCGTAGAGGTGGCTTGTAGAGTCTTCTAAGCAGCTGTTAAATAATATGCTTTACTAGCTATGCTAGCTGGTAGAAATTTTTCATGTTGGAGAGGGTTCATACACTTCAGAATATCACGCATAATGCAGTCATCACAGCAACCTTGTTACCCATGAATACTACATTATATTTCTGACATACTGTACATTTTGGTTTTAGATATGCTACTTGGCTGATTCATAATGTTGTCAACGGAATCTTCTCATGGAAGTGGAAAGTGGTCAATCCTGAATTACTTAAATCAGATGAGGCTTGTGTGATGGTTTGTAACCATCAAAGTGCAATAGACATATGTGGTAAGTATCCGATCATACCCCAGTGGACTAATTTTGCATCTCACTCATGTCATCAGACTGGTTTAGGTGCCTTGCCTTTCCCCTATTTTCAATTTAACTTCATTATCTTCTCTTTATTTTTACCTACAGCGTTTAGACCAGTAAAGGACTTTATGCTTTATGAAGGACGTAATGCTAAACCTAGGTAAATCATTTTATCGTTGTGTTATGTCAAAATATTTTTAAGGGCCGCTAAAATCTGTTTCGCCCAGGGCCGCTAACACCATGAGCATGGCCCTGAGTCCAATGATTGGTTTCATAGGCCTTTAGAGATTTAGATGCCTTAGAGAAATTGTAAATCCACTATCCTACCTATAGATAGGACAGTGATGAATACATTACCATTATGCGCAGGGTTTCATTTCTAACAAGATAGCAAAAAAAAGTGCAGGAGCCCTAATATTATGATAAATCGATTAAAAAATCGAATGGCTACAAAAGAATTGATAAATAATATTAATTGTTTTTGTCCGTTTTTCTGGGCAACAAATTTCATGACCTTATTTAGGGGTTCTGGCTAATATTTAAATAATCGCCAAAAATGAAGAAATACTAGAGCCAGGTTCGGTGGGCCGCCGCCAAATTTAAGCCCTGTATTATGATTGCATAGTGTTAATGTATTTATCCATTGTGCCATTATTCCAAATTTGACTCCCAGTGGTATTGTAAAAGGTGTGTCATCGTTGGTGTGTAATGTAGACCAGTATTTAGTTCTCTTGAATTATTCACAAAACTGTAGTCGCTGGTTCCACGTGATCTTTGTGGTCCTTACCATCATAAAATGCAAATAAAAAAAATAAATGGGTTTTGTGTCTTAATCACGTCATCGGAATTTGGTGTCTCACGCACATCATTAATTATAAGGATAATTTTGTGTCTTAGGATCATCATTACATTACTTTTGTGTCTCAGGATTATGATCACACGTCTTTTGTGTTTCACGATCGTCATTACATTACTTTTGTGTCTCGCATATATCGTTATTAGGTTAATTTTGTGTCACACTGCTATCATTAGATTGATTTTGTGTCTTATATCCTGTCAAATTGAACTGACTTTACGTTACTCATCCGATAAACAGCTTTCGTCTTTCTTATTAGGAATGATGCATATTTGGCCTCTTTTTCATCCCTGCTTGCCAGTGTTAAAGAAAGAGTTGCTTTTTTCTGGCCCATTTGGCATCTACTGTTGGCTTTCGGGCTGTGTGTTTGTGGATCGATTCAACACAAAGCAAGCCCGTGACACCCTCAATTTAAAAGTTCAGGAAATGAAAGAAAAAAAGGTAACATTGAGATATTTCAACAAGAATTTTATATTCAGTTTTTCCTTTTGTAAAATGTTCCATTAACTGTGAGTACAATCTCCTTAAACTCGCTGAGCTTAATTTAATTACCGGTGAGTTTGGTTATATGTGTAACGTGTCGTGGTTCACGCATACATTAAGTTATTGATCTAATCCCAGATTATCCATCATGCAATTTGAGGATGAAGAAAATGCAACTAAATTTATGCAGTTGATGTTTTTTAAAAGTTTTAGTCTCCTTGCCGTTTTAAAAAATCGAAAATTTTATGTGAAACTGTCATGTGACGTCATATTCCCCATCATAATATAACACTAACCAACTAAACCCCTTTAGGAATTCCTAAAGAAATGGGGTATCCCAAGAGAGGGATCTTTTTCAGCAGGGTTTAAGAAGACGTGTGGCAGCGAGTAGTGAGGAAACCTGCCCTAACTATTCTGCTCTTGCACAAGTTGGTAGTTTCCTACCATTCCTCTGTAAATATTTCACACAGGTACTTATATAATGATCGCACCGTAAAAGAGTAACACACACCTTCAGAAAGCATCTGTTGTGAATACAGAGCTGTTTTGTTCACCGAATTTATTTCACAGCACAGTCGCAAAATTGCTCATATGGCCTACATTATTTTCAGGAGATCTGAACCTGTTATGCCTCAATTATGAAATCTAATAGATGAGTACTTCATCCAGAGGTCGCTGACAGTCATTATACACACCTTCGGCTGACGAGGTCACACTCACAATGGGGTGGTATTTCACATAGTCCCCCATGTAACAGAAACTTCTTTGGAAATTGCATTCGTAAAACTATTTGTATGATATCTATTGAGAGCAGTTATTTCACATGTGTTGCTATTGCCTTGGCTCAAAGGCTGTTAGGAGATAGTTACTTCTCACTTTTACATAAACATGTGCAATATGTTAAGTTCTATGCTGTTAATATTAGTTTTGCACAGTCATGTGAACCAACTTGCAATGTGCAAGTTAGGTGTCAGTCATCTGAAATTTTATGCATGCAACCATCATGGTGGAAAACATGCAACCACCAGTGGAAAATTACACACCTGACGGGATGCAACAGGTTGCAATCAAAATGACGCAAACGCATAGCAGTTCATTCAGTAAATATCCTCAAAGGAACAAGGCCCAACACCTTAATTTTCCACTGTATCAATTGCCTCCCATATTTCTTTCTTAATGTTACGTATCTGTCTGTGAATAAGTGACCTTTGCTTTATTGTGTTTCACCATACACTAACTTCGTGTCATTCACAAAATAGTTAGAAATAGTGCATAAAATTGTCGTTAAGTTGTGGGTGTAAGGTGTATGTAACATATAAATGGATTTTGTATGTGTTTACACTGGGGTTCGTTCCGTGATTCACGTGTAAATATTTTAAAATCCAAAACACTTCTGATCCCAAGTATTTTGTGGCTAAGGGATATCTTTTAAAATTAGGCATGATCAACATGAATTTCTTTAAAACTATTGATGCATTTTGCTTTTCAATAGTGCGAAGTGAAAAATTATGTATGCTGCATAGAAAAAAAAATCATACAAAAATTGTTGAGCATGCTTTGTTTTCTGACATGCAGATAGCGTGATGTTGCTTTACAGTAGATCAGGGGTCGAAATTAACTTTTTAAATCAGGTGCACAAGTAACTAACAGAATAGAAAGTAAACCTCAACATTAAAAATGGGAAAAATGTAAGTATAGAAATTATTATTAAACATGTAAGGTAAAAAAGTGCAACTTTTCAAAATAATTGAACATTCATTTGTAAAAAAAAAGAAAAATATCAAATGCAGATACATTGAGAAAATTATATAAAATTAGTCCATAGGTCACTGTTCTTGAAAAATAAACGTAAGTAGCCATAGTTTTGAATAGTTAGGTGCACTGCATGCACCCAAATTAAAAATTTACATGCATATGTAAAATTTCATGTGCACAGTGCACCCACTAATTTCGAACCCTGCAGTACATTTATCAAGAAGTTGACTCTACAATTTCTTTCCATATATATTCAGCTACCCAGTGATGAAACCCATCTATTACATATCTGTATCAGCTACCTATTGGTGAAATGCACATCTATTACGTAACAATATTAGCTATGTAATCATGAAACATTCACACGAGTGATCACTATATCTACAGGAATTCAACTAAAGACTATTCAACTTTGCTTGCTTCTGGTAAAACAGAGCTGTCTTCATCTATTCAACATTCCCAACCATGATCATAAGCACAACGTTAAAAAAGAAATGTGCTTGCTTAATGTAAATGTGCGTTTTAATAAATGAGAAGTCCTTTTTTTATTTATTATTGTAATTATAAATAATGTGTTAATTGTAATTTTAAATATTTTTCATGTGATAAGACGAAATGATTTTACTAACAGATAAAATTATGGATATTTCCGGAGGGTACACGAAATGACAGCGGAAGTCTATTACCTTTCAAAAAAGGAGCATTTCACATTGCCACTCAGGCTAAGGTAAAGTTTCTTTCTAAATATATAATGCGTACAATTCCAAATGAAATATCGTAGAACAGTGATTCTCAATAGACATTTCCCATAAACAGTAAGACTGGCTTGACTAGAAAAGATAAGAAACTGAAAATTCCCTAATTTAACACTAAAAAATGCGGCTAATTTTTTTTTCTAAAGAGGGCTAAAGCTCTTACCTCAATGCTATTTCATTGAATCAGAAAATTTTTAAGGGGAGGATAAAGCACCACCTAGTTACGCCAGTGTGTATGTAACACATAAGATAATTTCATTTTAATATCTTCTGGGCCGCCGAAAAGAAAAAAAAAAATTCAAAGTGGCCTGCAATAGAAACTAATTGAGAATCTCTGCCTTAAAACCTCCTCAAAGTTGACAATTTCATAAAAAATATAAATTCATAGAAATGAACTTTTTAATATGTATGTATTATGTAACATATTGTATTTAGAGACACACACATGCTAACCAATGCATTCTTTCTGAATAAGCAGATATGAATTGTACGCTATGCACAAATTATGGAGAGTTCAAGTATTATGTAAGCACCTTGGTCGGGTGTACCGTTGCGCTTATTTTTCTGTGTTAGCCAATGTTAATTTTTGCTTAATAAGGGTGGGGGTTGAAATGGCCAAAATATTTCTTACGTAATACTTGAATGCCCCCTTATAGACCAGGGTTGGCAAGTTTCTGCCAAAGCGGTTAAAACCGGCATGGCAAAGACTAATTTCTGCCACGAAAGTGGCAATAACCAGCAGAAACCCAGGAATTATTTTATGTGTTAAAAACTTATCGAAATGCCCCAAATTGCAAAAAGGGATGCATTTTGAAGTAAAACAGGTTTAGTTATGATGTTTATAGTATATATTCAACGGTTACGTTACAGCAAATTTGCTAGCATTCAAGTCTAGGCTGATCTTTCCAATGAAGTAATCTATAGCAAAAGATTAGTTTTGCTTCCATTTCCTAATTCAAACAATTTCTTAATTTATTATGAATAGACCAATAGCTTAAGAAAAATATTCTTCCAAGCCCACCAATACTGCAGGCAATATTATCACTGCATAAACAAGAGTTACAAAACCTTCACATCTTCGACATCTGATAATTTTGCTGCACAAAAAAAGCTAGAAAAATTACTTTGTGAGTTGTATAGTATGATAAAAGTGGCCATTTTCATTGTTAGCTTTGTTATAATTATAATTTTAATAATATATTAGTAAAATATAACAATAAGTTGTAATTTTTATTTTCTATTTTTAATTTCACTTCATTATCTTCTCCTTGCCTGTAGCGTTTAGCCTAGTGATGAACCTTATTTTGTAATGCTAAACCCTTGTCAGTCGTTTTATCGCTGTGTTACATGAAGACATTTTTGAGGGTCACTAAAATTTGTTTCACCCAAGGCCGCTAACACTGTACGGCCCTGACTCTCTACACTGTTAAATTAACTGACAGAGAGAATACATCTACAAGATGTGTTAAAGAACTACAACCAGTCTCCCCTGGCAAAACCTTCCTGAAAATATTACAAAAGTAATACAAACATGACATAACATCATAAAAGGCACCTCCAGAAGTGTTGCTGCAATCATGGTGGCTAACTGTTAATCAATAATATCATTAATCTGATGAATGCTGTTATTTCTTTGTGACTTTGGTATCACAATACTTTTGCTTATGCAGTGTACTTATGTTTCCATTTGCTTTCGTATCTAAAAACATTTTCGCACCATTTTTTCAGATTCCCATAATTCCACTGGTCTTTTCGCCATATTCTGATTTTTATAGCAGTAGAAAGAAAATATTTGATGGAGGTTAGTATGCTTCCGTGATTTATTTATATCGTTTTAAAAAACTGAAAATGTATTTTATTGTGTGAAACTTCATTAACCAAAAATTATTTGGACAAATTAGATCTAACGTATATATGTCAAAGGTATGGCAATTGAAATGTTATGGGGAGGCGGGGCTCAAATAACTGCAAAAGAAATTCGGGCATCAAAGAGAACGATGTACAGCGGACTCTCGATTTTAACTCGTAGGAACCCCGAAACAGATTCGTAAAATCGAAAGTTCGCGAATGGGAATTAACTTTAGTTCTGTGGTATACTTTTCGCAACCAACACAGTGGTTCATAAAAACGTGTCTATTGTATTTTGTTGTCCAATTGTGGGAGGAAGGGCTTAAACTCCCTGAGGCCTCCCCTTCCCTGTGCCACTGATACATACCTATGGTCAGATTTCACGTTAGGCTCTGGGCTAGCACAGTTGTAACGGATATACATTGATAGACGATGAAAGTTGCGCACCAAGGAGGAAACATAGGAGGGGCCTGAAATTTTATTGGTGGACCGATACAGGGGAATGAGAGACATGATTTTAAAAAAAACAGAGCAGCAGAACAATTATAGAGGAGACTATGGTACTCAGTGCAATCATCCTCAATATCTCGTCACACTGTCCTGTGCTGTGATACAAGCAGCAATACGGTCAGGCACAGTGTGGAACAGATGCCTGATATTGTCCTGTGACAGATGGGTTCACACCTGTTGGATGTTACGTCCCAAATCCCGGAGATGGCGGCAACAAGGCAGCTGGTGTTTCAACTTGTCCCACACATGCTCGATAGGGGAAAGATCTGGGGAATGTGTAGTGTCTGGACATAACGTAGACAGGCCTAGATGAGCCATATGTGGCCGAGCATTATCCTACTGAAATATTGCACCTAGGATACCAGCCACGAATGGGAGCACATGGGTCCATAGAATCTCATCAATGTACTGCTGACACGTCAATGTTCCATGTACCACTACTACAGCTGATAGGCTGTCATATGGTATTGCTATCCAGACCATGATGTCTGTAGTCTGGCGGGTATGTCGCTCGATACTGAGGTAGGGATTGGGGTGTTGTCTAAGGGTCCTCCAAATATGGACACAATGATCATCGGTCTCCAAAACGAGGTGGCACTCATCGCTAAACACCACACATTGCTTTGACCTTTCACCACTGCAAATGGAGACGTTGGTGTTCCCATGTTAACACCAGCACACGTGAGAGACACTGGGATCGCAAGTCTGCTTCCTTGAGGCATTTAGATGTGGTTCATGGACACACATGAATCCTTACTTGTGCCTGTATCTCAGATCAAGTCATCGTTTTCTCTATGCATGTCTGACACACCATCATTCGTGATATGCCTGATCTCTCCGCAGTTGGTCTTTCGTGTTTGAGTAACGTCACGTGACCCGTTCTCCCGACATGGTTGGAAGATATAGTGGAATAGTCCAAACGATCCACGTGGCGGGCCACCCAGCAAACTGACCTTCCTGCGGTATGTTTTCAGTTCAATGATCAGGCCTCTCTCAAAGTCTATCAGTTGGGTACATCAATATTTCTAGTATATACACACCATTCTTTTCACTCTGTACTCATGCTTGCGTTGGCCGAAGTTTATCACATTGATGGGGCGTTGACCACATGCCAGTTTATAAGGCCGCTGTCTCATGCTTGCAGCACCATCCACGTTCATATGGTCATGCACAATCTCACCAGACTAAAATCATTTGCATACTAGCCCTTTGTTTAGCTATTTACTTAATTTCACGATTGTAGAATGTTTTCTTCTGGGTGCGCAACTTTCATTACCCGCAAGTGTACTTAGCTTATAGTTAATCCAAGTTTGACACTCCCAGTGGTACAACAAAAAAATTGATCACTACCTGACTGACCGCTCACTGCCCAAAGGTAAGTTCCCTAGGCCTTAAGAAGTTTGTATTCCTCGGGAAAACATAGGTCCTCTACCCTAAGGTGTCATGGTCAGAGTTCCCATGCCCCTGTTGAATCTGGAATTGTCTCCAAAAGCTATCCTAGATGCACATATTTTATGGCACAACAACGTAAAACATCGAAATTTTACTCTGACAATAGTAAACTATGGGACGTGTCTTCCTGGAATGTGCAATGCACTCCCATTGGTTTCTCTTGTTTGAATCTGATCACGACGTTTTGCATCGTTGGTACGCCTCTACGAAAACGCACCTTAAAGGTCAGGAGAAAGTCGGGGAAAAACGCGATTCTTTGATTGAACCTGGGAAAGTCGTAGGAGGGAACTTTCTTTTTTATTTTAAGTAGCTAAAGCTCCCACGAACATGAAGCTATTTTTCCTTCAACCGAAATTCAGTTGAAAATTTTGTTTGTGATTGATTAGGAAATAATATTGCCAAAAAAGTGGGGGAATCTTTTCCTCCAGTGTGAGTGGGAATCCTTCATAGTGGTAGAACATTAATCTTTCATGCCGTTAAACTGGATTTGACTGCCGATGGTAACGTCAAAGGCTTGCCATTTCTCTAACTCCTCGCCTTGTTTGGTACAGAATGACCCTTGCTGTCCTTGTGCTATAAAATTACAGCCAACTGGTTTTCTGTCCACTGTTGTCCAGGGTTTATCGGCAACAGTTGAGATTCCTCGGAAAACTGTGCATCCGAACTTATCATAACATTCTCTGTCCATGTGGCATAAAAACATGGACATATGATTTAAAGCTGCAAGTTAACATTTGTTTATCTTTGATAGTTAATCCTCTATCGCTTGGTGTATCCCATTTGGAGACTATTGCCACGTAGACGGTGGGTTCAGATCTCTCAAAAATTGCAGGTCCCTGGCATTGTATAATTTTAACTGCCCTTGTACCACAAAATAAACAGTTGCAGTTATTTATATGTGTATTTTGTTGTATATATATACACTATATGCCCAAAAGTATCCAGACAATTTGGATTTTTTAATTTTTTTCGAATTTCTAAAAAACCACTCGGCCAATTGTTCTCTAACTTTGGAGATATATAGAACATGCTTGAATGCACACTTTGCAATACAGTTTCGGTGACTTGTGCATTTAGGGGACCACCCACATATTGACAAAGTGAAAAAATATATTTGATCACCCTGTATCATAAAAAGCTGGAAATTATTTGTAACTTTCAGAAAATATTTAACCAGCTATGCTTAATGCCTGTGTGCATTTTCGTAAAACAAACATGTATATTCATGAAGATAGAAACGTTTCTTTAAGAAAACCCAAATTTTGTCACATATTTTTTGCTTATAATATCCACAATTTTCAGTCAAATTTCACGAAACTTACAGAACATTTGTCAACGTACAAGAAAAATATTATACTTAAATTAGAAATTAATATATTGAATACACGATGAGATATGAGCATTTGAAGAAAATAATTATTTACTGTGTATGCGCGAAAGATATGAATAACTTTCTTTCATAATTTTATAGCCAAGAGTTTAGGACAACTTTAAAAAAAATACCAGTGGGATATCTTGAAAATTCAGAAAGTTATCGACGATAGAGTGAGCCACATTTCTCTAATTCTCTGAAAGTAGCTAGATGATAAGGGGTTTTTCCACAAATTGTCATATTCCAAATTACCAAACACCCCTGTTCTGAAAATGAAATATTCCAGATTTATGCAAATAAGGATCAAAAGTATCCGCACACCTGATTGTTTTGCTTCTCCTTTACAGAAGTCAAAAACCTTGCTTGGTGCAGAATGACCATTGTTGTCCTTGCGCCATAAAAATACAACAAACCAACAAGAAGTCAAAAATTAGTATGAAGTGGGACCACCTTTTGTTGCAGTGATGACTGCCACTCTATCTGGGAGGCTATCTACTAGTTTCTGGAATTTTTCAGTGGGAATTGCATGCCATTCTTGCAAAAGAATATTAGTCAGCTCTTTCACTGATGTGGGCCATTTTGGCCTAGCTCGTAGTCGACGTTCTAATTCATCCCATAGGTGTTCTATGGGATTTAGGTCTGGGCTCTTATCAGGCCAGTCCAATTCCTCAACATCCATGTCAGCAAACCAGCTCTATACAGCCCTTTCTGTGTGGATAGGAGCACGATCTTGTTGAAACAAGAATGAACCCACTCCAAACTGTTGTCACAATGTAGACAACATGGAACTGCCTAAAATGTCGAGATAGCCTTCCATCTTCAGAGTTCCCTTCAAAGGAATTAAAGTGCCAAGCTCGAACCATGAGAAACCACCCCAAACCATTATGCTTCCACCATCAAACTTAACTTGCGGCACAATACAGTCAAGTAAAAAGCGTTTACCCAGCATTCTCCACATCCAGTCTCTACCATCTGATTGCCAAATAGTGTACCGTGATTCATCGCTCCATAACACTTCACGCCACTGCTGCAGGCTCCATGTTTTGCATGCTTTGCACCATTGTAAGCGACGCTTGGCATTGGTTGCAGTAATGCTTGGTTTATATGCAGCTGCTCGGCCATGAAAAGACTTTGCAGTTCCTGACGAACTGTTTTTGTGCTGACGTTGCATCCAGAGGCTTTTTGAAAATCCGCACGAACTTTTTCCGCCGATTTCATGCGGTTCGCTTTCACAACTCTTTTCATCACTCTGCGTTCCCTGTCTACTAGACGAAGTGGTCGACCAGGTCGTGGATGCACCGTTGTAGTCCCCGTATGTTCCCACTTTACGATAACATCATTAACGGTGGAACGGGGCACTCGTAACATCACAGAAATCTCACGAACAGATTTTCCACAGCGGTGACAACCAATGACTTCACCACGTTCAAAATCATTTAGCTCGCCCTTTCCTCCCATTTTACTTTTCTAGCTTTGAAATTATAATTGTTAACTCGTCAGACTTCTTTTATACTTGTCTGAGAGCTAGAAATTTGACGTCACTAACAGAATCCACCACGTAGAGGGGTGTCCGAATACTTTTGATCCTTATTTGCATAAATCTGGAATATTTCATTTTCAGAACAGGGGTGTTTGGTAATTTGGAATATGACAATTTGTGGAAAACCCCCTTATCATCTCTCTACTTTCAGAGAATTAGAGAAATACGGCTCACTATATCGTCGATAACTTTCTGAATTTTCAAGATACCCCTTCTTTTTTTTTCTTTTTTTAAGATACCCTATACTATTGACTACAAAATTATGAATGAACGTTATTTATATCTTTCGCGCATGCGCAGTAAAAAATTATTTTCTTCAAATGCTCATATCTCATCGTGTATTCAATATATTAATTTCTAATTTAAGTATAATATTTTCCTTATATGTTGACAAATGTTCTGTAAGTTTCGTGAAATCTGACTGAAAATTGTGGATATTATATGCAAAAAACATGTGACAAAATTTGGGTTTTCTTAAAGAAACGTTTGTATCTTCATGAATATACATGTTTGGTTTACGAAAATGATTACAGACATTAAGCATGGCTGGTCAAATATTTTTTGAAAGTTACAACAATTGGTGGCCATGTATAAGGTGCATCAAAAGTTAGCCACAAGCGATATTTGGCCTCTTAAGGAGAAATAATAAGCAAAATACTAAATACATCCATTTTATTATGTAACATAACCCTTTTGTGTATACAAGGTGGTTATAATTAAACTTTGCCTATTTAGAGCACCTTGAAGCTTGAACAATTCAGAGGATTTTCATCAAAATTTGTGTATAGACTATTCAAAGGATGCGGAAAAGGAATCTGAAAAAAAACAACTTCAAAACGTTTCTTTGTAGCGCAATACTGCAAAAGCAACCCATGAAATGACTAACACGCAAGACAAATCACATTTTTAATGTTTACTAACATTTATTGCATCGAAACATTTCAAATGAACGTTGTGCGAGCAATAACAGCACACCGGCAACTACAGACATACTATAGAAAAAAAGGGGGTTTCACAGCAGATAAAGCGTAAAGAAATGCAGCAAATAAACAGCTGTTTTTCTTGTACAGAATGGCGTAATGGAGGTTGCTCAATGTGGCCGCTATCATTCACTTGTAAAAGTGTATGGTCCTATTAAAAGTTTTGTAATGGCATCAGTACTGTGAGTTGCTCCAGGCGTTCGTTTTGCCACAACTGCAGACATGGCAGTGCGTTACATCTACCATTTTCGTGCAAGATGGTGCGCACCCACATGTCGCACGATCCGTCAAAACTTTTTTTTGCTCCAGTATTACACTGATGAGCATGTTATGTGTTCGTTAACTAATCACTGGCGTTTACGTTCACTGGATCTCACTCCGTGCGACTTCTAGTTGATGGGTCATTTAAAGAATTTGATGTATTGTGGAAGTGTTGCTATGTTAGCAGAATCCAAGAATTCCATCATGTTTCATGTTCGAAGCAGCACAGGAGATTCGTTGTGATGCGTTCTTGAACAAACTGCGCATTGGCTTGAATTGTTACAAATAAATGATGACGGCCACATCGAGGAACACCCATTACATCGTCCTGTACACGATTAACAGCTGCTTAATTTTATTTATTATTTATTTTTCATTGTACTCTTGCATACTGTTATTGCTCGCACAACGTTCATTTAAAATGTTTCGATGCAATAAGTGTTACTAAATGTTAAAAATGCCATTCGTGTTGCGTGTTGGTCATTTCAAAGGTTGCTTTTGCAGTATTGCACTAAAAAGTGCCTCTAAGCGGATGTTTTTAAGTAAAAAATTTTTTGCAGATTCCTTTTCTGCATCCTCTGAATAGTCTATATACTAAATTTGGTAAAAAATCCACTGAATGGTTCAAGATCCAGGATGCTCTAAATAGGCCAAATTTAATTATAACCACCCTGTATAAATTCACAACTGCAAATATTTGCTTAATACATTTTTTAAAATGATAATTATTAAAATGCCTGTTTTGGAAGTTTAATCAAATATGTAATATGTAACTTTTATTGAATGTGAGCTCGAATTAAAGAACTGGCGTCGTGAGCTACTAGCATAAACCACATAAGCACATTTCTGATCATTTTATACTCCCGGTGTAAGGAAAATAAGCAAATGCCTGACACCCCCGTTAATTTTTATGTAAGATTCTGGTTTTCGTAATTGTTTGGTTACTACTATTATAAAACTTTAGCTATATATTATACATGCATTATTAAACTGTAAGTGACAATAATAATACAGTACTTTATTATAAAGTATTTTGTCACATTCCTATTACATATTAATATTTCTTATGTTGTAAACAAGTAGTGGATAAATAAGAAGTGGATTTGATAAAATGCATTTATTAAAAGTAACATATCCATTATAATTTAAAAATATAAGAGGGGCCAGGGGAAGTCTAGAAGGTAGCTCCTGAGCGAAGAAAGGTTGAAGGCCAGACACTGGTTTAATTTGAATATTAATAATAAATACTTTGGTGCAAATACATGGTTCGTCACCTAGTTTTCCCTACTCCTAAAAATGCTCTATAATTTCAGTAGATCGGCTTGTGACATCATGCTTAGATGTCTCCTTAGCATTTATAATGCCATTCACATGAGCTGCGTTTCTGTAGACTGTGTTTTAGGTGCTTTGCAATGGAAGTTGTTATGTCGGAACGATCAACATCTTCTTTTGTGTTTATGTGGCGACGCTGTCACAAGGAGAAGCCGGAGAATTTGTTTCCAGCATTTCTTAACGCCATCAGAACGATTTTCCCCACCATACACACGGTCAATAGAGGTGAATACTTCCTGGTTTGTTTGTTTTTTTCCTTGTGGAATCGCAACAGTTACGAAAAACAGGCTGTTCTCATGCTTTTCCCCCAAGCATTGAACGTTTTTAAGATTCAGACATTAGTCCAATGTGATCTAACTGGTCAGCAAGGGCAAAGCCGGAAGCGGAAGCCTCACTTCCCCTTCACTGATTGAGGAAAATTAGAGGGCCCCACAACCACCGTAAACAACATGGCTGCATATCAGTTGCCATGTTGCCAGCCGGTTTGGAAACATTTAAAAATAAATAGGTGACGGACTGTGCACTTTTACCAAATATTTTAAATATTTAACAGATTGCGTGTATTTTATTATTTTCTGTGTTTTACGTAAGCAAGGTTCAGGTACCCCCCCATCCCCGTTGTCAGCAGAAGTAAGCAAATCTCAACCCCCACTTCCCAAATATGCATACATAATACTTGAATGGTCCAACGTATTATTTAGCTTGAATAATCAAGTGCACAATGTATTTATTATTTCCTATTAAATTTTATTTGCACTATAAAGAATTCACGACTTATTTTTCAAAAACTTTGAATTCTTACAGATCTCATGACAGAACCAGCAACGTGTCTCGCTAACTTCAAAATATAATTCAAATCAATTCTGAAAAACGTTTTAAACTCACCAAAGTATCCTGATGCCGTTTGCTTTTTTAAGTATGGTCTTCATATACGAAATATACACAAACTTGATTAGCAAATCAACCATATGATCGCTTTCTTTATGGAACTTACACAAATCTTTCAACAAGTTCTAGAACATTAACAAGATGATTTATGTTACTTGGAGCACCAGGTAATCTAAAATTATTACCAAGACCTCTGAGCTGCATTTTGCAATAGAAGCAGCAACTTATAGTTTCTCGTCAACAACCAAGGCTGCAAAAAGTGTTAGAATGGGGCTAACAGATAATACTAAACACATTTTGTGAGCTAGTTTGGAAAAAACTGTTCACACATGAGAAAGAATCTGGCAATGGAAGGAGCTTGGCAACCGGGATTAATATGCAATGTTACTGACTTGTTTTTCGCGCAGAAGTTAATTCGCAAAGCAACGGACATTTTCAAATTATACGTACCTTGCTTGAATAGCTTTATGTAGGACCTCATTCTGCGGTTTATTACATTTTCCTTCAGAAACAGAGTGACATGAAGCTGTAGTTTTGAACTCTTTTGAAATTTTTCATGAATTGAACCTACACATAACTTTGGGGAAATGTAGGGAATCGATAGTTTTTGTCATATTTTACTATCACAAACTTGTCTCTGTCTTTTAATGTCTGTGGGATTGAAATGCAACTCACATACCTAAAAGAAAAGGGAAAAATTTTTGACTGCAAAAAAGCACAAAAAGGAAATCAATGAAAACGAATTTTTTTTCCCTTTATATAGAATTGTAATGCAACATTTGAAGTGGGAACAAAAAACTAATTCAGTTATTTTGCAATTAAATAAGCAAACACATGAAATACCCAGGAAAACCCTATTATTAACTTCACCACTTATTAACAAAATAGGTTTAAAAAATAACTGCCTAAAAGTACTAAATAATTTTATAATGGAAATATGGATTCACATGTTTTGTCCTGGGTTACAAAAGAATAATCTACAATAAACACGGTTTGCTTCTTCTACACTAGACTCACTAGCATATGGGAATTGGAAAGTTAGGACTTTTATTAATTTTGAGTAACAATTATGTAAAGGGCATTTTTGTTATGAATTAAGCTGTATTGCCACATTATTTCCGGCACATACGAAAAGTAAGAAAACTAGATTAAAAGAAAGTCAACATTTACTTTAGAATTCTTCATAACATTGTACTCTTTCCTAGTAATCGAATTTCGCCATTTTCTTCTAAGTTGTTGCTCTTTAGAAAACGCAAAGTTTAAACATATTCACATTATTATAAAAACAATAAAATATAAAATGATATAGCGTAAACTTTTCAGCACATTCTGTAATGGCTAACGTCTTGTATCACGACATCGTAAACATTCATGGCCCACTTCTCTGCATAGTTGTCGCTGTTGCCAACAAGGACTTGTTCGGCTTTGTAATTTAAGTGGTATTGATTGAATAAACGTTTATACCATCGGCGCCGATGTCATGAAAATATTGGGGGTGTCAATATACCATTAAAAGGCATTTTGTTTGAAATTGAAGGGAGATATGGAACCCTAATGCCAACATTGGGGGAGGATGTGTCTTCCCACTAACGTCGCCTGTGATTTATACGTCACTATAACTGATGCTAATAAATAAAAAAAAATCATAATAATCCATTGCTTACCAATGCATGAAACTTCACCATAAATGTAGCTGCAAGACTGAGAATCGCCGTCGATGCCAAATTGAAATTATGAAATAATCATACAGCACTGCCCCCTTGTGAGAAAGAGGTACAACAGTCAAAATTCAATCTCCTCTGCCCCCCATTAATGGGCCGATATCTTCAATCAATGGTGCCCGATCGTTGGCCGAGTTCTAGTCTGGCCTACCACACCAGGCACGAAATCCAGACATCGGCTGTGGACCGTGGGCCAATATCTTACTGATGTGCATGAAAAACTGCTGAATATTTACCGATGAAACCGATATTTTACCGAGTAGTACATGCTGCCTGGGTTGCAGGGCTAAATGTATCCATGGAGAAAACATGGCTTGCAGTGAGTTCAGCAGTTCTGAAAAAGCAAATTTTTTCTTGTGAAAAATTTTATCAAACTAGCGTAACAAGAGTGTAGCATCTTAGAAATTTACAATGTATTTTTGATTTTTCAAGAGGCCGAAATCCAGTTGTGGTTGAACTTTCGAGACAGGTATTTTTGTAATTTTCGTTTTTAATAATCAGTTAAGCGAACATCAACAGATATGTGAAAACAGTGTATGTTACATAATGAAATTGACGTTTTCAATATTTTCATTTGTATTGTAGTTTCTTATTAAAAGCTAAACGCCTTTTGTTAGTAAAGTTTTGAAATGCACCGTAAATAATAATGTTTGTTCTTTATAGGCACTATAACTATAACAGTTTTGCCTCGTATCGATACGAGTGATCTCTCTTCCGAAGATGTGCTGCCACTCACAGAAAGAGTGCGTTCCCTCATGTCTGAATCTTTGTCTAAATCTATCGCCTCGAAACAACAGAATGGAAATTTAAATCGCCAACATGAGGATTAGCCACCATGTAGTAAAAGAATGGTATCTGCAGCTTAGTTGTCTGGCACTGTGACCGCATTTATGGCATAGCTGAAAATTAGCAAGGTTTAAATTAATTTGCACATTCTTGGCAGGAAATCGCTTTTACTCTTTATATCACTTTCCAAGGGACGAGCAAATATAAAAAAAATAACAGAAGACACATTGAATTTAATTCGGAAAATATTTACATTATTTTTGCTACACATTTTGATTTGTTTTTGGTATCGAGAAGATACATGTAATCTAGCTGGTTTTCAGATTTGTTTTTGGTATCGAGAAGATACATGTAATCTAGCTGGTTTTCAGATTTGTATTTGTGTACCCATCTCAAATATTACATGTGCATGTGAATAACACATGCACATGTAAATAACAAATGTCAAAGTACATGAAATCCAGTAATTATTTATAACGTCTGGATGGTAGCCATATACATTGTTTTTTGTGTTTGTCCGTAAATGTGTAACCTATCGTTGGACCAAGACGTTTAAAAAATTTGTGGAACGAGTTTTAAGTTTGACAGAAAAATTGTTTGAACAGAACACCACATATAAAAAATTCAATGACAAACATTGCCCATGATTTTAAAAAAAAAAATTGTATAAAATGGCCATCGAAAACCGTTAACATAGATTTAAAAAAAAAAAAGCATTGCAGAAGAAAACAAAAATAATTATGAAGATTTTTTTTGAAAATCGTTAATGCAGAATTTTAAAGAAATATTGAGCAAAATTTTTGAAGATCTTGTGAAGTTTTCAATAAAAATCATGCAAAAAAATCATCAAAACTCATGTAAAAATTTCATTGACAGTCGTGCAACACTTTTCAGCAAAACATCACAAATTTTTTAACAATAATTACATTGTACAAAATTTTAAACAAGCATTGTTACAGTTGGAATTTTCTTCAACAAAAGATTATAATGACAAGTTTTGCAAACTTTCCTTATAATGTCAACACATAAGAATCAAAGTTTGCTAGTTAAAATTGCATAACAAAGTTTGCTAGTTATTGTTTAACAGTTGTGTATTTGACATTCGTTAAGGTTCTCCAAAATTTTACCAAATATTTAAATGAAAATTGAGTAATTATGCCAGTTAATTGTTAATTATGAAAATGAATTTTGCCCATATGATACGTGGGCCATAATCATTGTCAATGCTTTTTCGTATTGAAGTTCGGAAAACTTGCTACGCTAACGAGTGAATTTTTTTTACATATACCTTGTATGTTTGGCTATATATCTTAATTTTGATTTCTGTTACACGTTATGTATCCAGCATAGTTCATATGCCATAAAACAGGCAAGCAAAGCATTATATATATAGTTTTAGTTTTTACTGTGATCCTCTTAAGTTTCTCGTAGTCATTTATTATTTATTTGAATTTTGTGTTATATTCATGAGATTGTTTTATATATTTACTTAGTTGTTTTGCCTTTTGGTTTTTACATTAGTTGTGTTTTTCATTATGTCAATTTGTGTTCCATTACTTTCGGATGTGCCTCTCTTAATGACCCTCTTTCCTTGGTTAGACTCCCTATACAAGTTGTACCCAAATACAAGGGCATTCCATTTTTGTCTGCCGTATTTTTAAAATACCTGTTTCGCAATGATGTTCATTAGGGACAAAGGTGATTAGAACTTGTGTTTTAAGCAAAGAAATGTTGAGGCAGTCAATCGTATTTTAAAATGAAATCTCTTCGATTGCGTAAGCAACACTTTCTCATAATCAGAGATAATATCCTTCCGTGGTTCTAATTTCTATTTAAGTACTTTATTTTATTATCCAAATGTTAGATTTTATGACGTACAGAATAGGAGAGTGAATAGTTAATATGAATAATGTTAGAATATGATATTTGCAATTCATGTTGATGATAAAAATCAATAATTTATAAAGTTTTTTCATGAATAGTTTCTTGTTATTAGGGGAGTGTATGTCCTCCCAGGACTTTCCAGGTTAGCTTTAATATCAAACTTTTTTTTTTTTCAATTTGGAAACTATCCCTAGCATTTTTTAAAGGGTATGTGTACATATTACATTACGATCATGTAAATAATCTTCAAATCCGGACCTGTAAATAAAGACAAAGTATTTTTAAATTCCCCAAAGAACTATTAGTGAACTTTATGTATCTTGAATATCATGTATCACTGGTCATTTATTTTGCACTGCTGTTCGTATCTGTGTATCAAAGACTTGCAGTTAATGCTTATTTGAGGCGCGTATCTGATATGTGTGTCGTATTCTCACTGAGTATTTACTTGCCCTTGTCTGCAAGCTATAGTAGCATGAAAATCACCTATTAACGTTGTGATTTGTGTCACTGGTATAATTTATGTATCATGGATGTATTTTATATACCATTCGTATGATTTACGTATTTCAAATGTATTAATGTAACATCTCAGTGGTCCATTGTAGATGATGCCTGGTCTGGAAACTTGTGAATTTTTTCAGGGGTAAAATCTTTTTCTTTCTTTTTTTTAACGTAATTTGCTTTAATTTCGCAATTGTGTAAGTCAATCTAATTATTAAATACGATTTTTTTTTTTTATAAATTTCTCACACCTTTAAACCTTGTAAAAAAAATTATGAATACATGTAAAATTTCTAATTCCCAGCCGTACTTTATAAGTCTGGGGTTTGGTTCCCTAGGCCTTAAGAGGTTCGGATTCCTCGGAAAACAGTAGGTCCCGGCGCAGCATGACCACTGTAGTCTTTGAGCCGTAAAACCAAAAAACAAACAAACAAATTTTATAGGTACTCCAGGTCTTTTGACCTATTGTAATGAACTTTATAGTTTCTGAAATGTGAATTTTGTATGAAATTAGTATGGCTTGAAAGACACTTGAAGAACTAAATCACAATTTATAACTTTGGAGCTATTAGGTTATGAGAATTACTTTACATAATTCTTAATAAATACTCTTATCCCAAACCAACAACTATTACCAGTAAAATATTCAGTGTATCTAATTTATGATGAAATTATTTCTGCATATTTATACATGCAGGAATTCTTTCCGAAAGCTGAAGTAATTGCAATTATGAAATCATGCTTTTCTTTGATCAGGATATATTGCTACACTCATCCTGTGTCGAAAACTTTACAAATCAAAACTCTTACAGTCAGAAACAGGTTTAAAAAATACACGTATATGCCACTTTTACTTCTATGATATTTTTAAAAATGTGGTACTGCAGCTTTGACAATACCCCCTCCCTGACATCCCTTTATTTATTACACCTTTGCCAAATATGGTTAGTATTTATTTACATAATTTTATATGTATCGTCCCATGATTCATTTGATTTAGATATATCACTAATGATTCATTTATTTTCTACATATATCATCACTGATTCACTTGGTTTTAGATATAACATCAATAATTTATTTTGTTAGATATATCACCGTCAATTCATTTGGTTTATATGTATCATTAACGATACTGAAATGTTTTTTCCTGCATTATGATAACTATATGCCAAAACGTTATTTATAAAAAAAAAAGCAAGCTCTAGATTGAGCTAATTATATGTGGAATTGAGCTAATTATACGTGGATTGAGCTAATTATACACGAAATTATTATATAGGTTACTTATGAAGTTTCTAAAGCTACTAGATTGCAATTTTAAGATGCATATGTGATTTTTGATCAATTTTAGAAACAAGTGAAACTCTTAAATTTTAATTTCTTACAAGCAGCTTTGGTTCATTTAATCCTGTCTTCTTCGCCTGTAAATCCGAGTGCAGTTCACAAGGATTAAAAATACCAGATTGACCATAAGAGGTTCGGAGCCATAGAAAAAAAATGTAAGTCTTGGTGCAGCATGACCCTTTCTTGAGCCGTAAAATTTACAAAAGAATAAAAGTATCAGAAATCACAGTAAGTCATTTACCCCATTTCAAATAGTGTAAGCTGTCTTGAAGCACTGAAGAATAGACATTTTCACCTCCGTTTTGGATCTAATGCCCTAGTCACAAAAACCCCAACCCTTTTATCGACTGTTATTAATTTGGATCACAGTAAGCCTTAAGGCTTAATACGTGTCGTGGGGTTTAGGGGTCATCTCTTAGTTCTTGTGACAGATCATGTTAAGCTGGAGTCGTAAATTAGCGCTCATGTTCAGCCTTATGACCTTACTGAAAAACACCATCTCTTCTTATATTTATGCTGAAGTTGCATGGAGAGCGACCATCCCAGAACACTACATACTGTTGCCTGTAGGGTGATGTTGATTGGCTTCCATGGTACCACCTAAGGCTCCTAAAAAGAGAAAGCTGGCGCATCGGGCATTTTGATGCCGCCATATCACATGATCTCACTCACTGCTGTGTAAAATTGGGTAATTTACAAGCGTGTTATTTTTAATAGCCGCTGTGAATTGTTTAAATCATTCGAGGAATAAACATAGAATGTTTAGATTGGCAACGGATCATCCTGTACGAAGAAAAATGGACTATTAATTTTCCAATGATAAACATTGTGTTAATGTTATGAAACTGGAAGTGTACAACAAAATGGCAGCTGATGCATCAGCCTATAATTCTAGGTGCTCTAGTACCACCTACTCTTGCTAAACGGCCGCTATATACTAGCAGCTTGACTTCTGGTCATCACATTTTTGAAAACTAAAGACCATTAGTGTATCGTAAAAGAAAATATTGTAAAATAGTAAAACTGTAAGCAGTTCATTCTTACAAAAAACAGTACTTTTAATCCTACCACAATGCTAAAAAGGGTTGGAACATAATATATATAGATGTGTGTTTCATATATCATATTAGAAAACAAAGAAAAAAGTACAATCAAATTATTCATAATGAAATTGTCCTTATAAAGTATTTTTAATTAAGAAAAAATAAGTCTCATAAACCGTTCTATACTCATTTTTTCTATAGTCAATTTTGTCAGGGGTTTTTTTTCCGGAGATTATTCAAAAGTTGTACACCAATCAGTTTTCTGTGCAAAAAGTGCCAGTCATAACCATCTTATAACAGAATTTTAACTTGTGCTCAAACTTCGTATCCTGTCAGTTCATGTTTAACCATTATCTATCCTTTAATGGGTGAAAAGTAGGGTTCGGTTTTGGATGGACAGTTAAACCTAAAAGCGTCAAAATACGAAAAATATCTTCATGTAATAGTTCTCGTGTTTTGACAGTGGATTTTCCTATTTACAGTATATTTTTCTAGAATTATACAGATTAAAAGAAAATAAAATAATAAAGACTAAAAACTTACTTTTTTTTGTGTAGAGCATTTTCCATTTCAAGTATTACTGTTAGGTTGCTGTAGCAAGAAACTAAGTATTTGATATTTGAAATCGATAAATATACATAATAAAAAAAATTCAAAATCAGATTAGAAATTTGTGTTTTCAATAAGAAGAGAAAAAAAGACAATTCCAAACTATGATTGAAAAAATATTCAGTTTAGAAATTACTGGTTCCCAAATTTTTTTATGCAAATAATATTGCCTCTACTGCAGTAGAACATCATACCTTCGAAGAATTAGTTTTAGCTCTACGCTCAGGATATAATCCACAAAGTTGTAAAGCATTAGGAGGCTAACTTTTGGATATAGTGTCTGCAGAAGTTACCAACTTAATTTTATTTTATGTTGCCAAGTTTTAGGCAAGTTTCATGAAATTTGGTTGAAAACTCTGCATCCCATAAGGAAAAAACATGCCAAAAAAATTATATTTTTCAAAGAAACGTTCATGCCTTTGTGGATATACATGTTATTTTTACAAAAATGCACAGAAGTATTGCACATAGAAAGCAAAATCTGTTTTGAAAGTTACAAATTATTTCCACTTTTTTGTGATATAGGGTGATTACAAATACTTTTTTTCTTTGATTTGTTGTCAGTCCTCTAAATGCGTTCTTGACTGAATCTTTACTGGAAAGTGTGAGTCCAAGCATGTTCTTTACGTAACTGAATTTGAAGAATAATTCGTTTAGTATTTCTCGAGAAATTCGAAAAAATGTCTAAAATCGAAAGTGACTGGTGACTTTTAGGGTATATAGTGTATCTTAATATTATTGCTGTTTTAAAATTTGTGTTATGCTAACCACTACTATAAGTAACTTTTTTAAGGTTAAAACGGGAGCAATCAATTAATCAATCAGAATTTATTTATGCATAACATCTATAAAAATGAAATACATTGGATACAAGTTAAAAATAAGACTATTTAAAACACTTGCAACCATGGCACTTTGTTTAATTGACGCTCCAAAATATATTCTTTTAATTTGGTTTTAAATTTACTTTTTGATTTGATTTCTTTAATTGTTGGCGGGATATTGTTCCATATGTCTATTCCATAATAATTAATATTATTTTTACATATGTTGATTCTTATTTTTGTTTTATTTAATTCTTTTTTGTTTCTTATATTATAATTATGTTTATTTTCACTTATTTTAATCAAAATTAGGTGCTTATTTTCGTATAATCTTTCGTAAATATATAATGCTACTTTTAAAATATGTATATTAGTTATGTTTAATATTTTGTTTTCGTAAATCAATTTATCTTTATGCTTACCTGTTTTGAAACATAATTTTTGATATGTTTTATCAAGTAGTTTATTGAGTTTAGTTAAATTTGTTTGGGATAAATTTCCCCATACTATATTTCCGTAATTTATATGACTAAATATTAATGCGTAGTACAAAATTTTTGTATTTAATATTAGTAATGAATTAAGTTTTGTTAGAATTCCATTAGATCTAATTTTTTTCTCAATATTAAATATTTGTAAGTTCCAGTGTAATTGATCTTCGATTGTTAATCCAAGAAATTTAATTGAGTTAACTCTCTCTAGGATGTTATTGTTGAATTTTATTTTGTTAGGTTGATTAGTAAATTTTTTATTTTTAGTATGGAAGATTATATATTTTGTTTTATTTGTATTTATTATTAAGTTGTTGTCATTAAACCATTGTTCACAGGATGTTAACTTTGTATTTGTGTTATTAATTCTTTGATCTATGTTATTTCCATTTGTTAACTAGATGATATCGTCAGCAAATAACAGGAGTCCCCCATCAAGATTTATTAAGTAATTTATTGCGATTAAAAAAAATAACGGTC
>QLNU02015270.1:15958691-15973358 GCA_006491805.2 Dysdera silvatica
AAATTTCAAAATCAGATTAGAAAGTTGTGTTTCAGTAAGAAGGAAAAAAAGACAGCTCCAAGCTATGAGTGAGAAAATATTCAGTTTAGAAATTACTGGTTCCCAATTTTTATTATGCAAATAATATTGCTTTTACTGCGGTAGAACATCATACCCTCAAAGAATTGGTTTTAGCTCTGTGCTCAGGATATAATCCACGAAGTTGTAAAGCATTAGGAGGGTAACTGTTGGAGATCATGTCTGCAGAAATTACAAATGGAACCAAGACACTTATCAAAGGCAATCAAGTCACCATGACCGAAAATGGATTAAGTAACATACACAACGATTCTATTATTGCAACTTGTATTCATATTGAGGGGAAGTCTTATTTTTGGCTGCAGAGGATGCAGGTGCACATACAAAAAATACCCAATGTCATAGAGATGTTCTGCAGTCTGCTGTTGCAAAAGCAAAGAAAGAATATAATTGTGATGTAATGGTTGTGGTCACTGATAATGACAGTTATGTAGGGAACAAAGGAACTTCTGTGCAAGGAAGGCAACAGCTTGGTGATGTATGGATGCAGTGTTCATTATTTACACCTACAAGGACATAACATCAGTTTCAGTACTAAACAACATGTGCAGATTCAATAGTTTTTCTTGAATCACCACAATATACCTAGTGCATTATTTAACGCAACTCCTAATTCACTGAAGCCCCAGTTGCCAAATGATATAAGACGGAAGAGACAACTGACTTGTATTGAAACCTTTCTGCGCAATGGTGTAGCATATCAAAAAATAGTTGAGGAACATGAAGATGGCATATAAAGACTTAGCCACTCTTATAAATGTAATTTATATAGATAGGCTAAAGATGCAGTGGAACAATTGAAACGAGTTGCTGTTTTAATGGACTGTTTATAAAAAGACCGCTATAATTCATGAAGCCTGTCATACATGCAGGCCTATGGCTAGGATGAAGGGGTAATCGGGGCGAATGGTATATGGAGCATAGAGCACCCAGGGATCGTTCTATACATATAAACAGCTCAATTGGGCACAAGCATCACTATAGGCCTGCATACATGGCTCATGTTGTTGAAAGAAGAGCGTTTTTGAGCTCGGATTCATGAAATTACGAAACAAATGGATCTTGCCATGAAACCTTTTAACCACCTGGCCTACTTGCTAAATCCAGAATATAAGGTAGGTTTGTCTACCAAGTAAAAAAAAAAATGCACGTTCATGGTTAGTAAACAAATATCCCAACAGCATTCACCTTTTGATTGCATATGAAGCTGAAGTTGTGCCTTTTCCTCCTACTTCACTGCATATATTACATATTGTATAGCAGTAGGAAAAGCACTAGAAACAGAAGGATTTCCAAAAGACTATAAAATATTGTTTTTCTACCTTCATGGCCTGCAAGTTCTGCATTGATTAAAAGAATATTTTCCAATATCGGAGCAATATATTCAAAACTCAGAAATCGTCTAGGCACAAACACAGCAGCTAAACTGGTTATGTGTTATCGGATATTAAGGGGGCTGATTGCAGTAGATTATTAATATTTCTCTTGTACTACATACTTATTTCCGTAGTGTTTGCAGTTTTTTTTTGTTTTTTGTTTCATTTTCATATTACTTTTCACTTTTTATAGTACAAATCTAAAATTTGAAAATAAACCCAATATTCAACTTAATGCAAATTCTATTTCTTTAACTGTAAGAGTAGCTGTCATCAATGGCTGGATATATGAAAAATCAAATAAAGACGTGATACATTATAAATTCATATGTTGGACTTGGTAATATAAAATCAATTAATATAACTGTGTGTGCATATATTTATATTAGTGTTTATTATTTCATATTTTAACATGAGGTTTGGGACAGTACGGTAAAAACCATGGTAAATACCATGGATTTTACTGTAGTGTCCAAAACCTTGCCAATCCTGGTGAAAAGGCCTCACCAAGTACTTTCTTCACATGTAACCCTGTGAGATGATACAAATTGAACAAATTCTATAGTATGGTGTGATACATCGTTTAACCATGATTATAGTGCAATGTAAAATCATTGATATAAGGGTCAGCACTTAAGTTTTTAGAAAATAATATACAAAACATTTCTATACAGAAAAAATCATTTTATCCCTTTTCAAAATATTCGCCTTTACTATAAGCATATGTTTTCATTCGAATAAACTAATTTTCAAAACAGTTATGGCATTCAGAGTTTGGTATAGCAGAAATATGTGATTTTTAAGCTTCAGCTACTTCTTCTGGGTTGTTAAATTATTGACTATGCATTTTATTTTGGATCGTTGGGATCTAAAAGAAACCATTGGGTGCTAAGCCATATGAATAAGGGCAATGACTCATGAATCAATGTTTTCATGCTTCAAATAATTGACAGTTTGAAATGTAGTATGTGAGTTTTCATTGTCATAAAGATAAAGAACGATGCAACATTTCGAGTTATTTTCTCTGATTTCAGCAACTATTTCTGGCAAACAAATTGTCACATATCAATCAGCATTTACTGTTTTACGATCCTCCAATGCAATGGTTGCAACATGACTGGATTTACCAAAAAATGAGGTAATCGTTTTCTTTGAAGCACTTCGTGCACGAACAACTTTTGTAGGATTCGGTTCATTTTGGAACACCCAAACAATAGATTGCTGTTTTGTTTGGGGTTCATAGGAATAAATCCATGTTTCATCACCTGTTATAATGCCAAAGATACGTTTTGAGGCACCACAGTTTAATCTTTTCAAATTTTCCTTGCATCATTTGACACGAGCATCCTTTTGAGTTTGATTTAAATTGTGCGGTATCCAAAACACACATACATTCTTGGCGTTTAAATGATCATCTAAAATCGAATGCACTCAGGTCTCCGAAATGTTCAAAGATGACTCAGTTTTATCGTATGTGATATGACGATCTAAAGTGATTAGTTGTCGCACAGCATCAATGTTTTGTGGTGTCACAGCAGTGTTTGGTCGACCTCCACAAAGTTCATCGCTGCCTATAATGGAATTCTTTAAATCAGTTGTAAATTGTTGCTTTAGATGGTGCTTCATTACCAAAAGTCGAATTCATACGATCGACACACTGTTACTGTGGTTGAACTTGTCGAAAGTCATAAAAAATTATGGCTCAAAAATCCCTTCGACTTAAATCTTTGTTTTTTCACTATCTCGTTAACTTCAAAGTAATGGCGTAAAAAGAATTTTATAGAAATCCTCATTGTGTAATGCCCAATATTTACGTGAAAGTTAAAATTCTAAAAAATTGTTAACAGTGAAAGCTGTGGTCTTTTGTCAGATTCTAAAAACTTAAGTACTGGCCTACGTAAAACACTCTAACGTGCATATTAACGTACAAGTACAGAATTCCAATTGAATTATCTTGGTCAGTTGGTAGGTTTGGACCACAGAGATATCGTTACCAACTAGAAACATGATGGAGTCCTGCTTAACTCATGTTTACACCATCACTATTTCACGGCCAAATTTTACTAAGAAGTTTTGAAATTGCAAATGAATATGTTAATATATATGAATCAAACATATTTGTTTTGACACACTGCATGTTTGTTCATTTTACTTGATCAAAGTGTACTTTTATGTATTTCCCTTTTTGCATTTGTGAAAGAAGTACTTACGTTTGTACTTCTAACCCTTCACCTAGTGTACAAATTTTGAAGTCTAGGCCAAAAGGAATTTTCACGTAATTCCCAAGTATTTGTAAAACCTTTATTACTTTTATTATTGTTATTTTCTTATGAATTGATTGTTGTCAATTAATCCATGTTTCTATTTTGGAAAATTCCCTTGGACATGTCAAATATGAACGTAATTTTTCTATAAAATGATCGGTACTAGTTATATACAATGAAATGTATTTATTCTGTATTAATTAGAAATATAAATTATAATTGGACATACGGTGAAATTCAAACTTCGAGTTTTCTGCAGATTCTCAAAAACACACACATACTCTTAATGGGGAGGATGGGAATACCATTATAAAAATTAAAAAATAAAAAACCAATAAAAATACCGTGTATATACACATATAATACAGAAAAAAACCACAAGATTGGAATATCATTCTGTTTGATTTCAATCAATCGATTAAATTTTTACAATGAATAGATAATTCAGTCATGTTTGGGGCTTTGCCAGTGTTCCCTGACACCTAAAAAAGTCTTAAAATGTTAGAGAATGTGAAAGTGTCCCTAAAGGTTAGGGGAAAATGATATTTTCTAGTCAAATTTTGTAAAAGTCAGAGAAAACTTCTGTATGGAATGGCAATGTCTCTCAACGTAAAGTTATTTTCTCCACATCCAAAGTTTGGTTGAACCCACAAAGAGAAGTCAAAGAAATTGGTCACAAACTTTTTCCATACAAATGTGAGAAAAGCACTTGAAAGGGTGGAAAGTTTTTTGCCGATATGAGTGAATGTTTAAATGAAAAACATTCAAAGTGGTGAAGGAGAGAAGCATTATGTGGGAATGTAAAATCAGTGAGTGACTGTATATATAAAGTGGCCAACAAGTAGCCTTATTAAAAGGGTTCCATCAAGGGCAGTTACAGTAGGATTTAATTGAGATTTAGAATCCTCGGATTATTTAATATGTGCATATGACTGAAGTCAGTGGTTCCCAATAGCATAGCTTCAGTGGGGGCAGCAATTAACCTTTAAAAACAATGACAGGCACAACAACTACGGCAATGACAGTCACTCGCCCCGGGCGGCAAAATATATAGCTATGCCGCTGGTGGTTCCCAACCTTTTTCAAGCCGCGACCCATTTTTACAGTAACCAAGTGATCGTGCCCCTCTATCATGCCGTCACATTTTCATGATAAAGTATTTTTAACAAAGGAAAGCACATTAAACATAAAATTTTATTATATTATATATATTAATGTATATTATAGATATGAAGTTAACAACCGTTAGTAGAATATTGCAATGTGTGTAGCCATGTTGAAATATAAAAGCGTTGGAAACATTTGGTATAAAATTCCTTATAAAAATAATTGCAACAAAAAATAGTTTCGGCCATTCTCCAGAAACCTGTTCACGACCCCCAGGTTGGGAACCACCGACTTAAGTGAACAAAATTACACTAGGTTGGACTATTGCTTGCTATAACAAGTTTTCTCCCTCAGTATAGAGTTTTTTGTCCTATATATTTTGAGTGTAACTGAACAAACGTTTTTTATCTTGTTATAACCAGTTTCGACTATATATATATCGGTTCAAATTCATAATTTGAATTTGCAAAACACCCATTCAAAGGACTTCTAATCCCCAATCAAATTGAAGTGTTCCCAATTGTAAAACTCCTTTTTTTTTTTAGTAAAACAAATCAGTGCCTTAGTTAGGCCTGTAATTCGGGGGTGAGGTGGTGGTCTTGCTAAAATGAGGAGCCCCAACTTGTATGTTACAATATTTCTCCCTATATATTAATTAATTCTAATACTATCTGCATGTTTACCACCTTTTACGAATCTTTCACAAAATTTAAGAATTCAGGACATTTTCACGGGTTTTTTTAATGGTCCTCAAAATCGTGTTAAATGAACAAAGAATATTTAAATAATTTGTGTGAAGAGAAATTATGCATTAATTCTTATATTATAATTTCAAATAAGTTGTAGTTACAGCTTAATCATATTAAAATACAGTAGAACCTGTTTGTCTCGAATCTTGCAGGGACCAGAAAAATAGTTAGAGTTGGAGAATTTTTAAAGTATAGAAATTTCTATATAATATGAATAGAATTTAAGCTGGAAGTATATAAATTTTGAGATATATGGAGATTTTTTAGATGGATAGGTTCTACTGTAGCTCAATTTGTATTTTATATTTATATGCTAACTGTGCAATTCTTGATTAAAAGTTGCTACAATTTTAATAGCAACTTCTAGCATCTGAGTGACCTAAAAATTCACAATATCCGACAAATGCAGAAGTGGGCTATCATTCGTCCCCTCGCAAGTGCAGTGGTTACTACTTAATTTACTTCGTTATATATCATCTTTCACACAGAACAACTGAAGTCTTGGAGAAGTTGAACGAAGCATTTAAAAACAATTTTTAACCATTTTGTGATCCTGTTTCTAATTAGTTTAGTAATGTACTGTTCATGGTTTTTGTTCATGTACTGTCCTTCACAGCACGAATCCTAAGAAAGTACTGAAGGTGTGTATTGATGTTGTGTTTTAGTCAATCTGTATGTGTTCGTTATTATTTATTGAATACATGTATGTACTTTAAGGAAATAAAGCCTTCAATTTAAAAACTTGTTCCTGATTTACTCCAAAAGACGTTTTCTTTTTTTTAAATTAAGTCATTATTGTGCTATGAGAATAACCAGAATTTGATTCCACAAGAAATCTATAGCCATTTTTTTCCACCCAATGCACCATGATTTTGCTTCTGTATATCAAAAAAAAAATTTACATTCTTCGTATAATTTCAAGTCCCAATACATCATGGCCTTGACTTCTTTTCACCTTAAAATACCAAAAATAAATTCTTAATATGGAGGGGGGGGTGAAAGATCTTCGTTGTTAAAGACAATGGTTGCTGTGGAAAGTTAAATCAGTTTTTGTGGTAACTAGCAATTCTTGGATCACAATGTTTTTTTGTTTTTTTTTACACTCCATAGAATGAAAACAGATAACCAGAATTGGTTATCTGTTTGATTAATTAATTCAATTAAACAATTTAGTAAAAATTAAGTAAAATAAGATGTGTTTAGGGCATCAAGAGGAGGGGGCACCACGAAAGTTTTCCATTCACTGGTTTACCATGCTGGGGCATTCAAGTATCACGTAAGCAATATTTTAGCCATTTCAACCCCTTCCCTGGTAAACAAAATTAACATTGAATAACATAAGAAAATATGACCAACGGCAAGCCCCCGTCGTCCCCTCCAAGGTGCTTACGTAATACTTGAACGCCCCCTGTGATACACTACAAATGCTGCAGCTTAACCAGGCAGCTGCAACAAAACGAGCTGTTTACTCTATCTTCTACCACATATGTAAGTAGATATGTAATATTAACTTTAGAATAAGGGTAGTCAACTTTTTTACACCTACCACGTACTTTTCTATCCTGATTGGTAATAAAAATTCCTTATCGCTCACCAATTCCACAGTAAATTTAGCGCAACTGCAAACCTCATAATTTTTTAATGTAGGTTCTGTAAAAATATGTAATTAAATTTATTATTTGTGGTATCTGTGAAGTCTCTAAAACAAAAAAATTTTCATTTATTCGTTGATAATTACTTGATAAATATGTCTTCTCCCCGCCCCCCGGATAAAACAGGCCCGTAACTAGACGCTTGTTACATGGGAGCTTTGAAGGTTATGGGTGGGCTATGAAATTTGCAAGGGGCTCTGAAGGTTACAAAGAGGCTCAGAATGCTATAAGGGGGAGGGGCTTAAAATTCGTTAATGTTTTGATGTATTTTATTAATATATTTTATTTTATCTATGTACACTAATATATTTAACGTTAATGAATAAATTTCTTAACCTAAATTTTGCATTGAAAATTTAGAGAGGTATACTAAAATTTTTAATTTCCCTTATCTTTATTATAGATTAGATGAAGACTCAAACCTCTGTAAAAGATATGATGTACACAAGATATACCGTAGAATATTTTGAATATATTTTTAACGTCAAAGAACAATTTCCACTGTCATGTACACTTTTATGCAAAACAAAAAATTTAAAATAAATTTCTAAGGTACTTTATTTCGAAGAACTATTTTCTGGGGGTCAGCCCCCCCTCTAGCCCCATGCTGACTACCGCTTTGGGACAAAAGCAGACCTTGATAGGTATATATTCTTATACCGAAATTTATTGAAAAAACATCTTTTTTTTTTTTTTAGTATTATTCACAAAATTAAATTCCCATCCTTATAAAAAGCACGTAAATATCGTTATAAATAATCCGATTTCGTAAACTACTGTAGTGAGATAGATGGATGATTGTGCAAGATTTTAATGGGAAGAGTGGCCGCCGAAGGAGGCGGCCTGTAATCCCAGACTGGTTTTAACGTCAAAATAACTTGACAGACAATAGGCGTAGGGGGAGATTGTCGATCCGTAGTGGCGTACAGAGACGCACTGGTGTCGTCATCTAACGTCCACCGAAAACCATCCACGAACAATCTACCCAGGACTAGAAATGCATGGATGGCACGAAAGAACACCCCGAGCCGACCGATGCTCCAACGGGAGCCCACAGTACTCCATTGAAAGGGTGGACAGTTCCGCCAAGCACAGTGAACGGGTACGAGCCGCCCCTGCAACCAGAGTGAACAAAACGCCATCCAGGCCGTCCGATATGGCTATGGTATCTCATCTGCGGGCAGTGAAAACTTTCCCAAAAGAAGCCATTTAATGCATTAAATTAAAAAGGTATTTTTTACAAGAGAATGATCCAGATGGTCTAAAAAATGCATTCGAATTAGGAATTCATGTGGAAGGGAAAATTGTAAAAATGTATAAAAAGCAAACCAAAATTTCAGACTTTTCTTTTCAAAATAAATTTGTAATGCTGTACAATTAAATGAAATGGATAATTAAACAGAGAGATCGTTGTAAAAGGTGAATGTTATTTATAAACGTAATATGGAACATATATATATTTACTATGGTTATATATATATACAGTTATAGTTAATTAAATTAAGTTATTATAGTTAAATAAATCAAAAGTTATTATTAAGTTTAATATAGTTTATTAAATCATAAATGTTAAATTTCAACTGAAACTTTTTACGTATTTTTATTTTTTTCCCAATAATGGACACTTCTTAAAACCGTACACTTTTCCGTTCCCCGTCAGTGTCCACTATTGAGAAGTTTCACTGTATTGTTATAAAATACTATATGTATTATACATATAGCTTATTACGAAACTTTATTATACCTGTACATATATTATTAAACCATATATATTATTAAATTACAAGGGATAATAATAATAATAATGTATACTATAAAGCGTTTTGTCACATTTTTATTACATATATTAATATTTCATAGGCTGTAAGCAAATAGTGGATAAATAAGAAGCGGATTTAATAAGATGCATTTATTAAAAATAATGCATACGTTATAATTTATGTCAGAGGGACCACGGCAAGTCTAGAAGGTGGCCCCCGAGCGAAAAAAAGGTTGACAGCCAGCCACTGGTTTAAATAATTAAATATTATCTGTGCTTACGTGTATTTTATAACTTATACCCGTAGCGTATCGTACATCCCAGTATTGCAGTTACATGAGGGTGGTTATCACTTCCTGAATATGCGCTAGTTTTATTATTTTCTGTGTTTTACGTACGCATGGTTCAACCCCCTCCCCCCCGGTTGTCAGCAAAAATAAGCAAATCTCAACCCCCCTTTCCTCAACTCAAAGGTGCTTACGTAATACTTGAACGGTCCCTTTTTATATATGTATATAACAATGCTTACATTTGTATTTATTTTTTTAATAATTATATTATGTATGATTCTAACCACGATTCCGATGACTTACGGGATTTGTTTGTTTGTTTAGGTGTTTTATGGCGCAAGAGCATTATTCTCTGCGTCAAAGAAAGTTGCAGAGACATTTATTAGGTGTAACGTGAAAAAAGGGTATAAACATTGCCGCGCACTTTTAGACGGCATATAATAAAAGTTCATCCTAACGAATAGTTAGATATATATACGATTTTGGCGAATTTAGAACAAAAAGCGCAATTTGAAGACACGATTATGCTTGACTTTTGGCACATGCCTGATAGCCGCAAAAAGTTGAATGCTGGCGCTAGACGATTGCCCTAGATTAAGTGGTTCCCAACTGGTGGTCCGCTAGGATATGGTTCATAAAAGAGTCCAAATAGGTCATTATTTTAAAAAAATACTTATAAAATAAATATTAAAATTAAATATAAAAATGAAATATGTATATTTTTAGTATCTCCCCCCACCCCCGCACATTCTTGAAGAAAATCTGGCTATGCTTTTGTATTTATTAGTGCAACGGGTTCTGGTGAAATGTAGAGACTTTCTATTGCTGCCACTAGGGATTTCACCTTGACAGCACTGTTTTGTTTGGCTTCACTGTTGGCAACACTGCTTTGTTTACTTCTATACATTTACATCTCCCCCTTCCGCCAAAAACACCCCAGCTCCCTTTTTTTTTACTAAGGTCTTGCAGTCAACTCATGCATAATCTGATTTAGAGGTCGTTCAAGGACGGGGGTGGGGCGATTAATGACTTGATTTTTGAAAATGATACCTCATTGGACCTTTACCTTGTATCTTTTCAATGTTAAATTTTGTCTTTCGGGGTAGGGGGCAATAGATCCCGCCGCTAAATCCCCTTCCCTGAACTCATGAGAATTTTTCGAAGTGATCTGCGGACAAAATTGTAGTGGAAAAGTGGTCCGCGTCTTAAATTGATTTGGGAACTACTGCTCCAGCCGGAGACGGTAAAGGAATCCTCATCCGCCTTTTGCCCATGTGTATGAACTTTGCAAAAAATTCCTATCAGTGTTTCCCATCCAATAATATGTACTTGGCTAGAAAACTAACATCTGACCAGAAGAGAAAATAGCTTCTCATCAACAATATAAAGTGAAAACTAAGTGAGGGTATTTTCTTTTAAGTTACTCCATTGAAACAGATGTTCATTTTCTATCTTTATACCTACTGTTGGTTCACGAAAAGAAATCCGATGGAACAGAAATTTAGGGGGGTATCGTCACAAACGGGCTAGTTCATTACAGCAGAGGGGAGGACATCATTTCAGAACTGAATTTTGGTGAACGTTTGTCACGCCAAAATCGAGTGCTGAAATTGAAGTTCAATCCTCTTTACTAACTGTCAAGATTCTACTCTAGTACTCCTAAAAAGTTCCTACATTGATGACTATTTTCTTTAAACATTCAGCTAAAGAGGAGCAATTCAAGTTGTAACCAAATCCTTTCCTTTGACCATTCATCGAAAGTGTGACAACTCGAAATAGTACATACTTTTCTGCCTCGTCCGATATCGTAAACAGTTACAACAGAAAATATAACGCTTTACTAGTAAAAAGAGAATCTAACGGTCCCTCGTTCAAGGTCAACGAACAACTCAAAATGGAACTCTTTCCATGAGACGCGGATAACGGCGATGAAACATCAAAACCGTTACATATACCAATGAACGGAAACCAAAATAACTTAAAGTCTACCGTTTTACACAGCAGAATGCAGCACTGTTTTCTACATCTAGTTGTAACATTAACTCATTTTCACAAAATTTTGTGTCCTAGCACTTTTTGTCGCAAGGGTGCGATATAAAGTTTTCTATAAATGTTGAGTTGATAAAATTAAAGCGATGTTTAAATTATGAGGCAACGCCCTCAGAGAAGATTTTAAACAGTAGGCTACTTTTCGGAAATTTTCCACAAAAAAACGGAGGTAGGCCAAGGAGTAACTGACAGGACAATAGCATATATCCCGCCCGTTACCATATAACTGTCCGGTCTGTTACCTGGTTTGCTCCTAAACTAGACATGCAACATGTTTACTGATTTTTTTTATACGATCTCTCCAGGGTATTTTCTCACACAATGGAAAATATCGATACTGTTGATTAAATATTTTATGAGATATCTTAATTTTATTGTCATTTTGGTAACGGACGGCACAACAAATTTCACGTTATTCAACAAACTGTAATTATAAGTTAAATAGTTAATTATAAAAACTGATTTACCTGATTAGTTAAAGGAGTAGTATTATATGTCGCTGTTCCACACAAATGTTTGTTACAACTTTCTGTAAGAAACTGACAATAGCTGCTTTTAATTTCCAGCAAGCATATACAAAATTCCTTGGACAAAACTCAACCAGAGTTAATGAGCTGTTAATCACTATGATTACTTGTCCGTCTAAGACAATTTTTAAACTTTCTTTAAAATAGCTTAAATGGATTTATTAAATTTATTTTTATCCCTACTTCGAGGAAAAGTAGGCAAAACATAAAAATCCGCCCCTTATTTATTACCTATTACTGGTATGAAACATTATGCAGCTGCATTATAAATTGCTTTCCTTAAGAAATGCATTTTTATTTCGTAATAAACAATAAAAAAATTTGGTGTGCATTTACTTTTTCCGCTCACTCACTGATGATAAGACCAAAATATTACATATTTCAGGACAGTTTTGTGCTTAGCCAGAGAACATTGAGCAGAAATCATAACAAAAACAAATTCTTCTACAACAAAAAAATCGACGCACCAAGAAGGAGTTGTCCGATTGTAATGAAATTTCGTATTCAAAGACATTTTGACCGAACATGCAAATGATTAAAATTTGGTGTCCAATGAATGAATAGCGGGAACTCCAGCGCATCGGAACTGCGCATTCAGCAGGTGTATATAAGGAGCGATTCTCAATATGTGGTCAAAATTTCTGTTGCATTTTGACTGCGGATATCTTACGTCGACTGTAACAATGCCTCGCCGAAAGATTCGTGCTCATTACGAGCATATGTCAGAGTTTGAAAGAGGTTGTGCTATCGGATTGAAAGAGGCTGGTTGGACGAATCGAAGAATCGCTGGACATGTGGGTCGAAGCGATGCGGCGATTGGACGGTGCTGGCAAGAGTGGGTCAACAACGGCAGATGTCAGCGTCGGGACGGCAGCGGTCGACCTAGGGCCACAACAGAACGGGAAGACAGAGCGATTGTCAGAGCAGCTGTCACAGCACCGGATTCGTCGTTATCAACTATCCAACGTGTGGCCCGCACACATGTGTCCAACATGACCCTCTGCAGACGACTGAGAGAGCGGAATTTACGCTCGCGCCGACCGTTACGCCGCTTACCTCTCACGCCTTTACACCGTCAAGTCCGATTACAGTGGTGCCGGGCTCGATCAACTTGGAACTTCGCTAACTGGGGACGTATAGTCTTTAGTGACGAGTCCCGTTTCCAACTGTGTCCTGACGACAACTGCAGACGTGTCTGGGCTGCCATCTCCTTTGATAGCCGGACCCCTTTGGTGGTCATTTCTGGCACACTTACAGCACAGCGGTACGTAGACGACATTCTACGACCGGTTGTGTTACCGTTCCTTTTGCGACACCCTGGACTTACGTTTCAACAAGACAATGCCCGGCCGCACACGGCACGTGTTGCTATGAATTGTCTTCAAGCTTGCCCAACACTTCCTTGGCAATCTAGGTCTCCTGATCTCTCTCCCATAGAGCACATTTGGGACGCTATGGGAAGGCGATTGCAACCATCCCGGAATGTTGACGATTTAGCCCGACAGTTGGAGACAATTTGGCAAGAAATTCCGCAGGACACCATCCGGGATCTTTATCAGTCTATGCCACGCCGGGTGACAGCTTGCATCCAGGCCAGAGGTGGACCAACGCCTTATTGACTTCCTCCCTTTGTAACGGTCAAACTCTGCAATAAATCATTCAATTGTTCTGAAATTTTAATCGTTTCTTTTTCTATGTATGTTCTTCATATCCACCAATTTTTATCGCAATCGGACAACTCCTCCTTGGTGCGTCGATTTTTTTTTGTTATAGAGTGTAACTCCTCTACTAATCGCTTTTAGCCCTAAAAAGGCAAGAGGTATAATTTTTCAGACCCAAATGTGCTGAAAATTTTTCCTTTCCAAAAAAAACTGCCCCTTTTCAAATTATTTCCATTTTGTTAAGATAAATTTGAGACTACCCCGCAGAAATACTACATTTCTACTACTTTTTCGCGACATACTACAAAAATACCACACATCGATAATCGAAGCCAAAAAATACTGTTGTAGTGCGGAAAACACTACGTCTGACCCAGTGGCGTGCGGTGACATTTTCCTTTAGGCATTATATATTTATTTCTGGGATATGTAAACAAGAAAGTAAAATTTATTTTTACAGTACGTTAGTCAGTCCTATTTATATAAAAATTCCAGTCTTCTATTGCGCAGAATACATCAATAGCGCTTTTGTGAAAGTTGGAGTTCTTTTTCATATTTGTAATAATTTTTTTTTTCAATAGAGAGCAAGAATAACTTCACCAAATGCAATAAAAATTACTATCGATACCACTAGATGGCAGCATTATCGTTAACATAAGCTATTAGAAAATTGCTTATCAGATTAAAATTATTTCACTCTTACGCGGCTTAAAAAATTAAAACAATTAGTATTTATAAATTTAATTGATGTTTAATTTGACGAACTCACAGATTTCAAGCTGAAAATACGATAAAATAGGAAATAAAAATACGATAACAAAAAAATTATTTCACAACTTCAACCATAGCAATCCTCAATTAACCATTTCTTGCTGGGAAGCAGAAATTACATTGTTTTTGATCCGACATGTCCCATTCTCAGATGGTCAGATGGCGCCATCCAGTGACAAAAAGTTGCGAAGTGGTTAGTTTGACCTCCGTACAAAATTTCGGGTACAAAACACAAATTTTGCTGAACTTTTATAATTAAGTTTTCCTTAATTTAAATTGGCAATGGAAATGTGTTTCAAATTGATATTAGGCAAGCAATGCTTACATTGCTTCTGTGGACCCCACGTCACTGCTCTGGCCATACTGACGCAAGCCACCACTTTA
>QLNU02015270.1:15987299-16000027 GCA_006491805.2 Dysdera silvatica
GCCCCTTTTGGAGGAAACCTAAAAGTAACTTTCTGGCCTCGGGGAACCCTCGTATAAAAATTATGACTATAGAACCACCTAGCGGCCTTTCACGGAACCCTGGTCGAGAAAGTAACTTTCTGGCCTCTGGGGAACCCTCGTATAAAAATTACGACTATAGAACCACCTAGCGGTCTTTCACGGAACCCTGGTCAAGAAAGTAACTTTCTGGCCTCGGGGAACTGCATAAAAATATGACTATAGGAAACCACCTAGTGGCCTTTCACGGAACCTGGTCGAGAAAGCAATCTTTCGGGTCTTCGAGGAACCCTCGTATAAAAATTATGACTATAGAACCACCTGGCGGGTTTTCACGAAACCCTGGTCAAGAAATTCTATTCTACTACATAATAAATATAACTATATTTTTTGACTCTCTCTTGTTTCTCTCTCGCCACAGCAACACAAATCCCGTTTCTTTTAAAACGTGCTGAACAAGGTTTTATCTTACGTTGTTCTAAAGTTAATCACCCCCGATTGGTAAAAAACAAAGCAATTATTGTAAGTGGGATTTTCGCTTTACTGCCTGGTAAGTTTTGTGGGTAGCCGCCCCCCATCCAACACTCGGCAGTGGGTCACTGCCCAGTAAACATTGCATCGGATCATTGCCACCCCTAAATCAACATGGTCCTTCTTTTCAAGGCCTTTTCTTCTCTACATACTAGACAACAGAAAGTAAAGGAATGTCGGTTGGTTTGCTTTTTCCACCTTTCACACTTCGTTCTTTGTTCTGAATAAATTTGCCTTTCAGGACTGTGACCCGAGTCCAATTGCTTCACGGATCTTCAGTTCGCCATTTCTTTTTTCTTCAGCTGGGAAGACACGAAACGCAAAGATGGACAGTGTGTCTAAATTGTTTCCGCCCACAACCTTTCAGAGAGAAAGAGGGCTATTATTTGTATCGTGTTGCGTCACCTACACCAGATGCTGCAACTCCAAACTCAAATGGGCGACGTTGGTTGTGGTATTTCGCAAAGAGATTTCGGGTTTTTGTTTGATAAACGCACTTGCGTGGACAGATACCCACACCATTTCACTAAAATCTTAATCGTGTTGATATAAACGACCCATTTTTATGAAAAGCTACGCTTTTATGAAGCGTGGGTAGATGAGCTCAGCACATCAAACCATACCTATTCGGGTATTGTCCATTATGGGCAAGTGTGGGATGACCTATCCATTACATTCGGTGGACAAGAACGAAAATTCGGGTACCACACCCTCCTCCTCCTTTTGAATTGTTACAGCCAATGAACCTTAATACACTAAAGAAAATATCGCGAACGAACTGAAAATAATTTGGATCCTCCATTGCTTCATTCATTTCAAGATTCATTCAGTTCGAAAATAATTCAGTAAACGACTGTACACTACTACAGTTGAAGGTACTACACGGCGCGGACTGTGGACACCATTATAAGCAAAGAGGAAACGATCGGCCATGATGTCAAAAGGTTAATATCGGCAATTTAATGCGTTGTCATCAATAATTAAGTAACTTCATCTATATTTTAATTTATCATTTAAGTATTTACTTAAACTTACCATTTAAGTATTTACTTAAACTTATCATTTAAGCATTAACTTTAATTTACCATTTAAGTATTAACATTAATTTATCATTTAAGTATTAACTTTAATTTATCATTTAAGTATTAACTTTAATTTACCCTCTAAATATTAACTTTAATTCATCATTTAAGTATTAACTTTAATTTATCATTTAAGTATTTACCTTATCATTTAAGTATTTACCTTATCATTTAAGTATTTACCTTATCATTTAAGTATTTACGTTATCGTTTAAGTATTTACTTTATCATTTAGGTATTTACTTTATCAGTTAAGTATTTACTTTATCATATAAGTATTAACTTAAATTTATCATTTACGCATTTACTTTATCATTTAAACATTTACTTTAACTTATCATTTAAGCATTTACTTTATTATTTAGTTTTACTTTAATCTATCATTTATCATCTATTTTAAGTCTCATCATTTAAACTTCATTTAGCGTTATTCATAGAGCTCCCAGTACAGTAGATTTCAAATTAAAAATACAGTGGTCAGGCGTTATTACAACCCTGAAGGTAGGGCTGTACCAAGAAACTCTTAAAAGGGTGAGCTTAGAAATCCTTAATGTTTTAATGCATTTTAAATTAGTATTTTTAAAAAATATAATTCGAATACTTACAATAGGGACATAAAGTATTTTACACAGTTATAATTTTAAATTTATTTATTACACAGTTAATTCTTAGCACTATACAGTTCGACAAAAGAAAGTCATAAAACAATACCATGTGAAATATATAATGTTTAAAATAGTTTATGTGGACGAGTTATTTTTAGTAATGAAATCAGTCTAATCCATTAAATCAGCCTCTTAACATGAATTTTTCATTGAAAACTTGCCGAGGTATATTAAAATTTATATATAATAATAATATTTTTTTTTTTCTTTAGAAAAAGAAAAAGTACACAAGATCTGCTATGGAAGTCTGTTCTGAATACATTTTTAATGAAAAAGAAATTTTTTTACAAAACAAAAGATTTAAAAGAAAATTCGGCAATAATTTATATATATAAAAAAAATATAACTAACATATTTTCCAGAGGGGCTGAGCCCCTTTGACTACCGTCCTGTCTTAAGGGACGTAACATCAAATAGTCGTAGCATTGCATTTATAATAAATTGGCATTACAACCATCATTGTACAGTTTGCAAAATTATTTGTGGGGAGCACGTTTTATATATAATCATACATTACGATATATGTAAAATTAATATTTATTTAAAATTATTGGGGAGGGGGAGTTCAGAATCCGCGGTCTATCTCTTGTCCACCCCCCCCTGCTTTAAAAGATTGTTTCTAGAAGAATTGTGGGCGGTTATAGCTTCAATTAATTTTAATTTCTTTAATATATCAAACATAATATGTATTCCGTGAGAATATAAAAATTAAAAGAAGTAACCCAATTTCGCATGCTCTATTTTTTGCATTGAAGTATTTTTTGCGGAACCCCCCTGAAATACTAACGTTTCAAATTCTGCAAGAGAGAATAGTTACTGATATTTGGAGAGAACTGCCCTTTAATTAACTCTTGAGAATATCATCCCTTCACCTTACAAAAAAAATTTAAAACTCTTAATGGAATTTTAAAGCAATGGTGTTAAGAAAAATGCTTTATTTTAAAGAATCGTTAGAAAGATCGCTATTGAGAAAAAAAACACTTTTCTCTCTCTCTTTCACAAACTACACAATCATCATCATCCGTCACAAATCCTTCTACGAAAAAGCTTTAAATCTTTCATAGAACGCGTGTTAGAAAGGAAATGTTTGCGACCCAAAGGTTAGTATTCTGGCATGTCGTATTATTTTTTGCTTAAGGGAAAAAAAATAAAAATGGTTACGAGAAAAACCCGATCTTCCCACTCCACCCGCGTCAAAAATCTCTACGAATCGGGTAAACTCCCAAAAATCGGCAATAACAAATTACGGGCCAACTTCCGTGCGAGTCTCATTTAGAACGCACGCGAGGAACGTCGGGTAGGAAACGATGTTATTTGTTAATGTTGTTGAGAGCGAAAACGCTCTCTTTTCTCGGTCTGAAAGACAATGAGGATTGCGTAGGGACTGTCCTCTTTTCCCTTTGAGATACAGACTGAGATAGCTTTCGTTTCTCCACCATTAACTATGCGCCGGAAGTCCCCGTCAATCCCGAGATCGCGAGTGCGAACATGTAGATGTGGTATCACTGTGCACGCCAGGGAGACACGAGTGGAATAACAAGGGACTGCCCAAGAATTCCGGTTAAGACAAGCGAACGTTAACAAACGCACTTTTGATGTCCATTTGTGTCCTATTCAACAATTAACACAGGAAACGAAGGCCCATTTTCAGCAACTAAATGCAAAAAAACATTCGAATTTTAAAATTTGGCAACGATGTTTATTGACGCATCCTATCGAACATACTAAAAACCCTGAAGGTTCAGAAAAAAAAAGTGAGCTTTTGCCTCCAGGTGAGAAAATGGCGCAGTTTTTACGGACTTTTTCAGGCATCTGGTGAACTATTGATTTTATGGGGGAAATGGTTAGTACTAAAATGAAGAGCATAAAATTCTCTGTGAAAAAGGGTATTAATTTCTTTCGTAAAAGTAATACTTTCCACGTAAATTGGCAATAAATATTGTAGCAAATAGAGAACCACCACCATGATCATGGGGGAGGGGTCACAGGGGTCATGACCTCCCAAATATATTTTTTCACTGTAAAAAATTCCATCTCTGAACCTGCCCAATCTTTACTGGAGGCTGGAACACGTTTTCTCTCTTTCCCTCACACCCGTAAAAAGCGCCACCAGGCGTTTGTTTTTTAAACTTACCTAAAAAGGATAAATTAAAAATTTTTACTCAAAAAAGATTAAAACTTCTAAATTTCTCTACAGCACTGATAACAGCAGTTTTTTTTATTATTTATTTATTTTTTGGCACAATTTTCACAGGGATAGCCAGGACCATACTGTGCCAAGCATAAGCTTTTACATGAAAATGATCAAATTTGGTGAAATTAGATTGCCGGTTTATTTTGAGACATTATTCGGCATCAAAATTTAGCATACAGGAGTGATTGTAAATCTAAACCAGATTCCTTGAACATACCAGAAAATTCCCTGAAAAGTTACGTAATATTTTTGGTAAAAACAATGATTTCTAAAAGAATATAAAAAATTATGGGAAAGAAAACGAAAATTTTGTAATTTTTAAAAAGAAATCCCGGAAGAGGCAAGTTGAAATTCCCGGAATTTACAGAAATCCCGGAACATAATCGCTCCTAAGCGTAGGATAAATTGTGCCACAGTTGCTCGAAGAGAAATTCGCGAAGGGGAGAAGTACACTGCGATCGAAAGATCGCGTAACTCAACATGTATCATATTGCGTAATATAGGGTGTATATACTAGGTGATCGAAAAGTCGCGCACATAAAATTTTAAAAATATATAAATTAAAGAGAAAGTAGAATACTTATATTTTTTATGTTTGGATGGCACCACTATACCATTAGAAAGATGATAACAAGAGCTTCGTTTAATGTGTTGAACCAGTACGTTAGCATTTAGATCCCTCTTTTCATCAAACGATGGACATGGCATTTTCCCCAAAAGAGAGAATTTTTATTTTAAAGAAATATTTTTCCGGAAAACCTTACAAGTATGTAATCGAGGAGTTTAAGAAGAAATATCCGTCTTCAAAAGTGCCTGATAAATCAACAATTACGAAGTTAGTACAGCGTTTCCGAGAAATCGGTTCTGTTGCAAAGGAAGGACAAGAAGGTCCACCATTTTGAGGGACGACAAACTGGCTGACGCACAGGCTACGTTGCAACGTTCGCCTGAAAAAGGTTTTAGGAAATCAGCAATTCAAGAAGTATTATCGAACGAAGTCGTACAGAGAGCTGCAAACTTGTTGCAATTTTATCCTTACTGTTTGTGTTCTGTCCACGAATTGAAAAAACCCGATAAGACAAAACGTATGGCATACTGCAGGTTGTTCCAATCGTTTGTTGAAAAACGTGGTGCTGCACAGCTTGATAAAGTTTTCTTCAGTGACCAAGCCTAGTTTCACATGAGAGGGTGTGTAAATAGCCAAAGCAGCAGAATATGGTTTACTAAAAATCCTCACGTCTTTCATGAAACTCTATTACATTCTGCAGAAATTGGAGTGTGGTACACCATTTCACGTGGGACCCATTTTCTTCAATACAACAGTAAATAGTGAACTGCATCTAGACATTATCAGTCAGTTCATTGCTCATCTGGAAGCTGATGAACGATTTCGTTTCTCACAGCAAGATGGTGCCACATGCCACACATCGAAAGACACGATTCGTGTTTTGAAAGAATTTGCTTGGTGACCGACTCATTAAAGGTTTGTGGACTCCCAGGTCAACTGATATATCACCTTCAGACTATTTCCCCTAGGGTTACCTTAAACGTACTGTATATAAAGACACTCGAAGAACTTAACATTACAGCAGCGATTGCTGAAATTTCCGTTTAGGTTCTTCGGAGGGTGGAATTAAGTCTGGTAAAAAGAGCAAGTGTTTGAATTCGTGGGAAAGGTGGTCACTCTGAACATATTTTATGATTAGGTAAAATAAATTTTGTAATCTTAAATGAAATATTCCATACTTCATTTCCAATAATTCTATTTTGTATGTAGCATTCATTAAGGTATTCTACAAAATTCATTTCCATTGATGTGCGCGAGTTTTCGATCACCCTGTATAAATCACATAGGTAGTACAGAAATCACACTGCTGTTTACACAGAATATTATAAGGTTAAATAAAAAATGTTCAATAATGATGTTGAATGCTAAAGATGATGGTTACAGCATGTGTTTTAAACACATGCTGTAACCATCTTTTTTTGGCCATCTTTTTTTCCTGGATACACTCGTGTGCTCTTTCCATAAAATTTACATAGGGCGACATTTATTAGGCATTTACACATATATATACATTATTAGCGCGTTCTAAATTGCCGTGGCAATGCTAACTTTGAGCTCATTGATTGTGTGGAGGTTACTGCGATATATCAATCCTCACTGGCGTACGCAGGGGGTGTTGATGGGGGTTGTAACCCCCATTGCAATGAAATTTTGTATATTTAACATAGGAATATATGAGTTGTAGCTCTGTAACCCCATTGAGCCCCTTATAAACTTCTTGCGAACGCCTATACCCCCCTCCTTTAATATAAGCCCCCCCCCCAAAAAAATGTACATGAGGTCCGGTGACTTTGGGGCCACAAACTGGTTGAAGAAAATCGATCACAGAAGATCGTCGAAGAAATGCCATGGTTTAGCAAGACGTATAACACGTGACTTGAGCGACTTTCTATTACAGATCGGGTTGAGCGACTTTTCGATTGCATTGTATTTGCTTTTGTGTTTTCGCTGGACACATAACCTATCCAAAAAGATGCCGAAATAGCCTTTTTTTGCCTAGGGCGAAAGAATGCATGAATCAGGCCCTGCAAACAAGATATAGTCCCCCCCTCTTAAACAAATATTGACTGTTAAATAGTATTCGACTGAGCAGAGTATCGGATTATCCGGGGGACGGGGGGGGGGGAAACATAAGCAGCTACATACGCGTATATACTTAGATGTCTTAGTGCACTACTATAGTGAACTACATAGTGTGCACTACTTAGTAGTGCACTATATAGTGAACGTGAAAGGTTATTGAAAGAATAATACTGCTGTAATGATAACCAGGTGGTTGTGTGTGTGAAAAGATTATCTTATTAGAATTTAAGTTGATTATTAGAATTAAAGTATTTACTAATGGCTTCCTAAATTTAAAGTTAATTTTTTAGTTGATTAACTATTTGAGAATTTTATCAACGAGTAGAATAATTTTGATAATTACAATTCGAAAAACTTCATAAACATTCGAAATTTAATTTTAACACCCACGCACAAAACACATATACATATGGAAAAAAAAATGGCGCAGTATAGCCCAGATGCTCTTGCGCCATAAAAAAGCCAAACAAACAAACAAAACACAAGCCGAGTTCTTTTTCCAATAAAACAGACATTTTATGACTTTTTATAAAGATATATAGGTCTATGTAACGTTAATAAAGATATATCCAATATGTTGATAAAAAACGTCCAACGATAATAAGGATATCACACGTTGAAATAAAGATATATCTAACGATGGAGTAAAGTTACATACAATCAATGTTCATAAAGATATACACAATGGCGATAAAATTATATCCAATATTATTAATAATATGTCTGCTGATGATAAAGTATAGCCAATATTAATAATGGCAGGTCCGATGGTAATAAAATTGTATCCAATATTGATAATGATACGTCTGATGGTAATAAAGTCATATCCAAAAATATATGTCAAAAATATCGTCCAATATCGATGACAATACACTCAATACTCTTATTTTCCACTATAAGTAATCCTAACTTTTAACGTAAACCTAAAGCGTTACCTTGCGTCTATGTTAAGAATCACGCGTGTGGCCCACAAACTTTTTGCGAATTTCCATGCGAAATGAGAGTTCAAATATGTATTTCCGGCTTCTAAGCTGCTAACCACTGACCTAAGGTCAAAAGGACTCAACTTCTAAATCAGCGTAACGGCTGTTTTCTTCCCTTCATTTAATTCACAATGTTGACGACATTCACCAGCAATCCTTGAAGACAAGCGGTACTCCAGAGATTGCAGCTAAATCTTCCACTGGGTCTTTGGGTGATGCATGAATACAACTTCTTCTAAAGCTTTCGGTTCCCTTTAAGACCAAAGGAATATTTGACGGCCTTTGTGCACCCATTTCTCCCTTATTTGCCCTTTCCACTTTATGAATGACAGTTTGATGGACTTGGAAGCCATTGGAGCAAGGAGAGGTTCCCATCACTGCCAACACCCCGTAGAGAAGACATTTGCACAATGAAGCGGCTTAGCTTTGAGGCCTTGTTAAAGCTCAGTGTGTACTTTCCATGAAGATGCCAGATGTCAGAGTGAAAATACTTCAGGACACCCCGCCTTTTTTTTTTTCCCTCTACGACTACTTTTAAAGATATAATTAGTTGCCATTACAATGCCTTTCTTCGATACCGTCAGTATGGCCGTTTCAATACCACATTCCAGTTCTGTCCAACACTGGAGGATTCAGGGGTCTTGGGCAGGCCCGTATTTACCTTTAGGCTCAAGCCTAAGGGCGCCAACCTTTTAGGGGTGCTGACTTGACGAAACTACCAGACCTCAAAAACCACCCCCGCACTGTGGGGTGCAATGTTCAAAAACCAGACGTTAAAAAAAACAAAAAACAGTTTTGGTATATTTTCTTATTTTTCGCACTGTAATCTGCCCAAAAATATGTTTCCATCATTAAATTTGATTAAAAATTCCGACCGAAAATATTTTACGAAGCTCACACTTTGAGCAACTATAGTGATGTTCCATCTTTGACACATATGGTTTCAGGGAAATTTCACATTGAAACTAAATAACAACGATAGTTAAAACAAACTCTTACAAGACGCTATGCAACAGCAGGATAGTGATTATTCTTCAGGATGTTTTCAATTTGCTTTTTTGCAAACAATGCAATAAAGCAATGTTATTTTGTTGCAAAAGTAATGCAAAATAAATAATAATATAATGGGTTTTGATTGTTGTTGTGTTTCCCCCCATCAAGTTGAATGAATGATGATTATTTAAGTTTTCATTTATCGCAGCTTTAGAATAAAATATGTACCATAAAATTTGAGGGGTCAAATGGTGGAGAGATGATGTGGTGGAGGTAAATGGGGTGGTGCCTATAGATATTTTGCCTAGGGGCGCAAAATATGTAAATCCGGCCCTGGGGTCTTCAGCCTCCGCCCCAAATGAGCTAAGGGAGATAATTGCCCCTTATTTTGATTGTATTATTTAAACTGAACGGTAAGTATTCATTAAAGTATGCAGAAAGTTTATAAGGGGAGTTACAGAGCTACAACTACATATATTTGAGAAGTTGTATCGCAGTGGTGGGGGGGGTTATGATCCCACCAGCACCCCCTCTTTATGCACGACAAAGCTTCCAATACTCATTTTCTGCCACTTCCACTACAGAAAGACCTGTTTTTGGAGGACACTACCTTAGACGTGTTCAATTTACTTTTCTTCGTCTCGTGGCCTTCAAATCCAAACTTTTCGGTGAGTTCATCTATAAAATTATCTCTTTTTATGATCTCTTGTTTACGACCGTAAAAAAAAAAGAGATAAATGGATTGAGACTTAACCCTCCCAAGGCCTAAAAAGTAAGTAAATAAATAGGAGAGACTAAAAGAAGTAAATAAAGAGAGACATCCAGTAATTTCTTGCCATAATAATACTGTTTATAAAAAATGAAAAACACTGCATGAACTGGAAAACAATGAGATCGCTGTGACGACGTAGATCGTTATGCCCTGTAGCAAGGCATCCCCCATTTTGATACCTTGGTTATGGTTGCAAATTGTATTTATTGGCGACATCTTAAAAGTTGCGCCAATGTTTACAATAGTCGGATAATGGCGGAGTGTTGATTATTTTTATGCCAAAATAGCGATCATTGCGCCAAAACTGAAAACCTTTATCGCCAAGGTCTAACGATACCGGAAGTGTACAACAAAATGGCGGCTGACACGTCGGCCTGTAATCTTATAGGCTATCCTGTAGACTCGAATTCGATTCCTGGCGATTAAAGATTGGTTATAAATCGGAAGTCACGTTTGACCGCCGATCCCGATTCAGATTTCCCAAGGAGTCTCAGGTGCAGTAAAACCGACTTTGATTGTGCATGACTGTATTATTTTATTTGCATTTTTATACAATGCAAGAATAGAGACAGCCATGGTGCGCCGGGTCCTACAATCTTTCGAGAAATCCGAACCTCTGCTTTGAAGGCAACTAAACCTAGAATTATGATGGGCAGAAAAATTTCACATGTTCCACAATACCATTGAGAGTCGAACCCGGGTTAATGGCACGATGAACGAATGCTTTACCTCTGAGACACCGTAGGGATGGGGACCTATATTTTCCGAGGAATCCGATCCTCTTAAGGTCTAGGGAACCAACCTCCTAAACCATGGTGAGCCGTTAGTCTCCAGGTAAGTGCTTTTTTTTAATGCGTCGTCGGGAATCGAACCTAGATTTAGTGCTTCACCTAGGCAAGAATAAAGTGCGCGTGATTGCGATCTAACGACAGTGTTGCCAGATGGCAAGATTAAAAAATCCCAACTTCTCATACAAAAAAATTATTAAATTAATATAATTTATATATATTAATTTAATATTTTTTTGTGTATAATGTAACTAATAAAAATTATAATTAATATAAAAATGTAATATGTATAAAATATGTAATATATGTAAAGAATTCTTTAATAGGGATGGAGTAAATAATATAAATAACATTTATAATAGTGGGAATATTGAGTGCCTAAATGATAAAGATTTACTAAGAATATTACACATCAATGCCAGGAGTATAAATAACAAAGTGGATGAAATAGAGTTACTAATGGATAACAAATATTACAAAATAGATTTATTAGCAATTACAGAAACTTGGTCAAAAGAACATGATCATATGGAGTTTCCAGGTTGGTATGAGTATCATGTAATGCGAAAAAAAAAGAGGAGGTGGAGTACCCATTTACATTAATTACAAACATGCAAATTTAAAAAAAATGGAACGAAATTAGTCAATTAACTGAGGATTGGGAAATAATAGGAGTAAAAAGAGGGAAATTAAGAATAGGAGTCATATACAGAAAACCTGGTAGTAATGTAAATAGTTTAACTAATTGGTTATACGAGAAATGGGAGAAATTGCAAAATGGAAACATTTTATTAATTGGAGATTTAAATATATTGACAAAGAATCAAGTATAAAAAACAATTTACTACATACAATGAAAATAATGGGACTAAAAAATGTAATAAAAGATTCCACGAGTGAATAACTACAAATTCATCTACAATAATTGATGTGTGTTTTACAAATATTAGGGAATATAAATCTTGTGTCTCAGATTATCAAATAAGCCATCATAGGACTATTATAGTAGGGATATGTGAAAAATTTGTAAAAAAAAAAATGATAATAAAATTAGAATTAGAAACCTGAGTAAAAAAAAAATATTAATAAATTTAAGCAAGATTTGAGATCAATTGATTGGGACATAGAATTAATTCGTAATAACAAATATGATATATTTTTAAGAAAAATTAAAGAATCATATATAAAAAATTTTAATTGGAAATATATTAAAGATAAAATAAATAATAAGAGCCGGATAAACAACAAAATCAAAACAATATAAAGAAAAGGAACAATTTATTTAAAAGGTTTATAGGAACAAAAAAAATTGGTTTATTTAGAAAGAATAAAAAAATTAAGAAACTGTATAACTAAATCAATTGTTTGGCACAAAAAAAGATATTTAGATGAAAACTTGATTAATGTAGATAATAAAAATAATTGAAAGTTTATAAATAAATTATTGTGTAGAGATAATAAAAATAAAGAAATAAAATTAATAAAAAGATGATAATAGAATTATAACGGTAAAGGGGGAAATGGCAAATTGCTTCAAAAAAATTTTTATTGAAATATCTGAAAAAATAATAGATAGAGAAAGATATATTGAGAATGTCTTTAAAGAATATATGAGCAAAAATCATGATAAAACTATGTATGTTGAGCAAATAATGTATTTTGAATTATTAAATGAAATAAGAAAACTTAATAGTAAAAAAAGGAGAATGTGTTGATGAGATTCACCGAAAAATTGTGAAGGAAAGTGCGGAATTGTTGGTTGTGCCCTTATTGATTGTATTTAATAATATTATAGATAAGGAAGAAATTCCTGATGAAATGAAGATATCTAAAATTATACCTATTTATAAAAAGGGTAAAATAGACTGTAAAGAAAATTATAGACCAATAGCAGTGACATCAGTTTTTGCGAAACTATTTGAAAAATTACCTTACAATAGAATAATAAAATTTATTTAAAAAATAATTTAATGGATACATATCAACATGGTTTTAGAAAAGGAAAATCAACAGAAGCAGCATTACTTAGAACAATAAATAAAATACAGGAAG
>QLNU02015270.1:16011444-16044248 GCA_006491805.2 Dysdera silvatica
TTCAGGCCTGTAGCTAAGCTGGGGCAAGCAGGAGTGCAGCTCCAAGCTTGTGTCCCAGTTGTCTCATCAAATTTATATATATATATGTGTGTGTGTGTGTGTGTGTGTGTGTGTGTGTGTGTGTGTGTGTGTGTGTGTGTGTGTGTGTGTGTGTGTACGTGTGCGTGTGTATGTATATACAGGGTGTCCCAAGACGGGCACATAGAAGACAGGCATAAGATGAATCAGTTGCAGATTAATATGAGTTGTATACCATGGCATTAATCAGGAGGCCTACGTCTACATGGCCAATTAAGATATGATCATGGAATCATTCAATGGTTTGAACTGAATTATGTATGATTAATCTAGTTTCGACCACAGAATCAGTTTGGACAAAGTGTAGAAACGGTTTAATTTAACCATATACAAGTAAGCTATAGCTGATAGTACAGACCAGGGGTGGGAACATGGGGTAATGAGATCGCATTCCAATTTTCATATATTATAAAGAGCCATGCCATAGTTACATAGTATTAAATACACAAATTTAATTAATATGGTTACATATTGTACCAAAGTCTTAAGTGCTGTATAAAATATACATGTAAGAAAATATAATTAAGAGAAAGAAAACACAAAATAATTATTTCAAAGTTTAATAATAATTATAATAGTAATAATAGTAGGACCTATCGACGCAACCGAAAATTTACTTTCGAAGCGATTACGTACGATTTCTACTCTTCATTAACCGATTCACTTTCTTTACTACTTAGTTAGACTGACTACTAGTAGTTCTGACTACTTAGTTAGTCAATTTAACAAGATTCGCTAAAAAGTTTTGAAAAGGAAAAAAAAAATTTAAATTTTCGACGAGAGCCGCACTTAACTCAACGAAGAGCCGCATTTGCCCACCCCTGGTATAGATAATGAATAAACAGCATGGCCAGAAGCGATGTGAAAACCGGATAATAGAATCAAATACGTTTAAATTTTTATTTAACGTAATCAGAATTTGTTGCCACGTTTTCTTCTTCTCGGATGTTCGGTGGTGCGTTCGCATAGTGTGTGATTATCCGGGGTTCGACTCCCAACTTGCTAAAAAAAAAGTTCATCAACTGTTTACCATCTAGAGGTTGGTTACTTGAGTATTAAAGGGTTCGGATTCCTAGAGAAACTGTATATCCCGGCGCAGCATGACACTTGTTGTCCTTGCGCCATAAAATTCACGACATGTCCCCCCCTTTTCTCCCTCCACTTCTAAGTTATCCGACTTTTCGGTTATCCGACCTATTATTAGCTTCATTTAGGTCGGATGACTCGGATTTCGCTGTATTTGTTGTCTGAATAAGTGATTCCATGAGCTACCTGTATCTGTTGCCACTCAATCACGCAATAATAATATTACCATTTCGTCTGCACCGCGTATGAAAAAACGCTTGGAATTTCCTCCAACAAATTATCGAAAATAGAGATCCTTGTTTTGATACCATGCGGAAAAGAATTTGGATTTCGCCATGTTTCATGCAAATGCGTCTTGCCTTCAGATAACCAAACAGCTGGATCAACTCTTCCAACGATCGTCTGTTCGCATCAGCTGGTAACACGTTGTACTACAACTATATGATATTTGCAAAGAAAAACTTCGTTTCATGGTAAAGTCCGGTCACTGGCTTTACTGGACTTGGAAGTTTGCTTGAGTCAGCTGACAACGCTGTTTTCGTGGAGAGAACAGCTTTTGGATCTGTAAAGACAACAAGGACGAAGTTTCAATAATAATATTCAAGTTTGCTAAAGGCAAACTGGCAACACTGTTTTCATAGCGGGGGTTAGAGGTGGGGATCGTGTTTTAAACCACCAAATGAAGTATTTATACTGAGAAGCATTACCAATAATAATAATACGTAATCAAGTTTGATAGGGCCAAATGGCAATACTGTTTTCTTAGGGGGGATCTTGAGGGAATCTTGGGTTGAAAGGACTAAAAACAGCATTTATATTTGAGGAGGTTAGAAACAGGACCATGGGTGCTAGGATAGGAATTAGGGTCCCTCCGTTGAGTCCATAGTGCCTTAACCACCGGACCAACGAGAACAAGTACAACGCTCTTCTTCTCCGTATATAACTTCGCAATTGTTTTTTCGCGCGCGAAAAACCAGTTACGAAGAACGCACTACCCTCTACTGCAATGAAATAACCCGTCTGTGATGTAAGCTCCCGAGAATTGTAACGGTTCTACACGCCAACTTCTCGCGAACGAATTATACGTGTGTGTGTGTGTGTGTGTTTGTGTGTGTGTGTGCGTGTGCGTGTGTGTGTGTGTGTGTGATTGGGGGAGGGGTACTGCAGTTACTCCCAAATTCAAAAGTTAACAATGAAAAGATAAAGATCCATTGAGGCGCCAATAATTAACTTCAGCTCCTGTTCCGAAATAAAATCCTGGACATGTTCCTATATAAGCACGTGTTATTCAAATACTCGTCATAAATAAAAATATAATGTGATAAATATATTAAGCAAATTTGCCATTTAGTAGTTTCCTTTATTTACATGCCACATTGAAAACTTCGTTTAGTAACTTGTTATAAGTTGGCGACACATAGACTTCTGAAAAAAAACCTCTTAATTAAATTTCTTCTTTATTCCAAATCGTGAATAACGTGCCTAAGATCGACATTCTAAGTTCCATCCTTTTTTTTTAATTGCTTTAAAATCAGCAAATTTTTTCTCTATTTCATTGAAAATTAAACTGTTCAGGAAGTCACCCTCAAAGAATAAACGTGCAAGAGCAATGAGTGTCTCTTAGTTCAGAGTTGACCGCAAATAATGTTTCAATTCCCTTTGAAACAGAAAAAGACCTTTCACTGCTGCAGTTGGTGACTGCCATAGTTAGAAAAATGCAAATCAATTTCTACATTCGGGAAAATTGATTCCATGTAACAAGATTTTCACAACGTCAAAACATTTTTGTCTTCAGATCGATTAGTCGGCTTCTGGGCGCTGGTTGTCTTTTAAAAATGAGGCTAAATAAACTCGCTTTTCATGCAATACCTCAGTAGAATTCAGGGCCGTTACAGGGAGGCAAATGCCCACCCTCTGACGGCCCTGAATTAAACACAAAATGTTTTAATTTGTTTTAGAATAATTATTCATTAAACAATTACCCTGATAAAGTGTTTGATTGCTGAAGATTACACTTTTTTTTTTTTAACTCTGGGGAAAAAATCTTATTTTCTTATATTTTTGAGTTTTCAGTTTACGCTTCTTTTTTCAAAATTTTGCGCCGCTTGAAACTTCGAGCCCTGAGCTACAGTCTTGATTGATTGATTGTTTGGCTTTTTTATGGCGCAAGAGCATCTGGGCTATACTGCGCCAAAGCTACAGTCTAATTAGCCTATTGGTTAATCGGGCCCTGCATCCATCACAATTGCAGCATTTAAACTGTTCTCACAAATGAACAGTTTATTGGCATTTAATAAACTAATTTTTATTTGTGTGTTGTAGTGTAAAAACAGCTAAGAGGGTGCTGCATCAAAAGCTACAGTTTTGACGAATTTGAATCTATGACACCCATCGAAACAAACCTCTTAATTCGAGGCAGTAGTAAATCACGCCAGTTTTATAGTACTATAGAAACAAGTAAGTGAAGGAAAATCGTCAAAGGTCGATATTTAAATTTAGCGGGTTTCAATTAACATTAATTCGCAACTCTCTAATCCAGCCGTCTCTAAATCGCAACTCTCTAATTCTCAAGTAACTCGGTAGGTTTTCAACGTTAACAACAACCATCATTATTGCATTTACGGAAGACCTTTGCCTTGTCCTTTTCATTGCGTACAGACAGGCAGACAGGAAAGCCAAAAGCAATAGTGGGTTCAATATCTATTGAAACCTGCTAATAATCTATAATTAAATAAAAATCAACCCACTTCTCTCTCTGTTAAAGATATGACATCATTTGGAGTAGAGGTCTGAGATTTTTGGACCCTAGCCCCCTCAATAATAAAATGTATTGCAATTTTACATATATTATGATGCATAAACGTGTATAATATGTGCTGAGACCCTTCAAATGAACTTGAAAATTCTACGCTGATTTGTGAGCTGCAACAAGCTTTCGATTCAGCTAATAGTAGTAAAACTAATTAAAACAGTAAAGCATTCGGCTAATAGCAGTAAAGCTAATTAAAACAATAAATCATTCAGCTAATAGCAGTAAAGCTAATTAAAACAATAAATCATTCAGCTAATAGTCGTAAAACTAATTAAAACAGTAAAGCATTCAGCTAATAACAGTAAAGCTAATTAAAATAATAAATCATTCAGCAAATAGTAGTAAAACTAATTAAAACAATAAATCATTCAGCTAATAGCAGTAAAGCTAATTAAAACAATAAATCATTCAGCTAATAGCAGTAAAGCTAATTAAAACAATAAATCATTCAGCTAATATCAGTAAAACTAATTAAAACAGTAAAGCATTCAGCTAATAGCAGTAAAGCTAATTAAAACAATAAATCAGTTAGCTAATAGCAGTAACGCTAATTAAAACAATAAATCATTCAACTAATAGCAGTAAAAACCAAAGCTATACTGTCTTTGGAAGTAAATTTCACTGTTGATGCATAAGCAGAGCATTGTCGGATTTACTTATAGGCCAAGTAGGCCCAGGCCTAGGGGCCCCCGCGATTTAGGGTTCTCGCAAAGGCCCTGAAGGGACCTGGTTCTATTTAAATTTAAGCGTCATTTTAATCTTGTTTACTTACAAGAGGATTTTTCATTAATTATTGATACACCTGGATGTTGAAAATAATGAACTTCAAAGAAAAAATAATTTGTTGACTAAATATTGCGGTCAACGTTCTTGGTGGGGGGGCATATTATATTCTTCCAGCCTAGGGCATATACAATCCTGAATCCGGCACTGAAACAGAAGATGTCAACTGGATTTCTGGGGAGGGCAAACTTTTTCTTTGTTTCGTATTTAGCAAGTGTGGTGAGGATAATGTATTTACTCACAACATACAAATTCATGATGGGTGCAGATACAATAACTAGATTTAACAAAAGCATTAACCCCTCCCCGTCTTATTAAATATTTCAAGTCTTTCTAAATATCTTGGTTTAAGTTTTAGAAAAAAAATATTGGTTCTGTTGCCTTACGATGGCACCTGCGGTTGCTTCCCATTTGGCCCATTCCTTAACCCGTCACTGGAATAAAAGGCTTCGGCGTCTTTGTCTTTTCACATCATTCGACAACGTTAAAATACAGGGTTGGGAAGGAGCTTTACTTTTTGCGCAAACGTGAATCGCTGAAGACGGAAATGGAACCCAATTTGGAGGTGATTTTCTGGATACTCCGCAAGAACTTGTTCCACGGCATCATCAAACTCTCATCGTCTGGCAAAACCCATGAAAAAAAGAACGAGACGAACTAGATCTGCGGTGTTTCTCTCCAGGTAATCAAGAGGACCAAACAAAGGCGTGATGGGCAATTCAAGGTCGAGTGAGGGCAGATATGATGATGATGTTACCGCCTACAACAGACCGTACGCAAAAAGGTTGAAACTAGGCTATAAAGAGCTTACTTGCCATTTATCGGACGTTTTGATCAATGTGAAATCCTTGTCGAACCGGTGAATTTAAAAAGCGGAATGATGAGCTGCAAAGCAGTAAACTACTTATGGACATGCATTCGTTACATTACAAATCCAACCAACCATCGTTACGGAAACAAATGGAAACTTTTGTTGCCAGATGTTCATGGAAATATGAAATCTATGGCAACCAGAAGAAACAATTAAGAAAGTTAAGCTTTGACTACTGGTGTACGTAAGGGATGTTCATGGAGGTTGTAACCCCAATCGGGATGAAATTTTGTGCATATGGATATGAATATATATGGAGTTGTAACTCTGTAACTCTCCTTATGAACTTCCCGCGTACGCCTATGGTTTTGGCATCTGTGCTTTCGATTGAAATCGGAACCCTTTCACCCACGTGTCTTATAGTTAGAGATTGAAGTTAGAGATTGTAAGTTAGAGATTATAAGTTAGAGATTATAAGTTAGGGATTGTAAGTTAGAGATTATAAGTTAGAGATTGTAAGTTAGAGATTATTGCTTTCTCAGCGTGAACACAATTGCAAGGGTGATCGTGGTGGGATGGTAGTCAATTGACCACGAATGGTACAACATAGAAATCCTCAAGTCAGGGCTGTGCTTACAATGTTAGCGGCCCTGGGCAAAGCAGAGTTTAGCGGCCCTTAAAAACGTTTTGACTTAACACAACAAAACAAGATTGATCTGGGTTTAGCATTACAAAATAAAGTTCTTCACTGGTCTAAAAGCTGTGGGTAAAGATAAAGAGAAGACAATGAAGTTAAATTGAAAATAGGGGATAAAAATTAAATAAAATACGAATCATTGTAATTTATTATTACTCTAATTATTATAATTATAACGAATTAATGAAAAGCTAACTCAACGAACAAAGCCGCTTTTATTATACTATTAGAACTTACAAAGTAATTTTTCTAGCTTTTTGTGCAGCCAAGTGTCGGAAACCAGGGGTCTCTGCAGTGGTCATATGGCCACCACACTAAACGTGATACGCTACATAGAATACTGATGCTAACGCATTCGACTAATAACACATGTATTTATTTTGACCGCCATATAGAAGCTGCATTATGAGAAGTATGACGTCACCCACAAAACAGTCAGCTGACCAAATATTCTGTCGAAAGACTATGGGGCCGCTAAAAACTGATTTCTTGGTATTTTCAGTATCTTTGGCGACCCTGGGCAGAACCAGCTCGCACCACGTAAGTACGGCACTGACAATAAACGCGATAAAAAGGCATTGTCTACTGTTGCTAATGCATTTGACTAATAACACATTGGCGCAAAATGACCTTTGCTATCCTTGGGCTATAAAAAGACAACCAACCAACTAATAACACGTGTATTTATTTTGACTGCCACTTAGAAGCTGCATGAGCATTATGGGAAGTATAACGTCACACACAAAAGGAAAAGGTCAATTGACCGAATACTCCGTTGAAAGTATTAAGGGGCCGCTAAAAACTGATTTTTTGGTGCTTGCACTACATTTTTAGCTGCCCTACATTGTAGCGGCCCTGGGCGGCCGCCCAGCTCGCACCCCCCTAAGCACCGCCCTGCCTCAAGTATGTAGCAAAGGTCAGAAAAAAGAGAAAATGAAACTACGTCGAAGGCCGGAATCGTTCCCGCGATTTCTTAGTAGGTAACCAAGTGTCCAACCAACTGGATCACTACCATGTAGCTGAAACGGCCAATTTCGTATTTATGCATGTCAATTAATTTCCAGCTTTAGGTCAGAGGGCCCTTATTTGAGTCGAAAACGTGAGTGTTAGAATGTAATTGCCTTAGTTTACTCCTCAGGGAAATTCCGTTTTAAAAAAACGAGTAAATATTGCCAAGAAGAACAGTGTTTCCACCAAAATAATTCGTTTTGAGAAATATTTTAACACTTCTTTTAGTTTTCTAATTACGTTATTTCCCAGTTTTTTACTCATCACCATAGTAAGAGCCATATGGGCGGCAGAAGGGGTCACGAGGTCCTCATAGGCATTTAAAAATTTTATTTGCCCGAAACTGCTATGCATTTACTTTCAAAAGTTTTACAGTCACATTTTAAAATAAGGTACTTTTTAGCTCATTACTAATTGTCAAGCAGTATCAATTATTTTTGTAGCGTTTTGGTATCTTGTACATTCACAAAAATTCTCGACAGCTTTGAGAAGGAGGTAATAATTTTTTTCGGCCCCCACCCCCACTAGAAGCACTCGTATGAGCTACTGGTACCCAGGCCCGTAGCTAGACGCTTTTTACGGGGGAAAAGGGGCTTTGAAGATTACAATGGGAGGAGTTCAGAAAGCTACAGGGGGCTTAAAGTTCTTTAATATTTTAATGTATTTTATTAATATATTCAATAACATAAATATCTAAGTAGGCTATTATATTTAACATCAATGAATAACTTTCCAATTTTTACATTGAAAACTTAGAGTATACTAACAGCCACAATTTTCCTTATTGTACAGTAGATACGAACCTCTGTAAAAAACATGAATCACACAAGAGCTACCACAGAAATCTATTTGAATATAAAAAAAGAAAGAAAGAAAGATTTCCATTTTCATATACAATTTTATTCAAAACAAAAAATTTAAAAGAAAATTATAAAATAATTTAACTTAAAAAAGAACTGTTTTCCAGGGTGGGGGGCTGATTATATTTCAAGAGGTCTCAACCCCTTCAAGCTCCAGCCTGGCTATGACTCTGCTGATGCCATATTAAATACATTTACATGGCAATAATTAATTAAAGTTCTTTAATATAAATCTATTAATTGGCTGTTCTTCTCTCGTTAATACGTTACTTAAGTTATTTTTGTTCTCAGATGGCGTCCCCAGGCATGTGCCTTACGTGTTTACTTGAAAATACGCCACTGCTGCTACACATATGGAACTCGAGCATTAAACAGGTACGACCAGGTACGAGTCAATTATCCGCCTGCTAGAAAAAAATGTATAGGGTTGGATTTTAAAAAATGTCGTAAGAACAATGAAGGTCGTACTTCTCCAGATACGTATGGAAGAATCGCCAATGCATGGCGGATATAAGGGTTTGAATCTTCCCTTGGAAATGTTGATTCCATACTCATTGTTATACTCGTATGTACGGCTTAACATTAGCGCACGCAGAAAGTTGATAGGGAGGGGCATAGAGGCCCGCAGGACCCGAGCCTCTCCCTCCCCAATAATTTGAAATAAATTGCAATTTTACATATACTGTAATGTATAAATGTACAAAATGTGTGCTTGCTCCCCCCCCATAATTTTGAAAATTCTACGTCGATGGGGTGAGGGATTACAGAGCTCAATTACCATGTATTTATAAGTAGTATTGGGTTTCCTTGCACCCCGTTTTCAAAATGGCCGTCATGGCGGGCTATGTTCTTACCCTCCGAGACAGGCCGTGTCTCTCTCTCCAGGGGTACGACCATGTTTTTCGTATTTCTTAGTATTTATTTCTTTGATCGAGTATACAATTTTTCCTCTTGAATGTTTTGTAATTATGGTGAGTTATTGCATATTTTTTTTAATTTGTATTTCCACATTAATAATAATAAGTATGGTTGTGCTTATCCGAGTTTTCCTAATTTTCATCATACCTATCTATTGACTATTCCTACAGTCGTCCTTATTTTATATCAATTTTCCCTCTTTTAATTTTTAAAATTCGTGGGACTACCATTTTTTTCTACTTAATATTGCAATGAAACTTTTATTCCCACAGGAGTTAATTTAATATGAATATCAATTTTTTTGTAATCATTAGATCGTTAAAATTCGGGGATTATTTCATCGCTGATTATTTTTTACTGCAGGGGAAATATTTATCTCGGGAGAATTACGAACATTTTTTATTACATAAAAAGGTTAAACATTCATTCAAATTCTGGAAAAGATACGTCGACGACACGTTTGTTATACTTAAAACTAATACACTCCAAAGCTTCTTCCATTACCTTAATAACTTAAACTCACATATAAAATTCACATACGAAACAGAACAGAACAATAAACTCCCTTTCCTAGACGTTCTTGTACACAGATCTCACGATAACTCAATCTTCACCTCAGTTTACCGTAAACCCACACATACAGACAGATATCTCGATTTTAAATCGCATCATCCAACATGCCACAAAGCTTCCGTTGTTAAAACATTAAGTCTTAGAGCGAATTCTCACTGCAGTAATGAAACACTTTCAAACACAGAAACAAAACACATACACACGGCACTTAAAAATAATGGATACCCTAAACGATTCATTCTCAGAAACTGTAGACCCAATAGTACATCTTTAAACAATACATCTCACACCCGCATATCTATTCCATATATTCACGGCATTTCCGAAACAATCTCTCGCATCCTTAAAGAGGCAAATATCCAAACATTCTATTCCCCTGTCACAACACTTCGCAAACAACTTACAAAAGTTAAAGACCCAGTTCCACCAGAAGATCTCACAGGCGCCATATACCAAATACCATGCAAAGACTGCAACAAACATTACATAGGACAAACAAAAAGAATGATCAAAACAAGAAAAAAAGAACACAAACAAGCACTCGCGAAAGGAGACATAGCCTCACGTCTGGCAGAACACGCTTTACAACACGGACACGAACCCGACTGGGACTCAACAAAAATACTACACCGTCACATCACAAACAAGAATAGTAGACTCTTCTTAGAATCTTGGGAAACTTACAAACTACACGGGAAAGCCATTAATACATCACAACCACTTCCAGAAACTTATAAACAACTCTTACTCTGAAATGTATGAGACATCCCCAAATTAGGTAACCCGCAGTGTGGGTTTCTCATTGGTCCCTATTGGGGTTCTTCCATGATTCTATTGGAGGCCTCCCATTGGTTCTCATTGGGTTTTCCCATTCTGCGGGACTACTCTGATGAAGGGTTTTCCAGAAATTTCAAGTATAAAAAAGAGACAGAAACATAACATCGTCATTACTCCTGATGAAGGACTGCTGCTGATGCGTCCGAAAGCTTGAGTGATCTTTTTCATTGCTATTTTACCAGTGTTTAACCTTTTTATGTAATTTCCTCCCTGGTACCCTGTATTTTATAACATTTTTTATTGTTGAAATTCGTGGGACTACAAGTTTTTTCTATTTACTACTGCAATGAAAGTTTTATGTCTACAGGAGTTTATTTTATTTAGATCAAGTTAATTTTATATGCATATCGATTATCCTCTTCTTTTGTAATTATCAGGTTGTTAAAATTTGGGGGACTATTTACTCGCTGATTATTTTTTACTGCAATGGAAATATTTATCTCGGGCGGATTATAAACCATTCTCTGTTAATTTTCAATGTTGAATGGAGAGAAACAGCTTTTGTAGTTATTCCTCCCTCCTTCTTCTTTTCATCCTCAGGGTCCAATCAGAGAAAAGTTTCCACAATCCCATAATTGTGTTTATACTTGAGCCTGTTTTTTTTCCCTAGAAATCCGCGGTTTTCTGCCTTTTGACCTCGGTAAAAAAGATTTTTTACCGCAGAGCTATTTCTTATATCAGTGTGCGGCCAATTATAGTAAAAGTATTCAAGTGTTTCTCCCTTAACTGCTGAAATTTTCCCCCAAAAAGATAAATTCTTCTTGTATGTCAGCTAACCATGTATTTATACCCATACTCTTGGAAGCTGGGGTATCATCAATACCCTGCCGCTGTCGATGTTTTCTTGTATCTGTCCTGTATAAGAAGTTTACTACAGTTGAGGGGCATTAATATTTCTTGCGTCTGACGATCCTTGTTTACAAATAAGCAAGTTTGGTCTGAGAAAAGCTCCTTAAATTTCCTTTAAAAAGGTAATATCTTCTTCGAATGCCTCCCTCTAATTGGGTTCCATTCCTCGTCGCACTTCAAATTGCATTCTGTCTGTCTGCAATGAAATGTTTATTATCCATAGTGAGATGGTAATGTTTCTGAAAACCGCGTACATCTTGTTTACAAACAACCCAAGTTCCGGGTATGGGAGAGATTTTCCCAATTCTGAGACGTCGTCTAGGGATGCGATCTTTCCCACCTCTCGGGGGCGACGTATTCATAGGGGTCAAGAGTTCACCTCATTATCGTATTGGTATAAGGAGTTTTGTATTTGTCCCCAAGTTATACATTATATGTTTTTTGCTTTGCATTGGTTTCATCCCTTTCCTCATTTTCGTGTTTTCTAAGAGTGTTTTTACAGTATTTGGAATTTTAGGTGGTTTCCAACTAAAACCTTGCTCATACGTTTAGCTTTCTCTTCATTCCTCCTTTATCAAAACTAAAAATATGCATTTTTGGTCTCAGAGAGAGAGAGAGAGAGAGAGAGATGAATTCTCTATTCAATTCTCCATTAATTTCAACCTCTCTCCTGTTTTTTTTTTTTTCCTGCAAGGAATATTATCTGATGGATATTCACTCGTATTCAAAAGAAATCGAAATCAGTTGCATAACTTTATACCAGTCGATTTTACTTTTATAAAAGAAACTATCTATATCCGTATGCAGAATTCGCACATCAACTTTATTCACATCGTGGTTTCATTATGTCATAATAAAAAATACACAATAATGTTTTTAAGATATACAGGACAGATATTCCAGCATATATAGCTTTTATTGAAAGTCGATTTCGGCATATCCATGTGAACTTGTACTAAAAAGTTACCATCTTAATCATACTTAAAATTGGTCCGATTCTTAAAGTTTGGCTTTGAAATCAACACTTTCCAATTTTTTTTCTCTCATCAGCCGCCAGACTAAATTTTTTCTATTTCTCATGCTTTCTATTGTTTTCCCGAATACTGACTTATACATAAGCTTATAAAAATCTCTTTGCGAAACCAGTCTTTGCTTCTTTCCTCTTTTCAGTGTTTTACTGAATATGGGATTTCAATTAGTCTTTGCAGGAAGCTTATCCCTCCATATAATTTTTTCACTTGCAACCCAGCTGACAAAGTTTTTTCCTTGCATCCCATTTTCAAAATGGCCATGGCGGCCATTTTGAAAACGGGTGCAAGGAAACCCGATACTACTTTCATATTTAAAATTGTATCGTAATGGGGAGGATTATGACCCCCATTGATTCCCCCCTGTGTACTCTTTGGATATCAATCGTGTGCAGAAGATTATAGAGCAGCGTTGCTCAACTCTTTATAACCCTTGAAATAACATTTTTGGTTGGTGAAGCCCCCCCCCCCATAACAATCATCATCATCTGTCATTATTAATATATTCTTTTGTTATGTATTTATAAACTTGGCGTTCATAAAGACAACAATGTGATTTTTCAGATATCTGGTTTAACAAGAAAATTATAGTTTATTATTATATAATACGTATATTGACAATACAGGAAAAAAAAGCTGAATTTCCCTGTTTAGTAGCCCTGCATTTTTACGGTAACCCTGTTGGAAACGCTGCTATAAAGTAAGCACAAGCTCTATTGCTTTCTTTCTCTGCGTGGATTCAAAACTTACCAAAAACAAAAATTCGCGGAAGTCACAATATCAAAAGGGATTTTTCTATCTACAATTACAATTCACGAGAATGTCTGGCGATTTTAAAAATTTATTTGAAAAAAAAAAAAAAAGTTTCCGGAAATAAACGCAGCCGGAAGAATAGGGTTCATTTATCTAAACCAAAAGATGCGCGACCCTAAGTAAAGAGCAATTTTTAATTTATTTAAAAAAGATCGTAAAGAGATCCATTTCGGTTCTTTGAACTGAGACGCAAGTCTAGCTTGTTTTTGCCTCCCATTAAATAAAAAATGCTATTTTATTAAAAAAAACAAAATGGCTACGATCGCTAACGCAAAGCAATAAATTTTATTGCCGGAATTTCGATTATCTGAGAGAAAAGGTTTGCATAAGTTTATGTGATTTGAATAGGAGAGGCGTTATACTCTGCGGCGTAGTTTATATGTGCGCATTTAAATAGGAGGCGTTCAGTGACCCGTGAAGAATATTTATCTCTGGAAGAATTGAAATACAGTTGCACACAAAGTGCGGTAAAAGATTTCTGTTTCACCTGAAAAGATGAGCGATCATTGCACAAAAATAGATTTAAATGAAAATACATGCAAACAGTGGTGTAATCCCAAAAGAAAAAATAGCCTAGCGCTCTTTTGAATCAGGGGTGGATACGGGGGGATCAGGAATCCTCTAACCAGTCAATAGCCCATTAATCTAATAGGGACAGAAATTATTATTATGTATATGATGTTGAGATGACATTGCAAGACCCCCAATGCCCCTCTGGATCCCACACTGCCTACAGCATATAGCTCTGGGGCATATAAGCATAAAATAATAATATTAATGTGACACAAACGCATGTGCCCAGCCAAACTAAACTAGGAATGACCTCTGAAGTGAGCTAATAAAATAAAGAAAACAATTGAAAAAGATAGCCAAAAGTCCACTTTTTCACCATTGTCTCCTTCGTTTCGTCACACAATACATTGTGGCTTTTTTTGTTTTTGGAATATACTTTATGATACGTGTTCCAAGCTGTAATTTCCTTTAAATTCCCACGATTCTTAGTTGATTTATTCAAAATTTTAGGGTCATTGCTCTAAAAAATTTTTTTTCTTAATAAAATTGTAGAGCCGCATATTTTTTATTTACAACTTGAACAGAATTTCGTTTGTAAAATGTATGATTTCCTAAAATTTTGTCCTAGTGCCGCTAGGTCTCCAAAAGAAGTACCCTAGCGCCCAGGGGCGGACTAGGTCCTCTCAAAAGGCGCAAACCTTGGATTTTCCGAGGGCGCGACTCCTTGTCCAATCGAATGCGCGAGCCCTATGACCCATGAGGGCGCACCAGTCGAGGGGCCGGTGGGCCGGCTGCCCAGTCCGCCCGCCTCTAGGCCTCGACTACACCCCTGCATACAAACACAGATTATTACAAGCTGGGACGACTTTTTTTTACAAGTGTTTCAGTAGGGAGATCCTATTCTCTTCAGAAACTTAGGCAAACTACTACTACGGGTTCGGATAAATTTCTGAAGAAGGTAGGACTTCACTACCGAAACACTTGTAAAAAAAGTCGTTCCAGTTCATAACAAACTATGTTTGTGTGAATTTTAATTTAAACGAATTTCTGTTCGTTAAAAGACATTCAGTAGCTCGTCGGGTGACGCGAGCGAAGCGGCGCTTCCCCTAAAAAAATTGGGCGGTTGAACAGTTTTTTTAATTTAATCTCCAAATTATTTTTATTTTTTATCAAATTTAAAAGTTGATTAGAAAAATAAAATTCGAAATTTTATTTTGAGCCCACTATTTTTTTTTGAATTTAATTCCTTTAATATAATTGGAATTACATTCAGGAACAGAAGGCTACGTTTTTAAGTCAGCGCTTTAAACGCGTTAAATGCACCAACGAAATGTTGCCCGCCGAGAAAAAGGGCCGAATGAAGCGACGATAGAAATTCAGAGCTTCGCTTCAAAACGGAAATGTTTTGCGAACATGGTTACCATGGCGATGGAATATTTACGGCGAAAGCAAGTACTGTCAGAGAAGAGAAATTTTTATCGCATCATCATGTCAGCTAGTATTGCCAGATCAGAGGTTTTACCTCTGAATCTAGAGGTTTTGCATGGGGAAAAAGGTAAAAATTACCAAAACAGAGGTATGGCTTGATCAGAAATAAAAATTGAGATTTTTGATTACCACAGAGGTTTCTAGAGGTAAAAAATTTTCTGTGGGGGTGTTACTGGTCAAAGAAAAAAAATTAAATCAAAGAATTGAATAAAACTTTGATTCAAACTACAAACAGTTTAGTGTTATATCTGTTAGAATTATTTAATTACCCTGAAGTATTTCGAGGCACGTTGAGTGGTAACAGTAGAAGCGTGTAATTTCGTTGTGTTTTTGTTTTTTAAGAGGACACAGGACCTTTAAATCTTTAAAAAATCGATTTTTTATTTATTAGTTTAAAAAATAATATCGATTTTTGGCAGTGTTTTAAAACAAACCGCATCAAAATTCTTCAATTACTTCTTGCACTATTGTATAAAATAAAAATAACTATTACATGTTACCTTGTTACCAAGTTCCAACTTGAACGCTCTTTTTCTCAAAATCACTTTTTCTATATTGCGCAGAGATTATCTTCAGATCTATGCGCACTAGAGTTCTGAAATTTTTAATATGCTTTTATATCATAAATACCTATATTTTAAAACCAACTGACAAAGTAAAAATATATTTTCAATAATTTAAAAGAAATATGATATTTAAAATATGTCGATTTTTTATATACACTCTATAACAAAAAAATCGATGCACCAAGAAAGAGTTGTCCGATTGTAATGAAATTTCGTATGCAAAGACATTTTGACCGAACATGCAAATGATTAAAATTTGGTGTCCAATGAATGAATAGCGGGAACTCCAGCGCATCGGAACTGCGCATTCAGCAGGTGTATATAAGGAGCGATTCTCAATATGTGGTCAAAATTTCTGTTGCATTTTGACTGCGGATATCTTACGTCGACTGTAACAATGCCTCGCCGAAAGATTCGTGCTCATTACGAGCATATGTCAGAGTTTGAAAGAGGCTGGTTGGACGAATCGAAGAATCGCTGGACATGTGGGTCGAAGCGATGCGGCGATTGGACGGTGCTGGCAAGAGTGGGTCAACAACGGCAGATGTCAGCGTCGGGACGGCAGCGGTCGACCTAGGGCCACAACAGAACGGGAAGACAGAGCGATTGTCAGAGCAGCTGTCACAGCACCGGATTCGTCGTTATCAACTATCCAACGTGTGGCCCGCACACATGTGTCCAACATGACCCTCTGCAGACGACTGAGAGAGCGGAATTTACGCTCGCGCCGACCGTTACGCCGCTTACCTCTCACGCCTTTACACCGTCAAGTCCGATTACAGTGGAACCGGACCCCTTTGGTGGTCATTTCTGGCACACTTACAGCACAGCGGTACGTAGACGACATTCTACGACCGGTTGTGTTACCGTTCCTTTTGCGACACCCTGGACTTACGTTTCAACAAGACAATGCCCGGCCGCACACGGCACGTGTTGCTATGAATTGTCTTCAAGCTTGCCCAACACTTCCTTGGCAAGCTAGGTCTCCTGATCTCTCTCCCATAGAGCACATTTGGGACGCTATGGGAAGGCGATTGCAACCATCCCGGAATGTTGACGATTTAGCCCGACAGTTGGAGACAATTTGGCAAGAAATTCCGCAGGACACCATCCGGGATCTTTATCAGTCTATGCCACGCCGGGTGACAGCTTGCATCCAGGCCAGAGGTGGACCAACGCCTTATTGACTTCCTCCCTTTGTAACGGTCAAACTCTGCAATAAATCATTCAATTGTTCTGAAATTTTAATCGTTTCTTTTTCTATGTATGTTCTTCACATCCACCAATTTTTATCGCAATCGGACAACTCCTTCTTGGTGCGTCGATTTTTTTGTTATAGAGTGTAATTATACTACGTATTATTTTTCTGCTCCGCAAAATGCCTGATTATGATTATACCGTCGTATGATAATGATTATGTAATATCAGACTCAATACTCAAAATTGCTAATTAATTTAATCTCTATCTTCACACATAGTTGATCGCGGGTAGTTTTTAATTCTCTTAAGGCAATAAAAAGATCGTTCTGAAGAACAGTTTGTGGCAGCCATACTCGTGAAATCTACTGATAAAAAATTCCAGAGACTAAGAAAAGACATCGTTATTCAAAAAAAATAATAATAATAAATAATAATAATAATAATCGTCATAGATAAATATGATACATTATATTTGTCGGGACCAGGGACAGCACCAGATTTTAAATTTTGGGGGGGTTAAGGACAGAATTTGCCATGGTCTTGGAATAACACCCTTCATTTATCATGAAAGTTGGAATTTTTTACAGTGAAAAAATATATATTTGGGGGTCATGACCCCTGTGACCCCCTATGTCCACACTTGGTCGGAACCAAGGGAAAGTATCGTGAAAGGCAGTATCGTTTTAGACAGATTTCACTATCTATAGTGAACATGAAATATTTTATATTAGTAATCAGGGCCGTAACTAGAAGCCTCTTTGCAGGGGGGCTCTGAAAACTACAGTGACTTAAAATTCGTCAATATTTTAATGCATCTTATTAGTATCTAGTGAAACTAAATATTCACAATATGAGGATATGAAATATTTTAATTGAGTTAATTAATTTTAGAATAATACATTTTTTCGGCAGAACTTAAAAGGTACGAAACAATACATGTGAAATATGTAAATCGATGTTTAAAATGGTTTATGTGAACAAGCCATTTTAGCAACGAAAAAATACTAATCTATTTAACTTTACTGACTATAATTATTAACATCAATTTTGCACTGAAAACTTGTTTAAAATTTATAACGTTGATGATAAAATTTCAGGTGTTTCCACTTCCGGAACAGCGCAAGAACGCAACCAATGTACAAGCAGGGCTACCCACAAAGGGTACGCGCTGTGTGCGCCGCGTTCTCTGAAGAAATTTTGAAAAATACCGAATACGTGCCCCATACTCTCAAGGTCTCACGGAAACTTTTGTATTTGCTGGTTTTTGGGGCAACTTTCAACAAAGTTCAGTCTTTTTTTTTTTCCCCTAGTCATTTACAAACTCGAATGGACACAAATGAGGAAAAACATCCTGAACTCCCCCAAGCCTCAAAATAATATCCTGCGTACGACCAGAAGAGGAATGAAAAACTGATGAAAGTGGCAACTGCCACCTTGGGCTTGGATAGACGATAGACGACCAGTCAAATGTCAGTCAGCGCGGCGCGGTGACGTCACCAAGTCCAGTAACCCCGCAATTTCAATACTCTTTAATTAAGACAGCACCGCATACTCTCAATAATTTTCTTCAGGACAGCCCTGTGTACAGGAGCGGACTGGGTCCTCTCAAAGGGCGCAATTTTCGGAGGGCGCGGCATGCCAATGTATAGAGTCCGCTGGGCCCGGGGTGTCGCCTTGTAGGTTGTGTATCGCAGAACTCGAAATAGAACTTGTGACGTCACAAGTGTCATTTCCGCGGCTAACGAGAAAACTCAGTAAATACACACCGTAAACTAGCATTCGCTTCAATTGAGTGAACTGAAGTGAACTTGATTTACTGACGATAGTTGGTTGAAATTCTACTTGCGGCTACAGAATAATGACAAAGAGTTATCGTTGAATTGAGGAAAATATAACACTGGACTCAATGTAACTCTCAATCCGGACCAATAAAAACAATCTTTAAATCGAGGATATCATTAAATCGAAGTTAGACTGTATTTAATCAGATTATTTGTGATCGTTTGAGTTTTGTTTATTTGCCATTCAATCTTTGTATCTTATCATGGATTTATCCAATTCTAATTTCAGTTTGTCAGATTTCAGCCATTCTTGTGTCGAATGCAGGAAAAAATTCAGAACTACGTCAACAACTTCTTCCCTAAAATTTTCCCTTTCCCTGGCATAATTTCCCTACGTGGAATACAGTAAAATCGTCTGTCTATGTTGGCGATTCTTTAACTTTTCTAGACCGCGGACATCCCAGGGCCGTAACTAGACGCTTGTTAAAGGGGGTGGGGCTTGAAATTCGTTAATGTTTTGTGATGTATTTTATTAATACAGTGAAGTATCGTTAATTTGAATCATGCTAATCCGAAAATCCTGTTAATCCGAAATTTTTTTCAGACAGATGGATTTTCTTTTTCAACGGCGCGAGCCGACCAGACGTAAACAAAGAGCGCACAGTTTGTGCTGCCAACTAATCGAAATTTCCCCATTAAGGAAAAGGAAATTTTCCGACGTCTATTGCCTCTTATGCGCACATACCAAAACACATAAATATCAAACAATTATAGCTTGCAGTTAATTCTACAGCAAAGACTTCCGTTAATCCGAACAGGTCTCGGTCCCAATTAGTTCGGATTAACGAGACTACTATATATTTAAATATACTAAATACCCAAGCAGACTTTAGCGCCCAAAGCTACATATTGAAATTAATGAACTGAATTTATATATGTGCCCCTCAAGGAAAACGTTTGTTTGTTTAGGTGTTTTATGGCGCAAGAGCATCTGGGCTATACTGCGTCAACAAGGAAAACGTACACTAACAGTTTCTGGTCAGTGATAATTGCGAATTGGCGCCCTTCAAGCATGTATCTGAAATGCTTAATTGCTTCATACACAGATGTTATTTCTCTGTCGTATATGCTATATTTGAGCTGCGCAGGTGTTAATTTTTTTTGAAAAGAATGCAAGAGGTAGCATTACACCTTCTACCCATTGGTTAAGTGCGGCGCGATTGCGTAATTTGAAGCATCACACCATAATTCTAGTTCGCGTTTGGCGCGGGGTGCGCTAGCATTGTTTGCTGTGCGAACTGAGTTTTGCTGTTCTCAAATGCTTTTTCGGTTTCGGAGGTCCATAGAACTTTCCGTTTGTCCTTCTTTTTGGCACCCTTGAGAAATTTACGTTAAGAAATTTATTCATTAATGTTAAATATATTAGTCTGCTTATATATTTACTATTATTAAATATATTAATAAAATTCACTAAAATATTTACGAATTTCAAGTCCCCGGTTGCTTTCTGAGCCCCTCCCCCCTTAACAAGCGTCTGGCTATGGGCTTGGGTTTAACGACAAAATGCCGCCCCTACCAAATAAGTATTTGCTTTTAAAAAAAATGTTTTATAATGTAATGCCGCCCCTCAAATTTTGCCGCCCTAGTCTGTAGCCTATTGGGGAAATACGGCCTTGTGGGGAAGCAAGAATTAGCATTTCGTGGTCATCACAAAGACGTAACCTCCACTAATCGTGGGAATTTTAAAGAATTGTTAGAAAACTGCATTTCGATAAGCCCTGTGGACATTCATGAGCACTTTTGAAAAATCACACCCATGTTTGCCGGCAATTCTAAGACTATTCAGAATGAAATAATTGACTGCATTTGGCAATATATCAATGAACATATCGAAAAAGAAATAAAGGATTGCATTTTTTTCTATACAAGTAGACGATTCCACAGATATTGTCCAAAAATCTCAATGTAGTATCATAATTAGGTATGTTATTGCTGGTGGAAAGTCAGTGGAAAGATTTTTGGGATTTTATGACGTCAGTTCCAATCGGACTGCCGAAGCATTGTTTAACCTTGTATCAAGATGCCTCGAAAAATTTAACTATAAATCAAAACTTATAGGAGAATGTTTTGATGGGGCAAGCGCAATGTCAGGGCACTTAAATTGTCTTCAGTCCAAAATTAAAGAAGTAGCACCACAAGCAGTTTTATTCACTGTTTGGCACATCGTCTGAATTTAGTGCTACAACAAAGCTGCAACAGCATTTCACAGTGTCGCATATTTTTTGCAACTAAAAGCGACATACCTGCATTTTTTCATCATTCTGCCAAACGAACTCACGTTGTCGATCTCACAGTCGTCGGAAGACGGATTATTATTACGCGATTATATTATTATTATATATTATTATGCGTAATATTATTCTGTTATTACGCGATGGACATCAAACTCTAAAATGTGGAGTGATAATAGAAGGCGAACACGATACTAACGTGGTGGGTAAAAAAAAACGCCCAAATGGTTGAAAAAACTGTTTCCTAACAAACAGCGAACTGTTTTTTGAAACGGAATGAAACAGTCGTTGGATTGTTAGTCGCCAATATCACCGAAGCATTCGCCTGGCACAAACGACGCTTTTTTGTCGTATTTCGAAACAGCTTCGAAATACAGTTGGCTGTATTTTTATGGCGCAAGGGTCATTCTATGCCAAATAAGGCTTCGAAAAACGGTTAACCTTTTTTGAAGCTGTTACCTTGGAGGGAACTGCTCGTTTTTATGTCTGTTCATTTGGATTTTTATGGCGCAAAGACATCAAGAGTCATTTTGACACATAAAGCTTCGAAAAACGGCTAACCTTTTTGGAAGCTGTTATGTTGGAGGGAATTGTTCGTTTTTATGTTTGTTTATTCGGATTTTCATGGCGCAAGAGCATCTGGTCAATACTGCTCGTCTTTAGTTTTTCGTTGTTTTTCAACTTCACTGTTTTCCGTTCAGTCCTGAAACTATTCGTTTTCAAGCGTTCAAACTGTTTTTTAACAGTTTTTTCAAACTGTTCGTTTTCAAGTTCGCTGTTTTCCGTTTCAACCAATCTGGTTTTCAACCGGAGCGAGTGCTTTTTTGTTATTTAAAAAAATGCTAAACATTTGCCATACTTTTAACTGACAAATTATGTTATAAAATAATTGTATCTGAAGACTGTGCAACGTTTTGTTAATAGTAGTAATAGTAGGCCCTTAAGGTACTTATTTCTTTGTGTTAAAATAGAATTTATTAAAAATTTTCTACGTAAAATATATTTGATGTTAATGACGATTATAATTAAAACTATTTTCATCATATATATTCAAAATATATGAATAAATTATCTGGTACAATGATAATATCGATAAAGCTAAAAGCGATTATAAAAAGGGTAAGTAATATTATAATTATTAGAAGTATTTCATAGGGAAGTTTAATTTTCCTATTTATTCAACCTTTTTTTTTTTTTTTTACAAATAGCAGAAACGACCATCACCATGACTAACAGGAAAATAATTAAATCAATATCCTATGGCACAAAATCATTTTTGTTTATTGGGTAATCAATAATGAATGTAAAGTGACAAAGTTATAATGACAAGTATATATTATATAAAAATAAATAAATTTGCTTTTTTCTTATGTACTGGCAAAAAGATTTTACCAGCAATGTCAGGGCGAAAAAAGATCGAAATTATGTAAAATTTAATCTTTAACATTCAATAAAGCGAAATACTCAATACCCTCGACAATCTGTAAGATACGCGGATAATTCGCAGATTAGCCGGTATCCGGAAAATATAATTAATTAATATAGAATATATATATATATATATACTGTCCAATTCTTCTTTCTTATTCAAACTAGTAATAGTCTGTCTAAATTTATTGATTCTTCAGTTATATATAATTAAGACAGAAGCTATAATTAACGATGCCTGATACTGTTTTACAACGAAATCGTTGCCACTGAAGTTTTAAATTAAAATGTGATTGCCAGTGTTGCCAAATATAAGCAATCTAACATTTAAAGTGATTTTTTTTTTTTAGGGGGGCTGGGACCTACAGTTTTCCGAGGAATCTAAATCTCTGTTATTTAAAAATCCGAATTCCGGCCCATGGTGGGCAAAAAAAAATGTCAGATGTATATTCTATAAAAAGTCCCTATATACAATTTTATGTCACTCATTTAATACTTATATTTCACAATATAATTTATAGATGTGAATATAGGTGTGTACGAGTGCAATATACTTACAAGCATGAATGTACTATATACTAAGTCAATAAACATCAATCTTTTAGTGAGTGTTTATGAGTTTTAAGGCACAAACCTCAAACTTTTAAAAGAGTGTAAATATACCGTGAAAACGACACCCACCAATGGCATATGGTCCATAGAAGCAATGTGAGCATTGCTTCTATGCTATATCAAATTATCTTACAATGTAAGCGTTGCTTGCCTGACATTAATTTAAAACACATTTCCCTTTTTTTGCCTTAATTACAAAAGGTGAGCAGAAATTGTCTTTATGTAACTGAAATTTTATCAACGTCGAATTAATCTTTTACAATATTTTTTGTCCATTTCCATTGAGGCGCCATATTCTGAGGGCGCGGCTTGTGACATCAGATCAGAAGCAGTTTGAGAAATGCTTTCCAATGCGAAAATGTTAACTATAAGCATATATAAGTAAGCATTTTATAGTTATCATATTTTAATTTTCTATATAATTTTTTTTTTTGCTTGAAATCTGTGAGTTCGTCAAATTAAACCTCAATTAAATTTATAAATACTAATTACTTGAACTTTTTAAGACTCAGAAGCTCAAAACAATTTTAATCTGAGAAGCACTTTTAAAAACGCTTACTGAACGATAAAGCTGCCAACTAGTAGCATCAATGCAAACTTTTGTTGCATTTTCGGTATTTTGGGACAACGTTTTGGCCAATGAAATTTTCAAGGAAAATGACACAAAGCAAAAATAAATGTATTGCTTGCTTTAAAAAAAAAAAAAAAATGTCACCGCATGCCACTGACACACACCCAGAACCATAAACTACAATCTAGAAAGTATAAAAGCTTTTATTATGATGCTTGTATATACAATCATTCATCTGATTTAAATTTACACTCATCAGTATTTCATGAATAATGGCAGTTAGTCATGTTGCACTCATGTCTGCAGTGAAAGCTCATATATACAATATGGTACAAGAATGTTGACATGTTAGGATGTAAATAAAATCGGAATATTCGACATTAATAAGCCCATAACATCTTACAGCTGTTTTGATTGAGCTTGCGCATGCACTCTTCAGCTTTGATGATGATGATCCTTAAAGCCTAAACGAAACCGTTGCTTTCTTCGAGCATAGTTAGTTAAATTGCACATCCGGATACTTTTTAAATAACCTTTTGTCCACTTTTCGTTGGCGCGGGAGATTCTGATGTTTTTTTTAATGATGGTGGGATGGCATAATAGCGGTTGGATAAACCATGTGCTTTAAAGTACTCGCCCCCCTTTTCTTCATATTCTAACTTTGATACAGAATGCTTTGCTAAGTTATTGCTTGTTATGGCCCACTTCCGGGCTCCTTTCCAGGAGTCTAAAGACGGATCACCTATGGAAATAAAATCATTAAAGTGACCTTATCGTTTAACGCATAATTTTCATGATTTCCAGCGCAACAGAAAGTCAATTACTGATTCTTGCCGATATCTTCAATCAAAAGTCACAGATAGTCAAGTTTTTTTAGACTATTTTTCCACCAAAACAATTGTTAAGAACTCACCTTATCAACAACTGTGACTATTTGTGAATTTTCATCTAAACTATTTGCGCAACATACTTTGTTTAAATGATTACTCCATATTATCAATACTTTAAGTGTTGTAAATGAATCAATACATTATGCAATGTATGACGTACTTTTAATTAAAAGTCAGTTTGTCAATAATGGTTGCTTTTATTATTTAACTTGCTATTTAGTAGAATGCTTGATTTTACAAACCTTCAATCGTTAAAACCAAGTTAAACTTCAATTAATCCTGATAACTGAGACTTTAACGTAATTGGCATAACTAGGTTCCAGTTCTGGAGTGGGGCTAGGGTCCCCTATATGCCACTGCTCCAACATTGCATTTCGTTGTAATTTTCATTTTCCCTATGAGGAGAGGGTTAGGCCATTAGTGCAAGCAGGAAGTTCATAAAGGTGGTGGATTTACAGAGCTGCAACTACGTATATATATCTGCAAAATTGAACCGCAATGGGGATTATGACCTCCTGTTACCCCCCCCCCTCCGCTGGCATATGCCAGGGGATTAGGCTTTCCCTAGCCCCATCCTCATATAATTATGCCTAAGACTATTGCAAAAGTGAAACTTTCAGTTTTAAAATGAAATTATTTAAAAATCCTGAAGTTTTTTTATTTGGAACCTTGTTGATACAGAAAGTTCATTTAACTGCCCTGTTACAATGCCATTTCATTAATTTAACAGTATTAAGAATCTACATCGTTAAGAAGAGGACCAGACTGTATACATAGAGTGGGTTAACCTCCTACCTTTCGAAATCATATGCATGGGTATGAAGGCAAATTATTCTTTAAAAAAAACCCCTCCTTGTTTCCTGTATATCAAATAAAATTCTTTTCATCAGGCCTACGTACAGGATTTTAAAACAAGGGTAATGAAAAAAGGTTTCGAGAAAAAGAAAATTTTCTCTCATAATGAATTTTATTTCGCAACTAAAACTTTTAAAAAAGAAACGGTTTTACCCCCCAACTCTTGTGAATGGCCTGAATTACGTTATCATCATCAGCAACTGTCTGTAAGCGGCCACCCTTCCCAATTCTCCCCTTGCCCAAAAATCAACCAATCAACGATTATCTGTGTAATGCCGGAGGAAGGTCTGTCCAAGTGCTTTCCACACATCTATATTTTGAGCAATTCATTTCTATATAACCACAACCTGCTTTCTTATTCCATTCATTCATTTAGTCTAGGAGATATATCCTATGTCTTTGATTATCCTTTGGAATCCAATTTGTCCATAGTCGATCAGTTCTTCTTTAGATATGCTCAGTCCACTGCCATCAGAAAAGGAAGTACTTTGGTAAGAAAGCAAAAGAGGGCAGGTGGGACCATTATTAAAGTAAAAAAACACTGAACTAGCAATGGGCTGAGTATATCATTTCAGTGTTCTTTACTTTAACAATGGTCCCACCTACCCTCATTCGCTTTCTCACCAAAGCACTTCTTTTCTGATCCCTCTTAGTTATTTCAAGCATGCACTTCCACATACACCATTGTGTTGTTTGCAATTTTTGCATTACTCCCCCCGCCCCCTTAAGACTAAATGTGTCCCTGATTCATAAGAAACCACCGGTAATACATGCTGGCTGAAAACCTATCTTTTAGATACAATTTCTTTAATAGGTAAGAAATATAGAATACTACATTTTAAAACCATTCCAAGTGTATATAGTGGCAGATCCAGAATCGTTTTTGGTTGGGGCTATAAATCAAATTAGCAAAAACGATTTCAATGTCAAAACTTTCATAAAGTGTTATCACTCTATTGACATACACTTCTATTTAGTATAAACCATGCTTGCTCGAAAGGGTCGAGAGGCCAGAACCTCCTAAGCCCAATCCCAGATCGGTTAGTGCATGCACTTGCCATGCCTTCGACTAATTCTGATACAGTTTGGTGCGTAAAGTGCTTCTGGGAATGGAATCTCTTGATATTGAACATTGGAATAAGGATTCATCTTATGACGACCTGTTTAACGATTGTTGTTAAGAAGCCAATACGGTCATACCAATGGAGGTCTCCCATATTAATAAATAGAACTTTGAACATACTTGCAATGTGAACATTGAATTTTGATTGAAAGGGTCGCATTGCCATGAGTTCTGCTTCCAATCTTGCTTTGGAAAATGGAAGCTTCGCACAACCACCAGTCAGAAAGACGCTCTGAAAACAAATGAGAAAAATGATGCAACTGTTCTATTAATAATAGCAAATGATTTTAAAAAATAAAATTGATTTTATGGAAAGAAAATCACTTCCAAAGCAGTAACTCACTTCAGCTAGCAGTTGTTGTTGATTGGGGTTGTAATTGGATAAAACCATCTCTATGGTTTCAGCTAGGCCGGCTTGCTCAATGCCGAGAATGGTGGGTTGATACAGAATCTCCGGGATTCTAAAATATGTTTAAATGTTTACGACAAATTATAAAAAACATGTTTGAAACATACACACCTGATACATTCTTTTTCCCTCCCTCCCTCTCTTTCTTTCTTTTTAACATTGAAAATATCTTTACTGTGGGTAATCCATCAGAATCGTTTTGAAATTTTGCAATATTTTTTCATCATGAAATATTCCCAAATTTTTTTGTTATGAAATACTTTAACATTTTTACATCATACATTTTTTTTTTACATTATGCTATTATTATTACATGATGATAAAATGTATATCAACTGATGTATGTTATATTATTATTTCATATTATTATTATTATTATTTCATATTATTATTATTATTGAGTAATAACGTTTCGTGAGCTTCCTGGTTTTAAACTGATGTGTAATTATTTAACATAGATTAGCTGACGTAGATTATATTATTATTATTGTTGTTGTCACTGTTATTATTAGTGATATTTCATACTATTTTTTTTACATTATTATTATTATCGAATAGCAATTCTGTTCTGTGTGCTCTTTTTTTTTTTTTTTAATGCAAAGTCTTATGTTTGTACTTTCTCCAAAGCAGTATGTGAGAGTAAAATGAAAAGAATAGAAGTGTTCAACAGTCCAACAAAAACTGCAAAATTTTGGGTTCCAATTATCTGCATGGAAATACGCGAGATTAAACAGAAGACATTCTCAATGTTAGGTCATTCAATTTCATCGAAAAATTTATGGATTCATGCTTAATATGAAAATTTTCGACGTTAAAAGGACTACAGAAGATTTCTTTTGCCCATACAAATTGCAGATTGAAAATGAATTTTCTAAAGTCCATGAAGTTTCAAGAGACATCTATAATGCCGCAAAATCCATACCCTTTATTGAAAATGTTTAAAAGATGGCATTTATGTACAACAAGGATGAACACACACATACCAGATATACTATTTATATCGTACATTCACTGCTGGATGCACATATTCGCAATCCCTTTATACATGTCTGCTCTTAAATGTTTCTATAATTCTGTGTTATTCTAATTTCATTGCTGATTCCACCCATAACTGTCTCAAGATGTTTTCTAGAGTCATTCTGCATCTAGTTGAGAATTTCATCCTGCATCACAAAAGACCCTACACAAACAATTCAATCCAAAATGAACTCTCTCCTTCTAAAACTCTATAAATCTAAAAAACTTACATTTAATCTCTACGACTCTTTAAAATGCACTTCCGGCCGCTTACCATCCTTCTACGGATTACCTAAAATTCATAAACAAAATATTCCTCTTAAAACTATAGTTAGTTTTTGCAGCTCTCCTACATATAACCTATCAAAATATCTTGCACGTCTACTCTCTCCTGTAATCGGTAATAACGACTACACTGTTTCTACTAGCCAATCCTTCTGCACCTCTTTAAATAACCTACAACTTGACGACGACGACCTTATGGTCTCATTCGATGTAATTTCTCTCTTCACTTGCATTCCCACATCACTTGCAATCGACACCGCACTTACACGCCTCCAAAATGACACAACACTACATGAACGCACTTCACTAACACCTCACGACATCTGCACATTGTTGAAATTTTGTCTGGACTCTGCTGTTTTCTCCTCAAATGGTTCTATCCATAGACAAATTTTTCCTAGACGTTCTTGTACATAGATCTCACGATAACTCTATCTTCACTTCAGTTTACCGTAAATCCACACATACAGACAGATATCTCAATTTCAAATCATATCATCCAACATGCCACAAAGCTTCCGTTGTTAAAACATTAAGTCTTAGAGCAAATTCTCATTGCAGTAATGAAGAACTTTCAAACACAGAAACCAAACATATACTCAAGGCACTTAAAAATAATGGATACCCTAAACGATACTGATTCATTCTCAGAAAGACCCAATAGTACATCTTTGAACGATACCTCTCACACCTGCATATCCATTCAATATATTCACGGCATTTCCGAAACAATCTCTCACATCCTCAAGGAAGCAAATATCAAAATATTCTATTCCCCCCGTCACAACACTTAAAAAAAAAACTTACAAAAGTTAAAGATCCAGTTCCACCAGAAGATCTCACAAGTGCCATATACCAAATACCATGCAAAGACTGCAATAAACATTACATAGGGCAAACAAAAAGAATTATTAAAACAAGAAGAAAAGAACACAAACAAGCACTCGCGAAAGGAGACATAGCCTCACGTCTGGCAGAACACGCTTTACAACACTGACTGGGACTCAACAAAAATACTACACCGGCATATCACAAACAAGAATAGTAGACTCTTCTTGGAATCTTGAGAAACTTACAAACTACATGGGAAAGCCATTAATACATCACAACCACTTCCAGAAACTTACAAACAACTCTTATTCTGAAATGTATGGGACTTCCCCAACATTAGGTGCCCCGCAGTACAGGTTTCTCATTGGTTCCCATTGGGTTTTTCCATGATTTCTATTGGAGGCCTCCCATTGGTTCCCACTGGGTTTTTCCATTCTGCGGGACTACTCTGATGAAGGGTTTTTCCAGAAATTTCAAGTATAAAAAGAGACAGAAACATAACATCGTCATTACTCCTGATGAAGGACTGCTACTGACGCGTTTGAAAGCTTGGGTGATCTTTTTCATTGCTATTTTACCAGTGTTTAACCTTTTGTATGTAAATTTCCTCCCTGGTACCCTGTATTTTATTTTTATTTTAATCATCCTTTCTTGCAAACACACACGCCTACTTTCTTGAGTTTTATTACTTTACTAACGTCTTCATGTTTCTCATCTAATGTTTCATCCAAACACCCTTTTCTAAAAAAAATAATCTGTTTATTATTCCAGCTACTCCTTATTTGTCCGATTTGCAGTACATGCATAGGAAAGGTCATTCAGAATTTTCCCAAAGCATCCAAACCTCTGTTAACGGACGAAACTCCAGACTTTAGCGAGCAAAAAAATGGCATGCATTATATGGTATTGTTGAAACCGAATTCAGGGAAACGGAACAACAGATGATACGGCCTACCAGTACAGAACTGCAAAGACTCCTTATTCCTTTGAGCTATTTATAATTTATTTGTTATATTCATTTTGAGATACAACAATGCTGATCATTAACACAAAATTGGAAAAAATTGAAATTAAAATCAACCATACAGTATAATCAGTGGCGGCACGTGGCGAGATTTTAGGGTGTGCACCATTGGCACTGATGGCATAAAAATATTGGGGGGGACAACATGCCAGTAGAAGGCATTTTGTTTGAAATTGAAGGGAGATATGGAACCCTAACACCAGGGGGAATGGTCTCTCCGTCCCCCCCACTAACAATGCCTGTGGTATGCGCATGAAGACTAATTCACCAAAACGCATCAATTTATGGCCTCTATTCGTCAAGAAACTGGTTTTTACCTCATTCAGTAAATAAAGAAGAAATTTATGGTAACTTTGGGTTTTGGTGAATTGGCTTCATGCACATACCCTAAAATCTCGCCAACGAGCTGCCACTAAGTATAATATAGGGGTGGACTGGGTCCTCTCAAAGGGTGCATACCTTGAACTTTCGAAAAGTGCAAGTGCTTGCTCATTCGGAGGCGCGAGTTCCATCACCCATGAGGGTGCACCGGCCTGAGGACCGATGGTCCAGTCCGTCCCAGGTATAATCCCGATCAATCGAAATAAATAGGGGGAGTACCTTATTTTGGATAAATCGAAAATTCACTTTTCAGTATAGGGGGCAGGGGAGAAAGCACATTAAAAACACATTTTGTTTTATATATGACTGAACTATTAGATTAATAGTAAATAAATGTTAAAATGTAGATATAGGTATTCATCAGATATTAATATTTGCTGCTAAGAAAATAGTTCAGCTTTTTCGTTTGAATTTTTTTTTCTATAACTTTTTTAGTCGTAATGTATATTCATTGTTTAAGTAAAAAAAAAAAAGATTTCTTACATTCTTCAGCAAAAGATGAAGTAATTTGCATTAACAAACTCAAATTTTACTGAGGGCAAGCTGCTTTAAAGTAAATGCCTTTTACTTTTCTGAACAGTAAAAAATGAAGAACTTCTTACCTCTAAAACTTTGAAGAATAGCAAGAAAATGAAATAAAATAAATTGTACATATGTGTGCTAGAATGTTTATGCATAACTGTCCTTGACTGTCTGTTCTATTTCATCTTTTCATTCAAAGGTGGTAAGGGACGAGCTTGACCCTTAACCCAAACTCATGAAATATTAGGGATCAAAGGTAGTTTGTTTTCCTGCCGAACAGAACTATTTCATAAACAGTTCTCATAGCTTGTATATCACAGCTGACCTACAATTTTGCTATCTTAAATGTTCGATTCCCAACCCGCCTCTGTTATTTTCCCAACTCACCTCTATTTAAATTAACAGTTTGGTGGTTGGTTAAGTGCTAAAAAGCAGGGGACAGTCACGTTACAGTTTGAAATAAGACTTGTTGCTCACAGCTGCATCAAACTTTTTGAAACTTGAAAACCCCAAGAAGGGGAAAGGGGGGGATTACAGCCACCTAAGAGAGACACGGTTATACACAATCTCCATTGGTTCGTCTCTTAAAGCCAGAGTACACTAGGTATAGATTATATAATACCTAGAACTAACATGAAAACCTATGCTCAAAGCACTGACTTTTCACTTTAAAAAAAAAAAAAAAAAAGCAGGACAATTTGGTTAAACTAAGTTTGGTTGATCAAGGTTCTACTGTACACGTAACAGTAAGCGAGTAGCTGAAAATGACAGAAAATCTACATTTTATGCAAATATAAAAATGACAAATTTTGCAATGAATATGATAATAGCTCACCTAACTTTTTCTACTCCGAGATGCAGCTGGTAAAATTCTGCCATATTATATGCAATGCTGGGTTCCGATCTGCAATAAGAGCAAAAGTAATTCCAAAATAAATAAAATACGAAATTACGTATAGAAATAAAAATATTACTGTGGTACAAAAACAGCTTAATTCATGCTATGACTGGCCTCAAAATTCTCTAAGAAATCCTAATCCGCCACATTTAATCCAGAATTAAACCCTGAAATACGAATCAGCGGAAACAGCACATGCTCAATACTAACGAGGATCAAATCAGGGGCATAGAAATTCAAAAATTATGGTGAAAGGGGGGCTCAAGTAGTTTTATGACAGATCATGTGATACAGCATTAAGCAGAGTGTGTTTTGCGGTCCAACCGGGGGGTTCGGCTTGAGCCCCCCTTCCGTACAGCACAGAACCAAACCCAGAGTTCGTGCACAATAAATAAACACACGGCCAGTACCTAGTGGGGAGGTGAACCGGGCATTTTCTCTGAGCAACAGATTTTCAACGTCGGTAAAATGGGATCATCATAAAAAATGAAGTAATTTTGGGGCATCAAAACACATGTTCGCCCTGAGTGGCGTAATACTTAACACAGGCCCTGGATAAATGCATCATCTTTACACTACCTCACAGTATAACTATAATTGAGAAGGATAGTCAAAACTTAGAGATGTTACAAAAAATTCAAAATTAAGTGAGAGTGGTCTTTGTAAGTATCTTTCGTGAACATGGATTAGCTTTCGATTCAAACTCACAAAATTCTGTAGAAAAATGGAGCCAAATATACAGGTTCAAGTGCAAAGTATCAAGAGCCAAGCAGTCTTTACTGCAGATTGCCACAACCTCGATTGTTGGGACACGTGTATTTCGAATCAAACCCCCTTCAATTATATATACTGATTTCAGTTTTGAGGTAGTGCTTTGTCAAATTTTGGATCTTCTTTTAGCACAATGGTACTTAGAAAGATCATTGTTCCGCTTCTACTTTTTATCACTACCCCTTTCGAAATTAT
>QLNU02015270.1:16044348-16061820 GCA_006491805.2 Dysdera silvatica
CCCCCATATGGGCAGCCATGGTCCTCAGATATAGAATTGAGGAGAGCAGCTCTCCAAACAATCTATATCCGCTACTATGTAGAAGAGTGGATTCATATCGACACAGATAGCTCTTCAATTCTTGGTATAGGAGAGACAGGAGCTGGATATTATAATATCTACTTTGAGAGATACGTAGCTGTTGGTATGCTCCTTAGTAACTATGATGGAGAGGTAGCTGTAGTGCAAGCTGCAGCGACTAAGATCAACAAAACACATCCACTCAAAAAGACTACATTTCTTATAGGCTACTAGGCCACAATCAGTAACCTATCCTGCATCAATACTACAGACTGTAGCCACCTGCTTGATAACCTTGCAAAAGATGAATAGCAAAAAAGGCTGCAGTGGAAATCCAGCAGCATTAGCATTAGTAGCAATGAGAAGGCTGATATCCTTGCAAAGATGGGCATTGTTCTGTCCCAGCCTGTTTACCTATCATCGCTGCACTCTACTAAAGCTCAAATGCCATGGCATCAGCAGTGAATAGCCAGTGCCATCTGACCTCTTCTGCTGATAAGCATTTGGCAAGCTTGGTAATCGATGGCCCTATCTGCCATGACCTTTCTAGAACAGTCAGCATGGCTGCCTTATGGATAATCACAGATCATGACAGCTTTACTATATATCTGCACCGCATCCATCGGAGTTCTTCAGTCCCTGAAGTGCTCACTATGTGGTTACAGAACTATGACGTGCACATCTTTATGCACGTCTAGTCCTAGAACACAGAACCGATGACAACGACGATAAACAACATCAATTAGCCAGTCTCTACAGTGATATATCTCTACTCTACGGCGCTGATATGACACTAAATGGCTCAACAACCAAGGATGAGTATTGGCTACTAAGTAAGAACTTATTAAATCTAAATATTTTTTTGAAGAACCTCCAAATGCCTGCTATGATAATAAAATTTACATATGTTATCACGTCACTGAGCTGAAAAATGTATATATTATTATAATTATAAATATATTTTAATAGCAACTGAAAGAAATACCAGAAAAATATACTAACATAATCCATATATGATTGTTCTGTCCCGCATATTTCATGTAAACCTGATTAAAAAGAAAATACACAACTAATCACAATACTAACTAATAAAACTACAATAAAACTAATAAAATACAATAGATTTCCAACATTTTTATCTGTATATTTTATGCCCCAAAGGTTACACTCCAGGTAACTTCGGATAAGACCTATAGCATAAAGTGTTCCAAACTAGAATACATTTACATGCAACAAAAACCATTGGGATTCGAATGCAGTACAGTCTTAATTTTTTTTTTTTTTTTTTAAATTGTAGTGACCTACCACTCCCTCCCACTTGATTAAGTTCCTTCTACATATTACTTTTATCTAGTGTAATCTAATCATCACATTCAACTCCACACGTTTTAGAATGAAAGAGTTTGGGCAATGACCTGGGGCCTGGTCACACTTGGCTCATATGTAAATCCGGCATTGTGTGGCCATCACCATTTTTTTCACAATCTAAGAACAGAGTTTATGATCTGTGAAGTCTTGTGCCAGTGTCTAAATAACGGTTAATATATATATGCGTGTGTATGTGAAATTAATGACAATATTCTTAAATGACAGTTTTTTGATTTTGGAAAAATAAAAACGGGCTTGAGAATTTACAAATCAGGAAAAGCAGAAAGTTCCGATGTTAAATCAAAAGGGAATACAATGTAAATACACGCAGTGAAACCCTGATTTAACGTTTTCCGCATTTAACATTTTCCCACATGTAACGTCATTTTTAATTGGTCCCAAATAATGTCCTATATCTGTAATGTTAAAAAATCCCGGATTTAACGGACATTGAAACACACATTTGACGTTTTCTTTTCCTCAGGAAGGACTCAATGAAATCTTCTTAAAATAGGTCGGTACTTATGGAAAAAAAAAACTTATCTTGCCAACATGTGCAATATATTCAAGCTTTTAAATAGTGAAAGCATTCATTTCCAATAATGAAGGCCAATAGAAAAGTTTACAAAAACTCATATGCATTGAGAATGCAATTTGTGAGATAACTGATAAAAACACAACGCAATGCAAAACAACCGATTTCTTTAAAAAAATAATTTAGGAAATTTATGTCTAAATCATTGAAAAAGAGGAAATAGGTATGTAACCCAAATTACTCTTTATTCCAGGGTCCGTGTTTTATTTTCCCTGTCCGATTTAACGTTTTCCCTCATATAGCGTTATTTCTTATCGGTCGCTTGAATAACGTTAAATCGGGGTTTCACTGTACCTCCAATCATATCCAGTGCTCGGGAGAAACTAAAGCCAGAAAGCTCGGTGCTCATTGATCCACTCCTGGCTCGAACTGGATTTTCTGCCAATTCCTACATGAATGTAAAGGATGTCAAAAAGTAAAAAAAGTACACACTAAAACGACAGTAGAAAATAATAATAATAATAAATAAAATTGCAATACAGTGTAATTCATAGTTTTCATTTTCAATAGAAGAAATGCATATTTTGGAGTTTAGTTTGTTATACAGACGGCAGTAATTTATATAAACCTATGATTTAACATCTTTCAGAAAAGATTTACAATATATTAGTGACCGTGCAGCACAATGGTTGCTTGTTTGTACTATTTCGCACCCTTGCGATGGAAGTGCTGCAATTAAAAAAAATCCCAATTTTCAGAAAATGCAAAAAACTGTTTCTGGTTGAATTGAGGGATGTTGTGTTCATCTAATGACATGTGCCAACTAGCAGAAACCCAAATAACTTATGACCTAACATTTTGCATGGCAAAATGCAGCACTGTTTTCTACATCTGGTTATAACATTAAGTCATTTTCACCCAATTTTGAGTTGTAACACTTTCGTTGCAAGGGTGCGATTTGTTTCATATTTTTTAATTCCAAAACTGATCGACAAAATGGAGAACTAACATCTAAAGGCATTAACGGTTGCCACTGAATCATCGGGGCCATGTAAAATGGCTGTAGATGTAAGAACTGGTGGAATGAAATTCTTACTCGAATAACTTCAATTTGCCATTCAAATTAGTTTAATGACATGATTCCATTAACTTCTACAAAAGTAGTCTATGATGGTGTAGCAGTATCGCATTTATCTATAGTGAGAAAAACTCAGAATTGGTTCCAGTAGTAGAGTGGGTAATAGGGGGGAAGTTGGGAAAAGTGGCCACCAAAGACATTGCTGTAATCCCAGACACGACGCTCAGACAGCGTGACCAACCACTAAGCAGTTGGGAGAAGTGGGGAATTGGCTCTAGGTGGTATCTAATGGAAGCTTTTCAGCCAATAGAAAGCTGTAGAGAACCATCAAGAAAAAACAATAGGCATACAATTAATGATTTTTAAAATCATTGAAATGGAAATATTGGCACAAACCTGCTTCTTCTGGCAAACAGCAGCAATCCAAGAATCCACATCAGGAAAAATGTTGATATCGAGATCATCAGCCCAACCTTTCAGAGGCGAGTCCTAAAAAATGCTTAGATATTATACCTCAGAGAAAGTATCTCCCAAATATTGAAATTCTTTCATTTTTTTTTTTATTTTTCAAGACCAGAGTTTTGTCTATAATTAAATATGATGCTCCACTGTACCTTTTCATCACTCAGACGTTTCTAGTAAACATACATGAGAAACGAGTCACATAGGGCTGTACTGGGTGCCTTAATCTGGGTTCCCACTCATATTGACAACAAAAATTCCCTGACTTTTCCATTGGTTTTCCCCGACTTTTACAGCAAAATTCCCTGATTAATAATGTCTTTGATTTCTCTCTGTGGATTCAACTGAACTTTGGCTGTGGGAAAGACGGAAAAAAAAAGAAAGCAAAAGAAAATTAAAAATAAATTCCCACACGAAAACTTACGCCGGTGGCTTTGTGTGTTGACCATTATTTGGCAATTGTGTTATCCCTGTGAAGGGTAATAATATCTTATAACATGGCTTCACATTCATGAAAGATTTAGCCATTCGATACAGAAGTTAGGGAAGTTGTCCCTGATTTTTGCAGGTTCGATCTAAAAATCTTGCTTGTCCCTGATATTTCCCCAACTTTCAGAAATGTTTTTAAATTCCCTGACAATTCCAGGTGCATGGAAACCCTACTTAATGGTCAAAGCATTGAAATGGCATCCCAGTTTGAATTGCTCGTTCGAATCTGGCTTGAATATGCGGGAATTTTTTTTATCCGACTCATATGGGAAAAAAAAAAGTTATGGTATGAACCTCAAAGTAGAGGGTTATATTTAATCATAAATACACGTGTATATATGTGATCATGCTCTCTGCCCCTCACATATCTACATTAATTACATAAGGTGGGCTTCTCCCCTACAGTTTTGGTATTGAAACTGACATTACAGGGGTGATTGTAAGTCTAAACCAGATTCCCTGAACGTACCAGAAAATTCCCTGAAAAGTTACGTAATATTTTTGGTAAAGACAATGATTTCCAAAGGAATATAAAAAATTATAGGAAACGAGATTTTTGAAATTTTTGAAAAAGAAATCCCGGAAGAATCAAGTTGAAATTCACGGAACACAATCACCCCTGACATTATGAATTAAGTAACGAACTGAAATGAAAGCCTAACAGTGTTAACAATAGAGATGTATTACCTCCACATCTTCGCCCTGCTGGCTAAGAATAGTATTTTTGAGTTTCTGTATTTTACAGTTCATTTCTTTGATTCCGGCCTGAAGTTCAGAAGCTGTTGAATAACCGAGCTCTTGCAAAGCGAGCACAGCTTCATCATCCTCATCTTCGATAAGTTCTTGTACATTTAAGAGATCTTGTAAACGCTCTTCGCCATAAGTCAACTAAGGCACAAAAGAACCGTTTTATTTTAAATTCAGATAATTTTCATTTTGTTAAAAGCTAAGTTTTCAAACACATAAACTGTTTTATGACCACTATGAAAGGCTTCTGATAATTAAATGTGTTGCAGGGACGTGCCAACGTCTTGGGGAGTGTGAGGGGAAATTTGCCCCTCCACTCTCAACAAGTTTATGGCCGTAAAAGACCTCTTGCCAAGAGATCTTTTATGGTCGCAAACTTGTCGCAAAATCCATTGCCACAAATCACCAACAGTTATTATAAACGCTAATTTGATAAACTAATTGTTAATTAAATAGTTAAAATAAAAAGAATCTTAAAACAACAACCATTTGAACGATTTACAATTTTACTGATTTTTCAGAGCACCACGCTTTAAAATCGATGGTTTCAGAATTACTGAATGAAAATGTACAGGTTAAGTAACGCTAATTTTTTTAACAATGGATACGCCAGGGGGTACTATCAAAGCAGTATTATTGACAGCATAGTGCTAACATCTATTGACAGGAAATGAAATTAGAATCAAAAATTGTTTCATCTTTGCTATGTTAGTGGCAATGATTAATGTTGTTTTGAAGTTAAATACAATAGCATTCCTCCACATAGTGTGAGGGGCAAAATATACCATTCGCCCCCCGCCCCACTTCCGAGACTGGCGGGTGAAGCCCTTCTGTGCCCCGCTGTTGGCATGCGCATGATGGGTTGTTCTGTTTATGTTTCACGGTGCAAAGGTAACTAATGTCAGACTGCATCAGAAGTTACAGTTATCTAAGGAAATCGAATCTTCGCTATCTAGGGCAACTTTGTTTTCTAGCTAAATGGAATGGCACCTATAAGCTGTATGTAGGTTTGCTGGACAAGTAAACGAACACACTACTCATGTAAATAGAAACCCTCCAAGTTCAGGCAGGCCGCACATAAAAATTAAACGAGTGGATCAAATAACTTACAGTCGACCTGGACAATATTGCCAGTGAACAATCATCATATCCAAGTCGTTTTCATATAATTGTGAATAGATAACTATTAATATGATCATATACATAACAGAATTCCAATTACCCGGTCTGACCAAAGTATGAGATTTATAGTTAGATCTACAGCGAGTTTATCTAGGGTAATTAGATCTATTATTGGTGTCACAAATGAGCAAGTGGGCAATCCCATTACCCAACGGTCGAGTGGCCTTCCGCACAAAGGAGCAAGAGCTAGCTAATTGAATTATCCAGCTAATCACAAACCGGATAATCGGTGTTACCATGTAATAGAATAAGTGATCTTGCTCTGTAGTGGCACAGTGGTAACATATTCGTCTGTCACGAAAGAAACCTGGGTTTGGTGCCAGACTGTATCCGGTGCTCTTCAATTTTTTTTTACTAATCATTACCACAATCTGGGGTGAGATGTTCTAGATCACAGAGATCCAGATTTCCTCAGAAAATTGCACATCCTGATGCATTATGACCTCAGCTGTCCCCATGTTCCATAAAACGCCACTGGCCCAAGGGTGACTAAATATAGGGGAATGGCGATTAAAAATACGACTTCAGTCACCATCATACTCGTCACTTTATTGTTTCCCAATGCAATCCTGTCTGTTTTGACTGCAGGGAGGTTACATTCTGAAACCGCAAACTACTTACTATTTTTTTATGAAAAATGTTGATCAAACGAACCCTTCTAAGGTTGCAGTATTTAAATGTTTTGTGGCCACGAGAAAGTGGCTACTAATGAAATACCTGAATTTTAAGTTTTACTCAGATCTAATAAGTCCGGATAATTGGAAATCCACAGTGTAATTATATAATTAATAATAACAATACCATTTTCCTTTGCTCTGTTATAATGAACAAATTGAAAACCAAAGTAAAGTTGTTACCTTTTCTGCTCTTTTTTTAATTTTCATGGCTTGTACATGTCTTAAGATATCGTTGCATTTATCGAACTTTCCTTCTTCAGTGTCTAAAGCTGATGCTGGCAACTGCAAAAGGAGTTCCAAGACATGCACATTAATAATACAAAAAATTCATGACCCATGGAATTGCGTAATATTTAATTAACTACCGTTAATATAACAACAATGATTGTAATTGTAAATCATGTTATAATTACAAATAATGATCATACCGGAGTAAAAGGCAGTTGAATCTTATGCACATTTTTATCGCAAAATTCTTCGTTCTCCCACATCTCAACATCTTCGCTGTAATATTTGCTGAATTGCATATGTTCCTGAATCAGATGCTGAAATCGGAATTATTATTATTTCTTTAAAAACCAGCAGATATCAACATTATCACAATGAAATCCCTCTTTACAAAAGGCAAGATTTAAAATTTCTGCCTCTATTTATAAAATCCTCACAAAAACGTAACATCATCATCTGCAAAGTTAGATATGGCTCCACCAAGAAAACAAGCGAGATTTCAAAATTAACATGGTAATATGCACCATTTACCAAAAATAATATAGCTTAAAATAAGAAATCATTGGCTATTGTTCCACTGCTTTCTAATGTTACTGATTTCAATACATTTTATTTCTTTTAATATGGGTGGATCTATTGTGCATATAGTCCAAGTTATTCCATGTTTTATATTTCGGATTTTCATTTTTTTATACATCTGTATTTTTACAATGCAAGGACAAGGGACAGATTTAGAGGTCATTTAAGGGAGGTGATTTAATGACTTCATTTTTGGAAACAATGCCTCATTAGACCTTTACCTTGTATCTTTTCAATGTTAAATTTTTATAAGGAACGTTGATCACTTGCCTAAATCCACCCCTGGCAAGGACTGCACAGGTCATGCTGGACTGGGACCTACAATTTTACCGAGAAATCTGAAACCCTGTCATCGACAGAAATCAAACCTTGGCCTACAGTGGGCAAAAAAAAAAGAATATATTTATTTTGATACTGTTACAGGATTCTCATTTATGTTGACAAAAACAAAATCTTGAATTTTCTAGTGGTTCTCCCTGATTTTTCTGGCAAACTTCTCTGAATAATTTCTTCGATTTCTCTCTGTGGCTCCAATTGCAGTTTGGTCGCAGAGAACATGGCTTCACGTTCGTAAGGGATTTAGCTATTTAATACTGAATTTTGTGTAGTTTTCCCCGAACTTTTCAGGTTTGATCATAAAAACTTTTACCCTGACTTTTAGTGACATTTTCACACCTCCTCTGACATTGTCAGTTTTTTCAAGTTTGTGTGAACCTTGCATATATATATATATGCACAATTTACACATATAGCTTGACGGGGGAACTGGGGCCAGGGACCTGCTGGCCCCGGCTTGACTAAAGGCCTGAATAGGAGTCAAGCATGGATTGATGGCATACTAGGCAAACGTATTTTTTTTTAAAAAAATATATAACTTTATTTTGATTCTATAGCAACATATAGTATAATCTACATGCAATAACAACATAAACATGCAAAACTGTAAAAAAACTTGTGAACTACTAACTTCTGTACGACTCAGAGTAATTGATGAAGAATGGAAGGGATATTTCAGCTGAAGTAATCTATGCAAGAAATTTGTCATGTGATGACCTCCAACATTGATACGTCTGCTGCACCCGAAGTCTAACTGAGAATTAAGGATTGGAAGAACGTGAACAGTGTTATGGCCCAGAGATACCACAAGACCATTATTTACTGAAAAAAACAAGGAAGTTTATAGGAACATCGGCTTCTGATTAATGATATTTTATGTCATATATTCAGTCGAACTCCAATTATCCAAACGAAAATTTTGGAGGTTAAGGTTAGATTCGAAAGCTAGATGATCTAGATAATTGAGTATTACGATATCCAGTGAAGTGTTAATAGAAGACTGTTTTGGTTACACGAGGTCATGTGAACCCTATCGATGAGCAGGCAAGATCGATTTATTCGTTACATTTCAAGATTGTGCTACATACCATCTGGGATGGGATCAGTGGTTTTACATGTCCTTCAATTTTCTGGTACTCTGAATTCATAATACCCGAATGCAGCTGACATAGCAAGGGCAATAATTTTATCATGGTGCGAATTTCCATGAGGATCTCAGAACACTTTTGGGCGTTTCATCAACTTTTTACAAATTTTAGGATTTTTTCCCAATAATTTTGTGAATTAATTTTTTTTCCCTATTATGGTGTAATTTCTAATTATAATTTGCATATTTAAATAACTTTACTGCGGAAATGACTAGAAAATCTTTTGGGTGAAATTTGGCAGAAAAATATATTTAAACTATGTACGTACAAGATATTTTGCATTACACCATAATTATTATAATACGCCATATTGGTGCTTTATAAGCATATATGACACGTTTTGTTCTGTGCTCCCTCTGTTCCCATCTGTACATGTTGCAAACCAATGCTCGTATCCCCACTTCTAGCGAAAAAAATCCCTGAAACTATGCAATAAATCTCTCTGACACTATTATGTTTTTTCTTTTTTTTTTTTCACTACCATGATTCATTTTTGCTTCACTAGATAATCCTTCAATTCTGAGTACTAATATACATAGTGGAATTCGTATTTATAGTAACCTCTCCCATTAAAGCATTTCAGGAGATGGAGTAAAAAAATGGGAGTAAAAAAAATGGAGTAAACAGAAACAGATACTAACTGGAAGGTGCGTATTGCTATGAAGCATTTTCCAGGACTGCCAAAATACAATTATTCAGTTGTTAATTATCAGTCATTATTAATCAGTCATTAATCAGAAAACCATTATTGGGAGAAATAACTGTATCCACACTCTAGTCATCCAACAAACAGAATCTCAATCCTCCGATAGCCATTATTTGGACATATCTCTGACCTAAAGGTTAAAATTCACGGTCGCCACTGGCCCCAGGGCAACTAAATATTGGGGAATGGTGATTAAAAATACGACTTCAGTAGCTATCACTCTCGCCACTTTACTGTTTCCCAAGGCAATCCTGTCTGTTTTGACTCTGCAGCAAGGTTACATTCTGAATCCACAAACTACTTAATATTCTTAATGAAAAATGTTGATCAAACAAACCCTCCTAAGGCTTCAGTATTTTAAGGTTTTGTAGCCACACGGAAGTGGCTACTAACTTAAATGAAGTGGCCTCTAATAAAAAGGGCCCTGCTGGCCAATGGCCACTAATCAAATACGTGAATTTTAGGTTTTACTCGAATCTAATCAGTCCAGATAATTGGAAATCCACAGTGTGATTATATAATTAATAATAACAATACCATTTTCCTTTGCTCTGTTATAATGAAAAGAAAACAGCGAATCGACACCATAGGCAAGTTGGGGAACCTGATAGCATTCAAATAACAGTTCAGACATCACTAAAAAAAAAGAAAGAAAACAGACATATATACATATATGTACACTTTCATATCTCATGGTATGAGGGCAGCTGACGCCATGTTGCATAAAACAACTTTTCATTCATTTCCATATAAAACTGCAATCATAGGTGTCAACTTCTAGAAGTAAAAAATTTGCATTCAATCGTCATGCATGCTCCGTCAATGGCACGTGAAATTTTCTTGCTTGTTTGCTGTTTGTATTTATCATTGTTTAAATACACACATATGTACAAAAAGCTATGAACATGCACTGAGACTAACAGATATTAAAAAGAATAAAAAAAAAATACCTTAGGGTTTTAGACGAAATCTCTGAAAATTAGAAGAAATCGTTTTCCGACCGGAAGGTCGGTAAGACATTAAAAACCTTCCAGGTAAATCAGAAGAGTTGGTACCTGTCACTGATGTTCGTATGGGGTTTGTAACCCCCTGTAATTAAATTTCGTATATTTAACGTAGGAATCTATGACTCGTAGCTCTGCAATCCCCAATTGAGCCTATACCCTCTTATGAACTTTCTGTGTACGCTTATGGCACCTGTGTACAATGTATTAAAATGAAGCACTTTGGCCTTTTATGTTTCATTCAAAAACAGCAGTACTGTTTATTTCCAACAATCCAACATTAACGTCAGATGACCAAGTGTCAGAAAAATATGACAGATTATTAAGAATGTGCTATTCATAAAGAGAATGCAAATTTCATGGCGTTTTATTTTAAGAGTGCTCAAAGCTGTGACACTGATGTATCTCTACAAGTACGTATGTCCTTTAGATTTTTACAAAACAATATATAAAGTCTCGAGTTCAACATAAAGTATGTTTTTTTTGTTTTTTTTTGGTTTTACGGCTCAAAGACTACAGTGGTCATGCTGTGCCGGGACCTACTGTTTTCCGAGGAATCTGAACCAAACCCCGGACTACAGTGAGCAGTGCGATCTTTATGAGATCTCTGAGTAAGCGTTCTTTGCACTGCTGGGAGTCGAACCCGGATTAGCGGCGCACTAGGAGAACGCGTTACAACACTGCGCCACCGCAGGGCCTGCATAAAGTATGAAAAGAGATTGCTATAACAAAAAATATACGCACTTTATATATATTTATTCCCATTAAAAATAAAAAGCAAGTAAGAGTAAAAGGAATACTTTGTCTGGAATAATTTGGGTTGCAAAATGCTTCCGTAATTATAACAGGGTGCTCTATACATCCTTCAGTATTGATTCCCAAATGTGCAAAAATATAATCAAAGACACATTCCTACAATGAAATATTAATTTGACATTGGCACAATAATTTACACACACATATATTTGAGAAAACATCGGAAGTAATTTATGTAAATACGATATGTGTAAAAAAAATACTGAAATGCATCAGCATCGAAAGTATTCAATTTCATTTTCTGGGCACCACAACATTCAAGCACAAGGTTGAAAACTTGCCCATAATAAAACAACAAGGATGATGCCAAAGTCGCGATGAGAAAAAAGACCTGTATGTGCCTGACATGAAGTTCTCATCAGCAAAAATTATAAAACAGGCATATACAGATATACATTAAAATAAAGTAAAAAAATATATTGGTTGATTTACGATATATATATATATGCATGTATGTTAAACAATTATAAAACGAAGTGAATAATAAAAGGTTAAGATACACTAAGAATAACGAAAAATCGCATGCTATATTTGACTTAATTTTATAAGGATAATTTGAGCATATTATGATGATAAAAATTTACATGCCATAACTAAAATTTTGTCTGTTTGTGGTTTTGTGGCTCAAAGACTATGGTGGTCATGCTGCACCGGGACCTACTATTTTCTGAGGAATCCAAACCGCTTGGACCTACAGTTTTCCGAGGAATCCAAACCTCTTAAGGCCTAGGGAACCAAACCCTGGACTGCAGTGAGTGGTGCAATCTTTGCACTGTTGTGAGTGAAACCCGGGTTAACGGCACATTAGGTACAAGCGTTACCATACTGTGCCACAGCAGGGCTAACTAAAAGTTATATGAGTGAACTATAGCATACATTCAATACAATATATGCTTAATGTGTAAATGCCGGAGCAAAACCAACCAGCCAGAAGATAATTCTTAAGTTTTAACCTGAACAGTGTTACACTATTGCTCAATTTTAATTGGGTTGGAAAAGAATTCCAAAACCCCACCACCCAGACTGGTCAAATCATGACATAAGAAATTAGTTTGAGCAAAAGGTGTGAGGGAGTTACGAGTATTATAGGTAGAAGATTAAATGATAACTTTAATTTTTCAGTCATACTAGTATCGGTACCAGAAGCAATGAATGACCCACTTATTCAGAACATGGTTGATCCGATTTTTTCGAGAACACAATTCAATTTCAGGCAGTAAACAGGCTCATATAAATTAAATGTCATTGCAAGAATCACGGAGCACCCTTACAATTCACAAACGTGTTCAGGAGGGAAATTTCATGGGCTCATGCTGTTAGTCCTCTATTGGTCAAAGTACGAAATGTGCAAAATTGCCATAATTAACTAGTACTAACATGATACCATATAAAAATATCAGGACTAATTAGCGTATTTATAATAAATATTATAGTGAAAATGATAGGAATGAAAAAAATACCTGCACATCAAATTGGGTGATGATATTTTTATCGAACTGTGTTTTTAACAACCATCGAATTGTTTCAATATTCTGAATATCGTTTCCTACTTGTATGTCATTTTCCTAAAAAGAAATTTAAAGTTTTTTCACCTGCTGCAAATATATTGGAATCTGAAATCTCATATATAGATTATATGATGACTGGGATACAATATTTAGGCTTAGCGAAAAAGTTGTCATACCTTTTTACCACGCAACCTAGCAATATGATTTCGAAAAATCAATACTGGCTTATCTTTTACTGACCAACCAGCTTTACACTGAAAAGATCCTATAAAATATTAGATAAAGAAAACATGAAGTAAGGAGCCATAAACACAACAATGACGATGCAATAAAAATGACAAAGTATAAGTAATTAAATATGGAAGCATTACAATCCTTTACCATTATCGATAATTATGGAGGCCTTCGACTTCCGTATGCTATCACTGTATGTTAAAAACGGATCTGCATTCATTTCGATATCAGGCATGGGAAAAACATTTTCTGGGAAAAAAAAAGAACAAATTTAAATACAAATAATATTATTTAATTGACATGGTTAACACTTGATCATCCATGGTTATTACCATGGCATAAACTACAACAGATGATTAAATTTGTGGCTAATCCGAAAATAGCAAAATATCAAGCAAACATTCAAATTAAAAAAAAAAAAAAAAATTACTCTTCATTACCATAAATATGTATATATTATAAAGAAAAAAATTAAAGCTGTATAACGAAGAAGATACTACTAACAAAGCAATACAAAGTTGGACAAGGAGATTCCATAACAAAATATTTCAACATTGCGTAAGATTTAAAACACAATGTTTTAAGAGCCAATTTCTTCCTGTGTCAAGTGAAGGCAGAATATTCCGGTTTCATTTAACCATAATTTTTATTTCATCTTTTTTTTAAATGTGGATAATCGAGAGTTGACTATACCCCAATTTGGAAAACAAAGAACCAATAATCATTAGATTTTAGTAGCAATATTGTAGGGAGCGGTTTTTGATTCTATGTAGAGGGTATGGACACTTAATCAGGATACCCACTCACATTGCCAAAAAAATTCCCTGGTTATATAATTTCTTTGACTTTTCCGTGCGGATTTAATTGAACTTCAGTTGTAGGAAAAATGGTTTCATATTCACGAGAGATTTAGCTATTCACTAAAAAGAATAGTTAGGTAAGTTTTCTCCGACTTCCCTAGGTTTTACAGAAAATCTTGTTTTTCCTTGATCTTACCCTGACTTTTAGGAACATTTTCAAATTCCCTGGCAATTTCAGGTGTGTGCGTAGGGGCGGATTTAGGGGCGGCGGGGAGACGATCAAAGACCGTATTTTGTTCTAATAATGGTGGACCATTTTTCCACTGAAACAATCGGCAACAACTTAGCTACGACTATGTGATTATCTGTGAATTTTCATCCAAATTATTTGTACAGTGCACATTTGGCCTAGACAGGGTTTTCATTTATCTTGGAGAAAAATTTCTCTGACTTTTCCAATGAAATCCCATGACTAATCACGAACAAAACTATGAACTGAACTTCGGTTTTCGGGGAAAATAGCTTCACATTCGTCTGAAATTTAGCTGTTCAGAACAGCAGTTATAAAGACTTTCCCCTGACTTTTCCACATTTGACCAAAAAATTATGTTCCCCCCCCCGTATTTTAAGGATAATTTCAAATTCACTGGTAATTCTAGGTTCTCCAGATGAGTGAGAACCTACTCTATGCCATTATCAAGTTCGTAGTTCAACTGGTTGTATAAATATTATGTACAGGGGAGTTTGCACCCAGCTAAATAACATTAATGTCCAGCAGGAAGCTTCAATGTATAGCCATTTCTCACTACTATAAATCAAATAGAGCTTTGGCGAGAGGAAAAAAACACAAGATGTAAAAATTAATTGTCTAGGATTAATTCCAGTGGCATAACAGAAAATCTCGAGGATCCCCCGAAATAATTTTTTGAGGACTTTCATTTTATGAAAATTACTTTGGATATGTATATATAAAAATAGATATAACATATAAAATAGTGTTGTGTCTTCTATAAGAAATTAACCGGCGACGCATTCCAATATTTTAAACAGAACACATGTCTATTAGTCCCCATTTCATGAGGCAGTGTTCTGGCGCAAAGAAGTGTATACCACAACTTCAATAATGGCCCTGCGGTGGCGCAGTGTGGTAACGCGTTCGCCTAGTACGCCGTTAATCCGGGTTCGACTCCCAACAGTGTACAAAGAACGCTTACTCAGAGATCTCATAAAGATCGCACTGCTCACTGTAGTCCGGGGTTTGGTTCCCTAGGCCATAAGAGGTTCGGATTCCTCGGAAAACAGTAGGTCCCGGCGCAGCATGACCATTGTAGTCTTTGAGCCGTAAAACCACAAAACAAACAACTTCAATAATATCAACTAACATAGTCAAAACTCCTCCGATACTCTTAAACTTAGTCCGAGACTTTTTAGGCATGGTCGAAGTGCACATGTGATTTTTTTGAGCGTAGGTGATGTGCACGGTAGTTGTATTGTAGAATCGTAGCGTCCAGTCAGCCATTTTGTTATTTTCTGTTTCCCGGAAGTAGTGTTTTGTGAATTACAATAAAAAATTCATGAATGTCTCGATATCAGAGTCATGTCTAATTAAGTAACCGAAAGGGTAAAGGGCACCATTACTCAGTCCTTCAATGTGTGGAGGGGGCCTCACCAGCACTTAGAAACTCTGCGGTTATTGTTTTTAATTAAAAACAATAAAAAAACTCATTAATGTCTCGGTATTATGTCTAATTAAGTAATCGAAAGGTATAATATAAACAGGTAGTCATCAGGATAATGCAAATAAGTAGTTCATTTGTAAACAATTGTGGTGATCGGAAGTAAAGTGAATGCTCAAAACAACAAATCGTGATGATGTAATCCAGGAAGGAGGTTGACACACTTTTGATGACAAAGCAAGCATGGGATTTATCTGTTCTGTGGTCACATACATCTTTAACAAAAACTTTCAAAAACATAGCAGAGTCTTTTTTTTATAAATTTTTAAACATTCCAGGCTAATCCATCATGACATCACAGAATGGAAGTCGAAGTAAGCAGGAAGTTGGCACCATTACCGACCAAAGGGTAAGATTATTAGGTGGTGATGCCAGTGGTTTCTTTAATACATTCCTAAAAATTCTGGGCTAATCCATCATGCCTGTACCTAGACAGGAAGTCGTAGTAAGTAGAAAGAAAGTTGGTGCAAATGGAAACCAATTGGGACATTAAAAAATTCCAAATGGGACATTAATATGCAGTAGCACCCAGACAATTTAAGTAAAACATTTTTCTTTCAAGTCATATTAATTTTATATAGTTCACAAATAACCCTTCTTCTGATATATATATATATATATATGAGCAATAAGAAAACAGGTTAGGGTGACGTGGAAGCGAATTGCTCAGGATAGACTTGTGTGGAAAGCATTTGGAGAGACCTTCATCATCCAGCAGTGGATAGATAATGGTTGAATATGATGATGATATGAGCCTAATAATTTCATATAAATTATAGATTATTAGTTTTCGTGAAAAAAGTATTTTTTGGAGAAAGGTCATCCAAAAGTATAAGTTTAAAAGTTCTAAGAAAAAGTATAAGTTTTCCAATATGCAATGCAGTATGAAAATCACAGTTCAGGAAAATTATTTTAATAAGCTATTTATTATAACAATGAATTTCAAATTTCCCTGGGCTTTCCAGTCAGAAAAAAATTCTCCAGAGTTTTCTATATCAGTAGACACTCCGAATAAAACATATAACACAAAGATAGTAGAAAACAAATCTACATTCTTTATGGGCATATAATTTACTCATAGGACCTTCAGCAATAAAAGAAAAATCGCCGCAATTTAAATTAGATACAACTAAAATCACTGAAAAAAAAAATCCCTTTTGAGGTCGTTTTTTAATAAATACTTATTGAAGGTATAAAAACATAGCTGAAATTTCATAAACTACACAGAAAAATCCCTAGAATTCATGTATTTTCGGTGCAAATAATTTTTTTTTTACCTTCACTTTCCTCGTTCATGGTATATTAAAAATACCAGCTTCTATCTTTAACGTTAAACTATTAGTAAATACTGAACATAAAATAATGATGAACACGACTGACGAGCCAAAAAATTAATCGCTTTGTTTACACAATGAAAAGTTAAAGATCTGAAGAAAAAACATGGGGAAAAGGCAAAAAAAAAGCGAGGGAAATACAATTCAAGTTCTGTCGTTCATGAGAGAGAATGGGTCTATTTGAACTGTTCACTAAAAAGATATCACTGTTTTCGTGAATCATGGTTAACCGGTTTTCGTTCACCTGTCATCGTTTCCTACCAAAATAGGGTTGTTCAGCACTTTTTAAAAATGAATAAAAAATATCATCTTTGAATAACAAAATATCTCTGATTATGAATATCATAGCTAAATCTTGAAAGGGGAAAAAATTACATTTATATTAAGAACAGAAAATGCATGAAAACAGCCCAAAACATCACGTGACCGAAAACGCTTCCTCATC
>QLNU02015270.1:16069304-16080686 GCA_006491805.2 Dysdera silvatica
TCTGTACACCAACCAAAGCATACAGTCCATGTATTCTTCATTAACATGGCCGCAAATGACGGGGAAATTGACTGGTCACTTGGTGAACTTTCGATATTATTATTAACTTCTTCTCAAAGTGTGATTAACAGAAACGATGTACTTCAAATAGTTAGATCAGTTTTGAGGAGGTATGTACCAACGAAATTTGATTGATTTTAAAGGCTTCAATGTTTTTATGTGCGTAGTTCCTAGTTTCATTTCACTGACCTTTAAATTGATTGCGTCAAATAGTGTAACTACTAAAATGCAATAAAACCCCTCTTGACGGACATCCTCTGAGATACGGTCAACCCGTTTTTATGGTCCGATGAAAATTTCCCGTCAAGAAGCACCTTTACAATAATGACCCTCTCCTACGTACGAATATTCCCTTCCGCTAATGTGGAATTTTGCTGTAATAGCATTCCAAGAAATTTTGTATCTATAAAAATTCTACAGATGTATATTGCGTAACCTTTCATTAGCAGGCATTTACCAGACGGAAAAATTTGTCCGTAAAAGAGGGGTGCTATCGTGAAGGAGTTTCTTACCAGGCAGTTTTTATCTGCTTGTATCCCAGAGGTGTCCGTTAACGTAAGTTTTACTGTACTATATGTAAAAATATGGTTGTTATAAACAAATCATGAACTTACGTTGAAATCTTTTCCTTGGGAAGTACCCTCATGATTTCTGCATAATTTTAAGTGGTCCTGTATATCTATTCTGCCTCTTAATATTTGTTCAGAATTCTGTTCTATGTGGCTTTTAACACATACTTAAACGATCCGGGACATATCCATTAGTTTGATTAATGTATAAAATGTTATGGTGGTTTTCCATAATTCCAGGATTGATTCCTAGAAACGAAAGATTGTGAGTCAGAGGTCATGTGAGACTGTCTCTTATGATATAAGCTATTTAGTGGATTATAGTGTAGCCAATTAGTCAAATTCTCAGATATGCCATAGTTGCTGTGTCATTGCATAATATGACTCATCAGGAATTGTGACTCACTTGTTTCACTTGCTTCTACAAGAACATCCATGGAAGGGAAATTCAAGAGCCATCTATATTATATTTTGTTAAAATATTTCAACTTCAATTTAGAATGCATGTTTGCAAGGAGAGGAAATGTTCATTTTTGCTATCTATTTTTTTAACTACACTGCCACTCAATAGTTTGATGGCCATGACCTCTGTCTTTCAATGTAAGGTTAAAGAGGGAGGGATTGATTCCTACTGAATATGGTTGTATAAGCACCACAGTTCACAGAGATAGTTAGATTCTTGAGGCCCACGTCATTCTCCACAACAATGCAAAATAAATTGCAATTTTACATACATTTTAATTTACGAATACAGGCCAAAATATGTTATTGTGGCCTTCCTAATAACTTTGAAACTCTGTTACTATTGGGGTTCCCATGGACCTGGGAAATCTGAAATCATCTCTGAAGGCAGAGGTTGACTTGTAATTTTGCCACTTAATCTTACCAGACATAGAGGCCTAACTGAGACTTCGGTGCTTTTGTCAAATTATTCACTTGGGTGTCAAGTGAATAATTTACAGAGCACCCCTGATGATTCTTTTTTTTTTTAATAAGTTTTCATGAATTTGGCACCTTTTGAGTCTCACTCAAGGTGGCACTCATGGCAGGCCTTTCTTCATTAATACCTAGTTATATCTCTGAACATGACAATTTACAAATTAATGATACAATTGGCGGCCACAAAAACACTGACTTTGCAGATTTCTCATCAAAAACCTGCTGCTTTTGAGGAGCGTTCAAGTATTACGGAGGTACTTTTGTGGGGGGGGAAGGGGGTGTCATTGTGTTTATTTACCTATGTTAGTCAATGTTAAGTTTTGCTTATCAAGGTTTGGGTGGGGATGGGGTTGAAATGGCCAAAATATTGCTTACGTAATACTTGAACTCTCCCTAGGCTTTAGACCAGGGTTTAAGCTGTAGTAAAAATGCTGAAATAGGAGAAACAGTTCTAGCAAAATGCTAAAAAGGGCACTAGTACAGATACTGTTCCATTTCGTTTTTAGTGGGAAGTGTTTCCAATACACTTGGCAACTTTGTCCTGGCTTGCCGCCATGTTGCTTACGTCTCAATACAGGCTCCGCCCCTTTCCTTCCTCCATCCTACTCTCATCCTTCACCTCTTCTAACCCCTCTCTCTTCTTCACTCCTACCCCTCTAACCTCTCTCTCTCTCTCCTTCATCCGTACTCCTCTTCCTCATCTTCTTTCTCCTCTCTACCTCCCAACCCCTGTTTTCTTGGCGGTCTCTTCCTACTCCCCCCTAACCCTCTAATCCCTTTCTCCTGTTCCCTTTCCACTCTCAACCTCCACCCCTTTTGCCTTTGAACCTTTTCCCCCTGTTGGCTTTCCTCCCTTTTCCTCTCTCTCTCTCTCTCTCTTTCCCTGCCCGTGCTTCTTTTTTCTCGGTGCAGCGAACAAAATAAAAACGGCATACTAACTTTTATTCCTTTTTATCTGTCAGATAACTTCACCTCTTTAACTACACAGTCATCCACGTTAGGCCTAGCATACCAGCGCACCTTGCAAACCGGGCCCTTCTACTCCAAACCAAATAAACCTTCTCCCACAAACCAATCCAACAACATTCCTCTTCCCTTTCAACCGCAATTGAACAAAAAAATCCATATTGAAACGTTCCGGCATCTTTCCAATCGCTGCAACACTTCCATCACACTCAAACGAACGACAAATCAGCTTCAAAACGTCTTACCACCGCCACAGAGAAACACTGTATGATGCCCCACCCTGTGGGACATCACGTGTTAAAATCGCTGACGTCAAAACCCGGCCTACAGCGACTTTCCTTCTCATTTCTAGGGGAAAATTGAACTTGTGGGACGGTATCTGTACTACCACCCTAAAAAGATTAGTTGTTTTCATCGCTTGAAAAATCGTACCAATAAAATTATTTACATCAACAATGCTTTGAATTTTTGTAAGGGTTACTGTAAGAAATATACTTTGTTTAAAAAAAAAATACAATAGCTCCTCGTTATATCACACCTCAGTATATCGCACATCTAAATATATTACGCTTTTGCTATATCTTCATTTTTTCCCGATTTTTTGTTTGTTCTTTTGCCTTCCATTGCATTTGGACATTCATTTGCATTCTTTTGCATTTGGACATAAAATTAAAAGGTAAATAGAACTTCTCTGTCTTTATTATATACGTGATTCTTTTTCATCATTGTACTTTCGTTAAATACTTAAATTTCTATTACATGTGTTCATAAAAGTAGGTACTTATGTATTATCCTGTCGACCACTTACGATTTTTTTTATCGTAACTTTATAATGTTTTTGTTGTCTAAAAAATCGTAAGTTTACGATCCTTAATTATTTGCAAGATGCCATTTTGTTTGCTTGTTGACATTTTGCAAAATCGTTAGTTAATGTTAGTGACAGATGTTTTCTGAGTTATCGTTAAAAAATTTATTTATGATATTTTTTATTATATATCTTCAAAATTTTACATAAGAAAAACGACGAAAGGAGACCCCTTCTCATCGCTTCATGACCGTTCCGATCACATTCGATGTACGTTGCTTGAATCAGTAAAAGGCTGAATCAATATTATATTGCAATTAGTATTTTTCACGCAATTAGTACATTTACCTGAATCACAGGAACCGAACTGGGGTGGGGGGGACCACCCACTTGTCATTTCGCTACTCGTGACCATTCCGATCACATTCGATGTGCGCTGCCTGAATTAGTAAACGATGAAAGGAGAATTCATTTTTCCTGTAAAAACAAAATCGCAGAATGCTCATCATTTGGTAATTACCGAAGAGTATAATCCATCTAAAATTATTAAAAACAAAAAAAAACAGGGTTCAGGCATGAAACAGCACTCATTCTGCAAAATGTCAACAAACAAACAAAATGGCGTCTCGCAAATAATCAAGGATCGTAAACTTACGATTTTTTAGACAACAAAAATATCGTAAAGTTACAATAAAGAAAAAATCAAATGGTCGATGGGATAATACGTAAGTACCTAAAAGTATAATTTCTACCATATCGCACATTTTGCTATGTCTCCCGACAAGCCTGATATAATGAGGGCCTACTGTAACAACAAAACATAAATTAAAGTTATTAAAAAAAAAGAGCAAAGTTTGTTGATAGGACATTAAACAACTGTCATTATTTTGTGACAGATATAATTTTCTTTCTTGCATTTTAGATTATTTCATTGCATTTTGCGAAAAAAAGCAACCAAAATTTAAACCCTGTTACAGCTTGCTTAACCTATTGGTAAATCTTCCACTCAGGAGCGAATACAGATTTTTATTTGGGGGGAAGGGGTCAAGGACAGAATTTGCCATAGTCTTGAAATAACACCCTTCATTTATCATTAACGTTGGATTATTTTACAGTAAAAAAAATTTTTTTTGGGGGGTCATGATCCCTGTGACCTCCCTCATATCCACGCTTGTCACCCCTGCCTAAAGGTCAAGAGAAAAGTCAGTCGAAAATGAAATTCTTTGGTCAAACCTGGAAAAGTCAGAAAAAATCTTATGTTTTGAATAGCCAAATCTCACATGAACGTGAAGTCATTTTCTCCACAACCGAACATGACTGCAGGCTATGCACATGCTGACGTGAGAAAATAGAAAATAGTGAGAAAACCGTCGAGCGTCGGTTTCATGGAAATTGACATTAGCGAACATAAACATGTATTTTTTATCCATTTTTAGTAGCTAGAATTGATTCTGTAGTGATGTGCAGAATGACCGATTTGAGCTTGAAAAGTGTCCAGGCAAGGAAGTTTCTCAAGATTTCAAAATTTTTCAATCCACATTTCGTTTGTGCCTAAAAAGCTACCTACATGCAAATTTTTAGGCAGTTCCTGGGGTGCGATGTTAAAAGGATCCTGTGTTAGTTCAATTTTAAAAAAAATTAGTTGCATGCAAGTATTGTTTTTAGGTCACCTTCAGCTATAGGGTCCCATCTTAGAAAGGACCTGTTATCCATGCTTAGCACATAAAATACAATTAGATGTCCAAGGAAAGCAGTTGAAACATAAAATTCTGAAATAAAACGATCTATTATCATAACCAATTCGTCAGTTACCAATGATATATCGGTATTCTGTGGTTTTTCATTCACCGAATTATCTAATATGGTTATGTCTATATTTCATATTTTCATATCAATTTTATTATTCAATCGAATATTTCGTGAGCTGGAAACTCATTTTTTAATGTAATTTTACCTTTTTTTTTTTCCTACAGCCAACAGGCTCTTTTGTCACATGATGAAGAAAATGAAGGTTTTTATGCAGCCTATGCTGCAATGTGTGCGCATTATATTCGATCCAATGCATTTCATAGTAAGTTTTTTTTATATATATATAATGTCACAATCATACTACAATTTTGCTATATATATGTATCAGTGTTTATTTTAACGGGATACAGGATTGTATACAATCAAATGCAGTGGACCAACACCATGGAAATGGCGTGGCAGGAGACCAAAAAAGAAAAAAAAAAGTCTTGACAAGTTGTGGATCCCCTTTGTTTTCTTTCAATATGTATATAAAATTCCCTGTATATAAAGCAATGGTTAAAATTTCAGTTTTTTTATCTGATAGGCAAAATGATTTTAACATCGTACATGACTTACAAGCATAGTAATAGTAGAGGTGAAACGACTGTTAGCAACTCACCTTATCTCCAACTGTGACAATCTGTAAATTTTTCATCTAAGTTATAAAAGTGTTCATTTTTTAAAATTTTATTGAACTTTGTATTTTCACAATTTAATATGTGCCTTGTATCGCTTTATGTAAAACCGCTTTCAAAGAGGTCAGCTTGGTTTTATACGTCCATGTGCTATGACATCCAAACAAAATTTCACTATGTATTAAGTTGTGCTCTCACCTGTCCTATATTTTTAGCCTTTGTCCTAACCTGTCCTATATTTTTAGCCTTTGTCCTATATTCTCCTGTATTTCCATATAAAGGTATAGTTAATACTTTTCTATTTTTCTGGGATATTAATTATGTTTAATTATCGAATAGGGTGTTAAGAGCAAGGGAAAATTACAGCATTTATAGATTTTCTCCTGGAAATTATGTTTTCCACATTGTTTACGGAACCCTTGGTAGGTCATCGTTGAACCCCAGAGATCCGTGAAATACACTTTGAGAAACACTGATCTAGAACAAAGATCGCTAACATGAACATCCTCAAAAGTGCCAAAGTATTTTATTCAGGTTTTGGTATGTGCCAAGGCTAGTAATTTAACCAGTAGAGCTTAATTACTTTGAAGAATCATGTCTTATATGAAGTAGGCATCTTGTTGAAACTTTCTTTTGTTTGCGTGATTTTTTTTAGATGCAGATAGTCTTTTTCATTAACGACTTTTAAGGGATGCCAAAAAAAAAAAAGATCGCTAAACCGAAAAAGATGTTAATCGGATTATGTGTAATTCTATGAAATGTTTGCCAAAACCGCAGGAGACTGTCATTAAATGGAAATAGTTGTTAATTGGAATCTTATTATTGAGAAAGGGAGAGAACTGTATTTCTGTACTTGGTACTATTATGGTCATTTTAAAGACTTTTTGGTGAAAATGGGAGAAATAGTTAAATATACATGCCAGTGAACTTTATTTTTTTAGTGATAAAACAAATTTGAAGCTGTTACGATGAATCATAAATAGGTTCAATGTGAGATGTAATAGTTGTCTTATGTTTATGATGTTCACTGGATGGAATTCAACTCATTTCTATATCACTGAGAAAATTCTATTTTGTTTTAACAGTACCAAAAAGCCAAATTGCTAGTGCTGCTCAGTCGTGCAAGATACTTTTGCAGTTCTTTCTACACAAGTTACAATGTTTTATCACAGAACCATCTTTTGCTGAACAATCATCTCTATCACAGGTTAGTGTTGATTGTTTTACATTATATGTATTTAACGTGTATTGTTGGAAATTAACAATTTTTTAACTAAGCAGCTTTATGATATCAAAGTGGTGATGAGTTCATCTATTGTGTTATTAATTTGGGTTTGATTTCAGTGGTGCTGTAGACTGGTGGTGCGCAAACCGTGGGTCGTGAGAAAATTTTGGTGGGTCGCCAAATTGAAAGAAATGTACACAACATATTCTTTTTTTAAGTATAGGACAGTTCGTCCAGGGATCCCAACAAAATTCTACACAAAACGGGGGTTAGTAATGAAAATAGTCTGTGCACCACTGCCGCAGAGCATCTGCTTTCCTGTCCTCCACTTTCTGTAGTCTACAGTTAGGTTCTCTAAGCAGCAGGAGTTCTGATTCTGTAGGAAAAAAATCGTAAAATTACATTGCAACGTGCTGGGAGATTAGTTTCAGTGGAATGGTGCTTCTGGATGAGCTTTTGGCAGGGTGGTGTTGCTGTTACACCTGGAGGGGAGTGCCTTTGCAGGATGGTGGTGCTGGAGTGGGAGTGCCTTTGCAGGATGCTGATGCTGGTGGAGTGTCTTTGCCAAATTTGTCCCATGAAGTTATTAGGGGATAATGTGAATTACTGAATACCTGCATAATGATAACATTAAATGCCACCAGGCACGTGAAAAACGTTCTTTATGAATAATTTAATATCATATTAAACCCGTTTTGTATCCCAGCCAAGAAGGCTACTGGCATAAATAAGAATTCATGGATTTTTTGTAGATGTTTAGCAATTCACATTATGCCATTAAGAATTTATTCAAAAATATGTATTCATATGTTAATTTTTCAATCTGATCTTTTTTTTTTTTTTCAGAAACAAATTGTTTCTATAATTTATGGACTTTGCAAAAATGCTGAAGTCCTACCATGTATTGATGTACCCATACTTACTGCCTATTTAAAGACTGCAAAGATTCCTCCGGCTTTCGCTATTAAAAGCTCAGACTTTCAAGGTAAAATTGTTCTCTCATTAAAAAGTGTTTATTCTTAAAAAAAAAGTTTTCTGAGCAAAGTGCGACAGGAAATTGTAACGTATCTAGTTGTTAATGTACTTCCAGTCTTTAAAATAATTTCTCTGCTTTGATTGAACTGTAGATGGCCGGGATGACGTCAAAGAACCTAAACGCCCTCGCCTCGATCCTAGTGCTATTATTCTCGAACAACTTATGACACCAGTTTTGGAAGCTCGTGGATCGAAGAACGATGGCCCTGTCGAAATGGTGGATAAGGATGGTGATACAACAATAATTCACATTCCCGATCCAGGCTTGGAATCTAAAGTAAATACAATTGCTGTCTTGTCTTCCGTTACTTCACAGGAATTTCTATGAAAGTAACTTTTTTGCATGTTCTGGTGGTTCAATTGTTATGTATGACCTTTTATCTCGTATGACGCATTTTGCATCTCGGTAAGTCTTGCGGTGGAATAGTGGTTGTGCGTTCATTTATTGTGCCATTAACTTGAGTTCAGTTCCAAGGGCACCATAGAATGCATGCCATTCTCCTTCCTTGTAGTCTGCCATTCGTTAGGCAGAGGAGGTTTGGATTCCTCTTAAAACCATAGGCCTTAGCGCCGCATGACGTTTGTTATCTTTGCACTATAAAATACCAATGAATCGAAGCACAAGTAAGCTGTAAACATTTAATTATAACTGATAGCTTTTATGCTCATATAATTGTTTCCTATTGTGATGTTACCTATACATGAACGTTGATTAGGCATCACAATGTAACGTTACCTCCATATTGTGTGACGTAAGAAGTTACGTTACGTTTACAAAGTATGAGTTATGTATTTGGTCTGTGAGACGTAAAGTCCATACAAGACACATTAAACTTAAACAGTAACAAATTTATTTAAAACAGAAGCAAGAATTAATAATTCCAATATTACCCAAAATGTGACATAATTCGAAAAGTTAATGTTACTTCATGAAACAAGATGTCAACACAGTTCAAACAAACGCACGGTTTTTAAGATCAGCTAATAGTTACAGCTTATCAAACTGCCATCAGTCGGTTAGTAGTCGCACCTTAACCTTCAGACAATTAGAACCTTTAAGTGTTCAGTAACATCCGATATAAATGTAACTATAGATCTTGCATCCCAGAGACAACGTTCACTTAGTTTTTGTGTACTCTGTGAGTTTACGTAGTGGACATTCTCCAGCACAAGTTAGAGAACACATCCACAATAATTCTGTATCTTAGATTACAATGAACTAGTCTCAGCCATGGCTTCTCCCATCAGTACTCGGTCTTCCCCTGTGCCATAGCAGTTGTGTGCTTTGTCTAATGTCGTCATCTTGCCAGCCACTTAAATGACAGCAACGTAAATAATAGCAGCCACATCAACAAACACTCCTGTTATTATATAGCACTGATGACATCATCATAGCTGAACATCACCGTGAACTCTTACGCAAACAGCATAATTGAACATCAGGAACACAACTGGCACAGTTGGTAACCAATTAGTTTCCATCACAATGAATAACGGGAACCGTTCGTTACACTATATCAAGATCACTTGTGCATAACGATGCATGACAGCAGATTGTGCCTAAGGTGATATTTGAACTGAGTGCCCAGTTTCTAACAAAAAAAGTGCAGGAGCCCTAATGTTATGATAAATCGATTAAAAAATCGAATGGCTGCAAAAGAATCGATAAATCATATCAATTGTTTATGTCCATTTTTATGGACAACAAAATGCTTGACCTTAATCTCAAATTTATTACTTTTTCATGACAGCGTCTATTTATGGGCTTCAACTAATATTTAAATAATCGCCAAAAATGGAGAACTACCGGCTACGGTACTTCTCCATTTTCGGCAGCTATTTAAATAATGTGCGTTCCTGCCCAATTGAAGCCCTGTTTGAACCCCTCACGTCAACAACAGCTTGGAATTAACGTATAATAAAAACTGTATATTGATTATTTATGTGCGTAACAATCATTTTCATTCTGCAGGCACTTCTATTGGCGAAGAACATGCTAAATTTGATGCAACTTAATGGTGTTGACATACTTCTCAACATGAGTTTAGCTTTAACCTCTGTTAATACGTATGCAGGAAAGCTAAAAGATATACTCTCAGGGAAAGGATTACAGCTACCTGATTCAGTTGCTGCGGCTCTCCGAGTGAATAGTTCGTAAGTAAAATTTGATTCTATCAACTTTCCAAAGATGTGTCATGTCCCTTTGGTGAGAGAATTATTAACTATTGAGATTTCGATGTGATTACTCAAATTGTTTTTTATTTTCTTGTAAATTTAAGGTTCAAAAATATTGCTGGAGATGTAGAGATTGTCAAAAAGGCATTGAGCCTTCCCCAGCTGGAGCCTCTGAGTGAAGCTCGTCTTGAAAAATTAATGATGATCACATTGAGTTGCCTTTATTCTTCGGTGTCAGTTGCATGCACTTGTAGCATTATGGGGTTGTCTGGAAATCCACAAGCAAAGGGCTCAACATCTAAAGATGACGAAAGCGAAAACCTGTCGATTACAATTGTGGAGACAAGTGTGAGTACAACTGTTCTTGTCCTCTTTGAATTTGGAGAGCTGATTTTAAATATATGGTATCACCATCATCATATTCAATCATTATCTATCCACCGCTGGATGAAGGTCCCTCTCCAAATGCTTTCCCACAAGTCTATCCTGAGCAATTCGCCCAAGTCACCCCAACCTGTTTTCAATTTCATCTACCCATCTAGTTTGAGGATTGTTTTCAGGTTCGTGGTCTCTGAATCCAGTTCAGAATTTCTGTTGTCTATCGTTGATCAGTTCTTGCGATATGCCCAGCCCATTGCCATTTCAGTCTTTTTACTTTAACAATCATATCCTCTACTCTAGTTTGCTCTCTCACCCAAGTGTTTCTTTTTCGATCTCTCCTAGTTATTCCAAGCATGCACCTCTCCATGCTCCTTTGCGTTGTCTGTAACTTTCGTATTGCTCCAACTGTTAGACTCCATGTCTCTGATCCATAAGAGAGGACTGGCAATACACACTGGTTGAAGACTTTTCTTTTTAGACATAAAGGCAATTTCCCCTTCAGGATAAAACTGTTTCTTCCAAATGCACTCCAGCCAAGTTTAATACGTCTGTTGAGTTCTTTCATAATGTTGCCATCCATTGAAATCAGCTGGCCAAGGTAAATATATGAATCAGCAATTTCTAGCTCAGTGTTGTCAACTTGTATTTTTGTTTCCTCTACAAAATTATTGAACATGATCTTAGTTTTTTGTAGGTTCATCTTGAGTCCAACTTCTTCACTTCTAGTTGAGAGCTCTTGTACCATGTCTTGGAGTTCCAATGGGTCCGTTGAAAAAATAACAATGTCATCAGCAAACCGCA
>QLNU02015270.1:16080786-16091979 GCA_006491805.2 Dysdera silvatica
AGAGTATTTAAACTTTATCAGTATATTGGTTGATACACCCTACAATTTACTTTCCTCCGCTCTAACGTTTATTTATGCAATGACTTATTAGTTTTTTTTGTCGTTGTTGTGCATTGATATATATGGTATAGCTGTATTAAAATTTAAAGTGTGATTCTAACACTGTAAGTACAATAATAATCGATGAATGAAGTCCTCATCATACCCGCTGAGGGATGTCCAAGACTTTGGTAAACATATACCGAAACTTTATTTATCAATTATTACTGTATCTATATATCTGTGGTCATAGGGAGTAAGTGGTTAAGTCAAAAAATGGCAAAAATAAGTGCACTGTGATTTCAGTGAGCACAGTTTCAGTAAATTATTTCTCAAACCATTAAATTTATAATGTTATTTGAATCACATTGATGTCAACTAATTTTCTTTTTTTCCAAAACTGTATATACGGAAAAAGTTCTAAGGTAAAACAGTGCCGCTCTGAAAAATTGTGATTTTATACTTAACCGGTTATTCCCTGTGGCCACAGATATAATATTGCATAGTGTTATGGATGTATTATTCGCTATCAATATTAGTTTAAAATATGTAGAGTGTTTGTAGCCACATATAGCGAATGACTAAGCATCCAGGACTTACCTGGAAACGAGGGTAAGACAAGACAATATATGGAACTAGTAGGATGATGGACACTGATTTTATTTGAATTGTGTTACTCGTTGGTAGCAACGTTCTTTGAAAAGGCATAATAGGGTGGATGTAACTTGTCGGCCACCTTTTGCATGTGTTGATTTATTTTGGCTTTACAGGCATGCATGCTTAAAAGAATTCAGAAGCATCCTTCAGATGGAGATGCGTTCAGCACATCAGATTCAAATACCTACTATGAAGATGACTTCAGCTCCTCTGATGACAGCAGCGAAGATACAGGTAGGTGAACATATAGTTATGTCTCATATTTTATGACACACATATATACATATTATTACATATTTATATGTCATGGAAATGTGGAAGAAACTTGCATCGCTAACTTGTTTTCCTACACCCTGAGGTACTGAGAAAACGATATAAAGAGATAGCTTTAAACCAGCAGTTTGTATTTGATAGCTCTGCAGGGATATAGTGGCAATGTGCGATTCTGTACCACACTAAAATGTCAAGTTTAGCACTTGGTAGTGTCATAGACTGCTTTTACTTTTCTACCGTTCTATGGTGTTAAAGTGACATTGATCTACTACACTGAAAACATAGTTTTGATTCCCGATGACTCCATTTAACTGATTTATATTCCTTGGTTTGATTCAACTGGGTGATAGGCCTGGATTCATCCGAAAACTGTAAATTTTGGGACAGCATGATCTGAACTGGTCTTGTGTCAAAAAACAAAGCATTTTCCCCTCCTTTCTGCTGTATAGGAGTCTGGGGTTTCATTCTTTGAGTGACAGGTTTGGATTTTTCGTAAAATTTATCCGTACAGTCACTGTGACATGCAAAATAGAACTTATTTGATCAATGGTTGGTAACCTTTTCATATTATTAAAAATAATGTTTTTTTATTAATATTTTTTTACCTATTTCATTCTATTTTTGAAGATGATGACAGTGAGCCAATTCTTGGACATTGGTTTGAAGAAACGCTGTCACCACAAGAAACTTTGAGCTCACCACCTGGACCAGCAACAACATCAAACACTTCCGACAATAATTTGACTAATGGAAAATCACCACAGCAACAGCAGCAAGGAGCAGAAAATAATTCGCTCATCCCAGACAAAGGAGAACCCAATGGTGTATGTATCATTATTAATAATTTCCTATACTAATAAAAATTAAATTTTATATTGATTCAAAATAATTCATCATACACCACTGTGAAGAGAAAAAAAGCTTCGCTTGGAAGAAATCATTTGGTTGCTCTGAAATTTCAAACTTCAAAGGAGTATGTAGAAATACATGATTAGCATTTCATAGAAAAAGAGCTATCATGTAGAAACAGTAGGAACATAATGATAATATTTTGATAAGCTGTGAAGTCTCCTCTGGCTGCAATACAAGTGCTATATGATACAACATGGAGTCAAATAACAGTGTCACGTTTTCCTCCTGTGTCAGATTTTGCTGCAAGTTCTGCAATCGTTTGGTTAGTTCAGTAACTTTCTTTCATAGCTTCAACAACCTTCATTCCTCTTTATACCTACATTCATGACTTTCGAGTCTATTTTTGCATTTATTATATCTTGATTTTCTTCAACTATCTGCATGAAAATTGGACACTTTTCAATATCATTATATATATATATATAATATAAAAGAAATTGCACGTAGAGTTCCAACTCACTTTTCTTGGTAGATCCAATCCTATGCCATTTAATTTGATGTATCTGGCTTGGGCCAAAATGATGGCTTTGAAAATATTTGATTATGTTAGATTAAGGAAATACCTGATGAACATCAACTACTTCGTGACCTTTAAGAATAGTTGACCATGAACTGTAAACAATTGTAGTGAAGTTGTTAGAAAAGTTGTTTTTGCTTGTTTTACAAAATGATAAAGAGTTATTATAATTTTGAATTATTTTTTCGTAAGCATTGAAAAATCAATCTTTATTTTTTTCATTAAATTAGATTTCAAAAACTAGTTTAAACTTATTTTAAAAAATAAATTAAAAAATTCAGTTTAAAGCACTGAGTTTTAAAAAAGGTCATACATTTTGATTTTAATCATGATTTTTTAAAAAATCTTATGATTAAAATCATAATTTAAATCACATGATTAAAATCCCATGATTAAAACCATTGGCACCCTTGTATATACCTAAACGAAACTTGTTATTATATATTTTTTTATCTTTCTTAAAAATATTTTAATACGATTATCTCAATTTTAATGTAATTTTTTAATACCTAAAATCTGTGCCTTTTCAGTACATTAGCCTAGCATCCAAAATATTTGCTTTCATGAATCAGTTCCTTGTCGGTTTCGATGGCCAGTGTGTAAAGAACTTTCTGAAGTAAGTGACACCTCAAAAAATTATTTTAAATCTGTAAAACTTTGAGAGTAATAGTTAATTGTGGAATTCATTTCTTGGTTGTTTAACCGAATTGTTCTGACAGTGATTGCGATCTTGACTGTTACTGGCATTGTTTAGAAGTGTACCCTAATGACGATTTTATTTTTAGGAAACGTAACAAACTATGTGAGAGCTAATAATGTGTAGAACTCCAAAAGCCCTTCTGAATTTCCTACTCTGATTTGGGGGTGGGGATTAGTCTCTAACATGTGCAATGTGTTACCTCTGCCAGGGTTTAATTTCTAACAAAAAAAGTTCAGGAACCGTAATATGATGAAGCGATCAAAAATCGAATGGCTGCAAAAGAACTGATAAGTCATATCAATTGTCTATGTTCATTATTCTGGACAACAAAATGCATGGCCTTAATCACAAATTCATTACTTTCTCACGACAGCGTATGTTTAGGGGCACCAGCTAATATTTAAATAATTGCCAAAAATAAAAAAGTACTGGAGCCAGGCTCTTGTGGGCTCCTGCCCGATTTAAGCCCTAATCTCTGCACTTAATCTGCACTCACCTTAAATAAACGTATTGAAAACTCAAAAGATAAACGAATTATCAGTAAAATAATCCTCCACAATGGACCACCACAATTAAAGAATCTGTAAACAAGAAGGGCTATTTTCATGTGTTCAATATCTACCATTACTCCTGATGAAAGACTGCTGCTGATGCGTCCGAAAGCTTGAGTGATCTTTTTCATTGCTATTTTACCAGTGTTTAACCTTTTTATGTAATCTACCATTTGTACTGTGGTTCCTCTTTTAAGGCCAGAGTACATTAGAAAGTGATTTTGACACTTTTACCGAAAGCATTGAACGAGTATCTACTAAAATAATTAATACAGTTGTCCATTTTGGTTAAATGGAGTTTGAATAATCGAGTTTCTGCTATATATCTAAACAGTGACATAGAAAAAGGGGATTCAAGCTCCCCCACCCTGGGTAGCAAAATAAACTATTCCATTTAACGCCAAATAACATGATCTGTTAAAAACTACTTGAGCCCCATAATTTTTTAATTGCTGTACACACACCTGTGTATCTAATTGAAACTTCTTGCATGAAGCCTTCTTCGACTATAATTTAATGCAGCCTTCTAACGTGGAAAGGTCTCTTGGTATAGACTGTGTGTCTTTAAAATTGCCTCGTAATTTCATAGCATTCATGACATGTCTTATGACACCTTTTACTGCGATAGATGCCTAGTGAAAAAATAGGCAATGCCTCTTAGACATGCATATCTGAACATACGTGTGAAGGACATAACCTTTTCACCAGCATTCAGCAATAGATGTTTATATAATATGTATATTTTATTTTGTATTTACACCTATTATACTGCTATATTTTATGTACTGATGTGCATTTTTTAGATATAGTTTAGGAGAATCTCAGATGATTGTGCTAGCTGGCATTATTAAAGATTTAGATAGAGAAACAGCCAGAATTGATTCCAGTAAGCAAAAATTTGGTAAACAAAATTCATTTGTCGTTTTAGTTGGTTTTACTCACTTTAAAACAAATAATAATTGTCTATTTTTCAGCTTCTGCATCCGCTTGCTTTGGAGCAGTGTTAGGTCAGTTGTATGAAGAGTTTTCGCATAGCCTTGCAAAATTTATTCACAATATTTTGGCCACTGGCATGTTAGCAGATAGTTTGCAGGTAAGCACTTTAGATATGTGATTGCGTTGTGGTGCAGATATTTTTAGCTCATAATGGAGATTGTAACTGTCACAGCATTATAACAAGAATAAAATCAGTTTTTTTCTAATCCATTTAAAAAAAAAATTGTGTGTCATGTTATTTTGACTATTAGCTTCGAAAAAAATGTCCGTGGATGTTTCCATTATTAAAAATTTAAAGGGGAAAAAGATCACCCCTCAGGTGTTTTCTGTCAATTTAAATTTAAAAAATAAAAGCTATTCTCAAACTTTTAACTTTAATATTTTGATATACCCGAAAATGAAAAATATTGTAAGAAGTCTCTAATAATCCATTATGCAGTCGTAAAGCATAAAAAAAATTCCTGATGATTATTAATTTTCATTTTTTTTCCATAGCTACAAGTGGATTAAGTTCCAAAAATGTGTGTATGATATGTAAAAGTTATCACCCTGAAAGCATTATTGAAAATTTGAAAAAAAAAATTTTTTTTGTTTGAAAACGTATCTTCTGTGACCTATTGTGTAGTCTCCAATGATTCAATTTTTAGGAATGTAATTATAAAATACGTATTTGAGGAAGGTATAGTGTAAAGTAAACTACTTTTTTCATTTTAGAACATACTACTTATGCAGCTGGGCGTTTATCCATGGAACCAAGAAACATGGCCATTGCAAGTCCACTGTCGAACCTTGTCTGTGCTCTCGCAGGTAGAATTCCATTTTATTTTGAAAAACGATTAGAATTTTGGTCTCTCGAGTTCATGCAGTTTTTCTGTAGTGCCACACGTGTATGCAGTAGTGTCGGGATATATTTGTCTACTATGTACTATATAGTTTGTTTACTATTTACTATATAGCTTGTGTACTATGCACTTTATAGTTTGTCTACCATATACTATGTAGTGTGTCTACCATGTACTATATAGTGTGTCTACCATGTACTATATAGTGTGTCTACCATGTACTATATAGTGTGCCTACCATGTACTATATAGTGTGCCTACCATGTACTTTATAGTGTGCCTACGTGTACTATATAGTTTGGCTGCCATGTACTCTATAGTTTGTTTATTCTGTACTATATAGTTTGTATACTGTGTACTATATAGTTTGTATACTGTGTGCTATATAGTTTGGCTTTGACTTCAAGCTACCATTTTTGTGCCAGTCCATCCATTTTCTGAGGTTTGATACTTTGGGTCACAGAGGCTCACATTTTTTGAAAAAGCCCTCTGCTGGTGTAGAGATAACACATTTGTTTGTGTCGTTACTCCTAGTGCAATTCCAGTGGCATTGTAGAATGCATTCCAGTTTGTCCTGTTTGAATCAATCGTGTTCAACCTGAAATCCCAAAAAAAGAATTCGCAGCAAATTTTAAAATGGTGACAGGCCATGACAACCTACCTACCTACCTACAAGCATATCTCAATGAGATTGGAATTACAGCCTAGTCTGCCCACTTTGTGACTCTAATGCAGTTATGAAAGCCGATCATATGAAAGACTTAGAGATTGTCCGATAACTCTTAAGACCACATTTCCTTCCCTAAGGACCATGAACTCTTGTTTCTACTGGGTAGCAAGAAGAGAAATGGATAATTTTCTACATTACAGCATATGATTAAACAATTTTTTTTTTCTACTCACAGTTAGGGGCTTGGGTTTTCAAAAAACTAAGTTCTGGTACAGTGTGGTCAGAATTGTTCTTGCCGTAAGTTTCAAAACATGCTGTGCCGTCCTTTTGATTAAGGATGACTATAGGAAGTTTGCTTGTTGAGTTCCTGTTCCTACTTCTCTGTCACCATTTTTACCACCTTCCAAAGAAACCATTTGCATTCCGAAACATCTTCCATCATCGAACATCTTTGCATCTTCCAAACACACCTCTGTTCTTCTCAAATTTAATTTCAAAGTGTGTTTTCAACCCATTAACAAGACTGGCTCAACAAACTTTAAAGACAAACTCTCCGATTTCGAAAACTGCGGAGTATACAAGATTGATTGCGAGTGTGGACAGTTTTACATTGGACAAACATGCCTTGCACTTTGGGTCAGACAAAGAACGTGAAGCCTATGTCCGTAAGCAAGAATTCAATAAGTTTGCCTTTGTCAGACATGCTTGGAATTTAGACCATAAGTTTCTTTTCTCTAATGCCAGCATTATTGCTGAATGTTCTTCCTCAGATAACATTCTTGAGGCTTTTCGTATTTTTTTAAAGTGGCTACTCGTCAGTCAATGACGCTAATGAAAGCATATATTTTCCACATTGCTACAAAAAACTGTTTCTCCCCAATAATTTCTTCCCTACATAAATTTTTTCTTCCCCTATTTTTATTTTTTCACTATCTTCATCATTAGCTCTAATTTTTTAGTCTTAATTTACCGCTGTTTTCCTTTTTTTTTATGTGTTTTATTTTTCAATTTTAATTTTTAGTTCTTATCCCTTTAATAATTTTCTTCTAATTTCCTCTTTCACTTATTTTCTATTCCTCTTATTTTATTCCCTATTCAATAATCATTCTCAATTTTTCTTCATGTTTGACCTTAAATTTATTCTATCTAAATCATTTTCTCTTCTTTGTCTATGCCAATAGATGGCGACACTCGTCCATCAAAAGAATTTTTTCTTTATCAATTTTTCAGTTCTAGCTTTTCGTTCTGTTTACATGCAATTGTTCTGAAGGAGGGGCATATATCCTTCGAAACAATTGTAAACCCATTTTGAATGTATAACTATGGTTGTGTTTTACTTACTAATATTAAGTTACTGTAAGGCATGAAATAAACTGAATAGATTATTGTTCGAAGATCAAATCTCATCTTGCAGGGCTTCGATAGTTATGGGCTGGGCCAAAGTATTTTTGATTGATATATTCGAACTCAGAGTACAGCTGTTTCAACAGATATGCTCCATCTTAAAAAAAAAAAATTCCAGACTAAAGAAATCTTGACTCCAGCCAAAGAATGGATATCAGTCGAAGCAATTATTTGATGCTGTACCAGCTTGCAAAAATCTGCACTCATGTGAATTTTGATTTAAATATATTGGACCTTACAATCATAATACATTCACTTGGCGTGTGGTTACTCTCGATTTGTCTTCAAATTGTAGCCCCCCCCCAAAAAACACTCACAAAAGAAAAGACTGACCACTCACCGTAGTCCATGGGTTGGGTTCCTTGGAAAATTGCAGGACCCGGCATACCGCATGTCTCTTGTGCTACAAAACACACACAAATATATCTTTGTGCAGTGCGTTGTTCATTTGTGTCACTGTTTAGTATTCTTTCTTTGTTTGGGAATAGTTAGTTTCTTGAGGTGAATTTGTAGAATACTGGTTTTACTATTTCATATTTATATGGCTAGTGTGTGTCTATTTCAGACTCTTCTCTTGAGACAACAACGAGAAAAAGACGAACTACGAAATGAGAGTGAGGCCGAGGCATCATGTGTTCTTATCTGGCAGAAACTCCTGAGCACTTTGAAACGGGCCATACTCACACCATCGGCTTTCACATCAGTCGAAGATGGCGAAGGTTAGTTAGTGATTTCAATATTTTGCCCATTAAAGATTTAGCGATTTCAATAATTTGATAAATTCAATGTACTTCCTACTATGGAACAAGGTATCTGGCTATATGGAAAGTCTGGAAAAGTTCTTCTGACTGGAAAAGTCAGGAAAATTTAATGTTATAATAAATGGCACATTAAAATATTTTCATGAAATGTTCTTTTTATACTATGTCCATGTGCCATAGAAATACAACCAACTAATCAACCATCTTTTTGTACTGCATTGTATATTGAAAATTTTGATTGAACTTCCTCCAAAAATTAACTTTTTTTTGTTGTTTTTCTTTTATAAAATAAATAAATCGTATATTATTAAGCCCTTATCTGTATTAAGAAATAATGTTTGCTAAATGTAACTAAAACTTAAAACAAAAAGTACTTAGTTTAATTACATTATAAGGTATATAAATTGAGCTTGAATTACATCACCTATAAGGAGTTCTAACCATACCAGTCACTTTTAGCTTATACATATATATATATATACTTATACATATGAGCAAGGTTTAAGCTGCTTAAGTTTTTTTTTCTCATTTTGTGAAACTACATTGTATTTTGCAAAAAAATTTAATCCCATTTTCACTAAAAAGCAAAAGCCCTGAAAATTAAAAATTTCTACAATTTTATGTCGGCGGCCGCCATACGACGATCTTGAAGACCTTTTGTGACGTCATAAATGGAGGAATCGAAAACAGCTTGATTTTGAAAATGCCTACAAACAACGGTGGGTGGGAAAGCCAAGGAGAATTGTACAATTATATGGTCGATTGTATAATTTCGTACAAAATAGAAAACGTTATTTGTAGTTCTAAATTTTAATTATTTTGTTTACCATTCCCCTGAAGTATAAAATTTTTAAAACTATCCCAAGTATTTACAGTAGAAAAAGAGAACTAAAAGAAATTTAAAAATGCTAAAATTTTATTTCAACATTTTAACTAAAACACTAAAGAAAAAAAAAATATCCAGCTTGAACACTATATACAAGGTCAGTGTAAAAAGATATTCAGGTGGAAACAATTTGCAAAATGGCATATTCATTTTCAGGAACGCCCTGCGGTGGCGCAGTGTGGTAACGCGTTCTCCTATTGCGCGGCTAATCCGGGTTCGACTCCCAGCAGTGCAAAAAGAACGCTTACTCAGAGATCTCATAAAGATCGCACTGCTCACTGTAGTCCGGGGTTTGGTTCCCCAGGCCTTAAGAGGTTCGGATTCCTCGGAAAACAGTAGGTCCCGGCGCAGCATGACCACTGTAGTCTTTGAGCCGTAAAACCAAAAAACAAACATTTTCAGAAACAATTAAATGCCGATGGAGCCAATTTATGAATTGCTTCCGCCTGTGTGTTTTCAAGCTTCTGGCAAAACTTGATGCAGTGTCATTGCTCTATACTTTCTGTCACTATTGAGCGAAATGAGGATGTGACAACCAGATAGTGTACATCAGAAATCTGCTGCCCGGCAGGGATTGATTCATCCCCCCCCCTCCCAAAGAGTCTGTCAAAAATCACACATACTCTGATATGTCCTGTATGATTTCAGCTTTTATGGGATTAAAGATCTCCAACCTGAGCCTAAAAACCTAGTTCTTTAAACTTAATTATCATAACTTGTATTATCGAATTTTTTTTGAGATTGGATCTAAAATTAATGTTTGCACATGCAGATATCAATGTAGAACATGCGCAGTTACTCTTGTTCCTGTTCCACAACCTTCATTTGATGCAGAAGAAAAGTATATTGTTGATGGTAGCCCAGACCATCATGGAAGTGTCAAGCACCGTGATATCGTAAGTACAAGATTCCATTTTCCACCTTTGTTTTTAACCCTGAAAGTCTACATGGGTATCTGATACTAGTTGTGAGATTATTATTAAAATGGGACAAGTCTGACTCATTCGTAAGCATTAATTGCTTCACAATCTTCTTAAAATTGACTAAACCTCTCAGATTATTACCATTTTTAACATGTTGAATGCTGTGTGAGGTATGTCTAATTCGCACTCTATGTGGTCAGGAGGTTACGTGAGTTAAATATCACCACGGTTGTAGTGATATTTAACTCATGTTTTACATGAGTTAAATATTACTACGACCGTGGATTAGCGTTTATGGTTCAGAAATGTTACATTGGTCTTGGTGTTCTCAGAGTTACATGCTGCAACTCATAGACATAAATTGTAGAATTTTTTTTCTGTATTCTTTAATAATTGATTAATTTTCAAAAAAATCGAACAATGAAAAATGCGGTTTCGAGGATCAGTATTTTTTCCCTCACTAATTTGCCAGTCAATGTGACAAATAAGCAGCAAGCTATGTAGTGGCATAGATACAATAACTTTGGCTGCCACATCGGAAAAGGCCCTATAATTGTGCAGCCCCCAATATGGCAACATGTTCATCTTGCATGACATTATTCCGGGCTTGACTCCTAACGATGCCAAAAAAAAAAAACTGTTTTATTGTAATCTGGGAGTTGGCTGTCTAGGTCTTAAAAGGTTTTAGATTTCTGGGAAATTCTGTTGAAAATCTGTGCCGGCACAGTATGGCTCTTGCTGTCTTTGTACTGTAAATTTCACAAATAAAACAGTCATATAGGAAATACAAGTTTGATCTAAGTGGTACGGGCTATTTTTTTCTTCTACCAATTCATATTCTGGTGTGTTGAATCCATGAGTTATAGAGGTTAGGGACCCTCAGGGGAAAAATTACGTCCTGGTGCAGCATGATTTTCGTTACATTTTGCAGAAAAATGTAAATAGGTAAAGTAGTGTACTCTGACAAATTTTTAAAAAAATATTTATCAAGAACGAGAATTATAAACATAGGAACCGGATCTGTCAATTTCAAAATCTTAGTGCTTCTACAGGTTTGTCACC
>QLNU02015270.1:16092079-16139507 GCA_006491805.2 Dysdera silvatica
TATAGCATTTTGGTGGCATAGCTGTGTTAAAGATGTAGGGTGATTCTTCGAAAAACAAGACATGAGTGGAAAGAATTTAAACTATTTTTCCAAATTTTGCACTTTTGTAGTAAAAAGTACAAGCTTTTATTTATTAATAAAATTTAGTGTACTATTATCGAGTTAGTCCAAACAGAAAAGATTTAATCAAAACTTCAGAAAAGTAGGTTGGATATTTTTGTATGTACTACAAGTTTGAGGTGAGGAATGGAATACAAAATTTATTGCATTTTAGTTTCTTTTTGCATTGATGATTTCTACATAGAGCACACTTCATTGTAATATTGATAGAATTTCAAAAATAGAATAACAAAAAATAAAAATAAATAGCAAAACACAAATTCTTTAGCGGTTTAGGCTCTGACATGCCAGGTGTATCCTTATTCTTTGGCCCTGTGGTGGTGCAGCAGTGGTGACATGTCCAAGCGGCCCGTCGTCAATATGGGTTTGACTCACAACGGTGTTGAAATGGGACGTTCGCTGACAAATTGTTCACTGTTCTCCAGGGGTAGGTTGCATAGGCCGTAAGAGGTTCAGATCCCTCGGAAAACTTGGGTCCTCGCACAACGTGGCCTTTGCTGTCCTTCATGTGCCATAAAAATATCCCTATCCTTTATACTAGTGGTTTTCAACCACTAGATCCCGACATCAATTGTGCCAGGCTACAAGAAATCCTCCTGAAATTTGTTATTTTAGTTCTCCAAAGGTTTTTCATGAATAATTATTTTGAGGAGAATAATAATCATCACTATGTCGAAAAGTTCAGACCCTGAATGCCTAAATAAAATCTGTGTAGCAAATGCCAGTGAGTAAACTGTATTTTTACTTAATAATTTTCGACACCCACTTAGAAATACGCTCAAACTAGAGCTGTTTTTGTTTAGGAGAAAAAGAGACGCCGTTCTCATCCTGGATTTGAATCAGGGGTCCCTCCGTGTATTTTTAAATATGTCAGTATTCATAAACAAGGTATCTACCAGGTCATGAAAGTCACAGAAGTCAAGGAAAGGGCAAGAAATAAGAAAAAGGTCACTAAATCAATGTTGTAGGTCATGATTATGCCCATTTTTTAAATTTTATGCAATCATTGAATTGTAATTTTTGTACGATATTTTAATGAGTTTTTACTGGTTTAGTTATTTTTACGTATTTTTGTCATAGCTTGGCAATTTTTTTATGGTTTTCATCTATTTTTCGTCATACTTTAGCAATGTTTAGGGGTTTTCAGCTATTCGTCTATATAGCTATTTTATCAATCATAAAGAAAAGTCTATAAACTTTGTTTAAAGGTAAGAAATGTACAAAAATAGTCAAGGAAAAGTCGAGGAATTGGGTTTCTTATACATTCGTACTTATGTTAGTTTAATGTAGGAACTTTAAAAAATGGAAAAGTATTTGAGTAAATTCGTTCGGGCCAGGCCCTCGTATTATAAAAAGTAACTTACTGAGCCATGGCCATTTTAAGATTGAGAAGTACAACTTTATACTACTCATCCCGAGAATTCCAGTGGTTACGAAATTCCTTGGCTGAATTCAAGTCCTAGTTTATCTTGGATGTGTGTGTATAATGTACTGTAGTGTTCAGGAGCCACTTTAAGCTATCAGTCCCATCTTAAATAACCATTAATACAGGTTTTTCATCCAAAAATCATAACTTATGCGAAAAATCACGATCACTGCATCTCTGATATTACACATGGTGATCAACTTGTTTTCTCTACCTCACTGGCACTGGTTAATATGCCTTTACCATCTCCTAATTTGCTTTTTATTTTCCCAGATTCAAAAGAACTTATTTAACGTCCAAAACGTTAATCTTACTGGAGAAAAAGATAATACTAAAAAGCCATCAAAGTTTTTCTTCCCTTGCAAAGAGGTTGAAGAAAATTACGTGAAAAATCTTCCACCCGATGAAAGCCAAGGTTTGTTACTTTATCCTCATTACTACATTTTGTTCGTTAGTACAGTTGACTTCTAATTATGTATACTGGCTTCGCACTTCCAGTTTAGATAACTAGAATTTATGTAGTGCATTTTATGTCATTAAGTCTACCTAATTTATTGTAGGGGCTGCTTCCAAACCCAGGTTTTACAATCTCATGTCTGTAGAGTTTAGCACGCAGGAAGCACCAAAATTGGACGGTTTTGTAAGTATAACTTGTAGTTTATATTTCTTTCATTTTTAATTGCACGATCATGGATAGTTCCCCTCGGGGGTGAAAAAATCAGCCTTTGGAAATTTCACTGTACAGAATTTGGAGCAATTCATTCATTCTTAAGCACCCGATAGCCCATACTTTTGTGCTAACTTGACTATAGTGATATAGTAGCTAAGTCCGACCAATCGAGTTGCCATTGCTGACTAAATTTTTGTAGTTGCCCAGTAGGAAATTTGTGCTGTTATACAAAATGTCAAAAAGCTTTATACACTGAAGTGCCAGAAAAACTGGTACAGGCGTGCGTATGCAAATAACGGAGCTTTGCAACCAATCAGCGTAGCGCGATACCGTCGGCAGCGCCTATATAAGACAAGAGATGTCTGGCAAAGCTGTTAGATCGGTTCTTGCCGCTACAATGGCAGGTTATCAAGATTTAAGTGATTTTGAACGTGGCGTTATAGTCGGCACAAGAGAGATGGGACATAGCATCTCCGAGATAGCGACAAAATTTGGATTTTCGCGTACGACCATTTCACGGGTATACCGTGAATATCAGGAATCCGGTAAAACATCAAATCTTCGACAGCTGTGAGGTCGGAAAAAGACCTTGAAAAAAACGGGACCTTCGACGACTGACGAGAATCGTTAAACGAGATAGACGTGCAACACTTCCTCAAATTGCTGTGGCTCATGTGCAACGTGACTGTTGTTGTCTTTGCACCATAAAACACCCTCTCCTCAGCTTAATTAACGTAACATTGAACCATCCAAAGCAATACACAGGCACAAAACTAAATACTATAAACGCTCACAAAATTTAAAAGAACTGTGTTCTGCCCCCTGCCCCCAAAGTACAGTGGAGTTCTAATTATTTGGATTGATTGCGGGCAACTGTGGCAGGTTTGGATAATCAGTTGGTACAGTATTACAAAGGACTGATAGAACCTTAGTAATCACACAAGGTCAGGTGATCTATTGTGCAGTTGAACCTTCTTAGCGTGAGCACTCACAGGGACGAGAAATTTGTCCTTGTTGAAAGTAATTTGTGTTGTCCAGGAAGGATGTGTTTGTGTTACTAAGTTATTCATCTTGGTGGAGATTCGTGGAAAACCTTGTGCTGAAAGTAATTCACGTTTACGAGGTTTGACTATTATTTGGCTGGGCTGAGTAACGAGAATTTCACCATTTGTACATATGAGTTGAATTTGAATAGCCATCCATAAATTGCATTTGATTTTTTCTTTCAGGCATGTAGTTTTATATTGAGCAGTGCAGATGTGTTGAACTATCGGAGTTTTTACTACTCAATTCAAAATCTCATGTATCTGGCATCTCAGTGTGATATTGCCAAAAGGGCAGCGTCTGAACAATTGACATTTTTGGTTTGTACCCTCAAAATTTTTATTACCTTAAGCTGTGTGCAGGTTCGGGAAATTAGCAAGTATTTGTAGTAGTTCAGGAATTGATGTTTTTGGTTTCTTTATAGGGTATGTGTTCTGTGCAGTATGCATTGACTATCAACTGGCGTTTGTTGTTGTGTTTACCACCTTCCATCGAAGCTCTGGAATCTATTATAAATGGCTCAGCAAATATGAATGACGCAGAATATCTTCATGCTGTTGTCTGGTCATCGCGATCGACACACAAAGTCTTTAATGGTTGGATGAAGGTGAGTTTTTGTAAACGAATTTTTTTAGTTATATATTATCGTTTATTGTGCTCCAATGATTGTAATCACAGCTTTCCACCATACTGTCTTTGAACTAAATATGGTGTAAAGCAGTGGCATGCTGCCTGGAGTAACCTAGCTGATAAATTATAAACAATTATCACTTTATATAAAAATAATTTTGAATCTGAATAAAATTTGATTTGATTAGTCTTAAAGTTCTAAAAGTGGTGGAAATTTTTGAAATGTTAAGAGAACTTTAAGAATGATGATTTGGATGCCACCTAAGATCACCTTTAAACACAAAACGCAATTTTTCAAAATTTGATTATAGACAAATTTATTTTTATACGGCCCATTTATTCTCTAACCTGTCATAACCCAGGCTGTTGTAGCATTCTTTTTCGAGATTTTTTGTTTTAAACACAATAAACATTAACATACCCTATTCTTTTTCTTTTCTTTTTTTTTGCTTTAAGTAAAGCCAAAACTTTGAAGAGTTCGCGCCTGAATCATTGGCGAAATGTTGATTTAGAACTGACTGGCTTTTAAAAGATGACGGTGGTAAAGTGCACAGTGGCTGAATGGAGATCCAAACGTAGTGACATCGAACTATTTTGCAAAGTGTGTTCCCCCATTGTTAACACCAGAAATAAAGGCTTTTCAAGCTATTTTGCAACATGCTGAATCATTTAAGCACAGAAAAACGTTTTGTTCTTACGAGAAATCAAACTGCTTTGGTTGACATCGAATCTGGCAAACAATGTGTCAGTATCTGCTGCTTGTTCCAATACAAATCGTGTGTCCAAGGCATGTTCAAGTATTAGGCCGTACAGTGTGAAAGATTCTGCTTCAACTTCTGAACTGATATTGGTGTTAAAATCGGTGGCAAGTAATTTTCCAGCAGCTTCAGGCACTGGAATTGGAAGAGGTTTCTAAAGCCATGTTTCATGAAGCATTACCACAAAGGTTTTCTCTGAGGTAAACTAAAATGAATTACCTTTTAGAGAATGACTTACGACCTTACTTCAAACAGGAATTAGTGAATGATATGAATGGGATATATTGCATGTGCTTTGATGAAACTATGAATGCCACTGACAAGAAAGAGCTTCAAATCACAGTTAGCCACGGGTCCAGCAATTGTAACAATGAACAGACACCTGGAACCCTTTATTATTGGTAAAACCACTGCAAAGGATTTATTGCAGAAATTGACAACTGCCCTTGACAGTGCACACCTCTGATTTCGAAATACGTTGATGCTTGGCAGCAATGAACCCAATGTCAATGAAGCAGTAATGCATCTCATGAATGAAGAAATGTCACTTGTACGACACAAAAAAGCTTCTTGATATTGGTGCAATGAATTTCTTGGGAGACTTTCTCGGCTTACAGAAGATGTGTTTGATCTAATTGTAGCAGTTCATTGTCATTTTAATGATTGTCCATCATGATGAGATGATTATTGGCCATCACAATCATACGGAATGAATTACAATTACCTAACCATCGTTTTATCAGACACAGTATTACCAGATGGTTAACTATGGAGAATGCAGCAGAAAGACTTTTTCGGCAATAGGATGCTCCAGAAAAGTACTTTCTTACATTTATCGTAAAGAATGCAAAATTTGCTTCCTCTGCAAAGTATAAGCATATTGTTGACTTATTGAAAGATAATACTATGAAAGCTGAAATTCTCTTTGTCTGTAACGTTGCACGGATTTTTACTAAATTTACAGGGACATTTCAGAAAGATAAGTCTTTAATACACTTGGTTTACAGTGAAATTGAAATTCTAGTGAAGATTTTATTAGGCCGGATGTGTAAGTCAGTCATCAGTCACCAGTGTTGATAGAATAAATGATATCATTTTTGAGAAAACGAATCTTCTTCCTTCAAAAGACATTGCTTGTGGAGAAACTATCTTTGCTTCTCTAAGAAATGCAAATGAGAAAAAGAAAGTTATTCCTGAGAGATGTAAGAAAACATCACATTGCCTGCTTCAAATATGTCGTTGAAAAGTGTTTGAAACATAGTGGATGGGTGGTGGCTGTTGTACGCTGACGAGGAAAGCGAAGTAAATACAAATATTCAAATTGATGAGTATTGGAATGAAATTTTCATGACCAATGATGTTTCAGGTTACGAAAAAAACACCTTACCATTTACTATGGTTGTGAAAGCTTCCCTCTCCCTGTTACATGGTAGTGCATACATCGAACGGTTTTCACTTTCAAGTTATTCTTTGACGGAAGTGAGATCCTCAATGAGTGAACATACTCTAAATGCAATAATGATGACTAAAGATACTCTGCAGCTGTACAATAACAAGCCTGAACTAATGCCAATCTAAAAAAAAGTTTGTTAGTTCTTTTGCTCAGGGTGAACACAAAAGTTACCAACACTATAGCGGTTAAAAAAAAAAATAGTAATAAGATCTGAACTCTAGGGTAGGAAGGAAAAAGAGGAAGAGTTCTGGAGAAAGACTGAAACAGAGTAGAGAAAATTAATAGAAGAGGAGGAAATGCTAAAACAGAAAACGAAAAAGGACCAAGTTCATAAAGCTGCTAGTAAACTTGTTATTGAAGTGAATAACAGGTTTGAGGAGGCTTTGAAAAACAGGAATTGTAGTGAAGTGGAACTGGCTCTGAGACTATGTTGCATGGTATTTGCCATGTCCAAGAGAAGGAAAATATCCAAAGACAGGAAACGTGTTGTCTAGAAGAATATTGATTTGTCTAGAAGAATATTGATAAAAGAAAAGCATCTGTAATTAAAAAAAAATTTACTGAAAATCAAAGATATAAAATAAGTAGGGATCATTGTTTTGTCATTTACAATTCTGTATTTTCTGAAATAACTATTGTAGTTTGATAAAAATGTATTCTGTTGTTTCCAGACCCCATTCAAGACCAAGGTTAATTTCTGTGCTCATAATTGCAATCTTTATGATGCAGTAACAATTTTTGCTTTGATCTCACTCGGTCTTTCTAGTAGGGGACTTTTCTAGAAATAACTTTTTTCTGCTGCAAATTAGTACTGTACTTCTTTTTTATAAGTCACTTTTCTCGCTTTTTCTGGTACTTAAACTTGTTTACAAGCCTTCAATTGTTATTTAAAATAAGTTTCGGTATAGGTCTTGAAAATGTGGTAATCATGATTAATTTTTATGCATTGTATCTTTTAATACTTCAGGAAATCCTTTAGGGGAAAACTGATATTTTTATTCGCTTTATTAGACCATGGATCAGATTCCCTTTTTATCTTCCAATTCTGAACTAAAGAACTCAGGCCGATCTGCTGTATTATGGCAGACCTGTTTTCCCAATTCAGATAATGCAAACCTACTCACATTCACAACCCCTTGCAGATCTCACCTTCCAGGGATTCTTTCAGTCATCTGGAAATAAAATTTTATAAAGTTTATAAGTTTATTTTAATGCAATTATTGTTTAAGTGAATCCAATAATTGTTCTCTCGTGTAATTTAATCCAATATTGGCTAATATTCAAGCACAATCAGGTCATCCAGTTGCGTTTTTGAATTATTTTAAGAGGCACTTTTACCTTGAGTATTATAAAGTGTTTATAGTTTCCTTTTATGCGAAAAATAAATCCTGGATTGATTTTGTAGGACTCGTTAGTGAAGCAAGGACTTACAACTCAAAAAGCCGAATCATTGTTGCGCTCTGTCACTAAGCATGCCTGCACCGTGAAATTTGATATCCGGATTGCTAAGCATATGTTGTGCCACCAGGTATAGTTTTGTTTTAAAGCATTTTTCAGCTGTAATTGCATTTTTTTTTATTATTACCAGCTCAATCTAATAGCTATATATTTTATTTCACAACACTATTATGATTTACGTTACAGATCAATAATATCCCTTCGTCATCTTCTATTCCTGGCAAAGTTGAGAGATCGCCACCCTTTTTAGATTTGATGATTGTAGAAATTATTGTCGCCAAAGTCCAAGTTGCTTTAGACGAATATTTCTCAAGGCCCATTGTAAGTTTCTATCAACTACTAGCTTTTATTTTAATTAAAAATTATGGCATTAATTACCATTTAAAAATTAACTTTTTAATTACAGAATGAAGGTGGCAATCAAGAAGCTAAAGATCTTGCTCAAGAAATGCTCCCTCTTGTTCTGAAAGCTATAGAGGTCCTTTCTTCATGCATACGGTAAACTATGTTTTTCAGTCCTTTTATAAACATATTACATTATTCACACTTCAGCTAATTGTTTACGAAGTACTGTATCGTTGACTCACTCTGCTATTAATTGTAATTTTTAGATGGAACTTGCTACGTCAAATGGCAGACGTAATGTCACAATCGGGGACAGCACCTAATCTAAAGACTTTGCAAGCGTACAATACTGTTCTTCGAACAGCATCCACAGGCTGCTCCAAAGTATCTTCATTCACATTAGCCATTGCAGAATTTTTACCACAGCCATTGCGCACTGTTCTGGAAACTTGGAATTCTTACGCTATTCCCACAACAGCTTGGGTGAGGATCTCTTTATTTTCTCTATGGGTTTTAAATATGTTAAATGTGTAGTTGCAAATTAAGCAAAATTTCGATAATTCAATAATAACTGCTTTTCTGCCCTTGGTACTTTACCGACATTTGTAAAAGTTGCGTTGCAGGGTTGATAGAGAGTAGATTTATTTTTCTGTGTTGCGTATGATCCTACTTTTACTTTATGTTCCGTCTCATTAAGCATATTTCCGTGCTCTGAACATCACCTTAAGCATGTTATTTTGTGCCTTTCAGTGGTAACAAGGTTCCTGCGCACCTGAGCTTGTCAGGGAATTTAAAATTGTTCCTAAAGGTCAGGGGAAGACGAGATTTTTGTGTCAAACCTGAAAAACCACCAAATCTCCTATGAACGTGAAGCCTGTCCCCGCAACTGAAGTTCAGCTGAAATTTGCTTGTGATTGGTCAGGAATTTTGCTAGGAATGTCAGGGAAACCTTAATGTCGAGGAATTTTGCCTGAAGCATTGGGGGGAAAACCTTGAGAAGTAAGGGAGTTTTGCCAGAAACGTCGGGAAGAACCTGGAAACGTGAGGGAATTTTTTCTCTCCATTGTGAGTGGGAACCCTATGATAATGTGTTTGTCCACTATGCAAAAAACCCATGTCGAAATTCAAATTTTACCTAACTTTTTTTCTTTCCTACTTTCTGTGGTTTGATTTTGTATGCCATGAATCTGAAATTCAGATTTCGTCAATGATCGGTTGGATTTTTATGTCATAGGGAGAGGTAGTCATACTGTGTCAAAGGATTTTTTGAAAAACCCTTGTTTTGGAATAGTGTCTTAGCTGTTGTACCTTTTAAATGCATTCCTATACCACATCAAGCACATTTTCTGATGTCAAGCTGATCGTACACTGTGATGTCACTTAGTCATATTTTTGTCTTCCACACATGCTATATTGAAGTAGAAGTGCTATATTGAAGTAATTGAGTGCCATACCCCAAATAGACCATGAGGTTGTGCAGTGGCGACGTATTTGCCTGACCTGTCGTCAATCCAGGTTTGACTCCCAACAGTTCTAAAATAGAATGCTTACCACCAAACTGTTCACCGTAGTCCAGGGATTGGTATCCTGTGCAGTAAGAGATTAGGATTCCTTGCAAAACTGTAGATCCCGGTGCAGCATGACCTTTGCTGTCCTTGTGCCGTAAAACAAATAGACATATCATATGCATTCACACTACAAAGGTAAGTAATATACTTGTATAGAATACGGAAAACCGTGTGTGACTCTTGAATCCTATTAATACCAAAGCTCTTTTTTCTTTTTTGTACTAATCCATATTCTGAAGTTTAATTTACTGGGCACTACAAAGAAAGAATTCCTTGGTAAATTATGAGTCTTGATGTAGCATGATTTTATTCTTTGCTTTGGGGTTGTAGATATATCGCGTAGCACGTCGTTACACTGGGTGCGATATTCCAAAGGTGCCAAAAAAAGATAGCTTACTAATTAGTTGCTCACTGTTGTCCAGAGGCTGATTACCTGGGCCTTAAAAGGTTGATTCCTCAGAAAATTGTGGGTCCCGGTGCAGCTTGTCCAATGTGCTGTAAGACTCACAAACAAAAAACATAGGAAAATAGTAACATTCTAGAACAGTGGTTCCCAATTCCACTTTTCCACTTCAATTTTACCTGAGGACCACTTCGAAAAATTCTTAAGAGTTCAGGGGTGGATTTAGGGGGGGAAGGGGTGGCAACCACCCACCTTGAATGAAAATTTAACATTGAAAAGATGCAAGGTAAAGGTCCAATGAGGTATCATTTTCAAAAATCAAGTCATTAATCGCCCCCCGAATGACCTTTAAATCCGTCCCTACACGAGTTGACTGCAAGACCTTAATAAAAAAGGGAGCCGCGTCTTTTTTGGGGAAAAGATGTAGACGTATAGAAGTAAACAAAGCAGTGTTGCCAACAGTGAAGCCAAACAAAGCAGTGCTGTCAAGGTGAAATCCCTAGTGGCAGCAATGGAAAGTCCCAACGTTCCACCAGAAGTCTTGTGTGCAAGAGCGCAGCCACCTTTTCTTCAAAGGGGGATGGGGGCAAACTACTAAAAATATGCTATCAGTTTCATTTTTATATTTAATAATTTTTATAAGTATTTCTTTCAATAATTATTTTAAAATAATGATCCGTCTTGCGGACCATTTGGGACTTCCTCACAGACCACCAGTGGTCCATGGACCACCGGTTGGGAACTACTGTTCTAAAACAAATACAAGCGAGTCCTTCACACAGATATATAAAGGAGTGGAGTCATGTTTACTGATCAAATGGTTCAATATCTCATTAGTTTAACACTTGTAATTAGTATTTGCATCAATAATCTATTAACAATTTAGCTGAAAATTGATTGTTAGAGATGGGTGTGTTTCAAGCTTTTCTAAGTTTCCTGATTTTCATTAACTCCAGTTGAGTCTGTTAACCCTTTTTTTTTCTTTAAAAAAAAAATCAGCTAATACACAAATTTATTGACGTATTCATGTTCAGTTGATTAATCTTAGGAAATTTATTTACAGAGGAATGATTTTGCAAATGACATCATCCCAGCTGAAAGCTATATTTCATCGATTCTTCTCTCGCATACAAATTACCTATCAAGTATGTATTTCAACAAATGCTATGCATATTTTTGTTGCATTCGATATATGCTTCTATACACCTAAATATTTTTGTAAAACCCTGTTAAAAATGTATGTGCAAACCTTTTGTGTGTATTTTTCTTTTATTGTGTAATATTCTTTAGGTCAACCAACTTTCACGACAAACCCCAACCTCAAGCGACTTCTGCATACCCTTGTACGATTTGCTGGAGACTTAATTATGTAAGTGTTAAACCTTATTATAGTATATTACTACTACCCCTTTTTTGCAGTTAACACAATTGCCAGATAGGTGAAGGCATAAAGCCGCTCATGTTTTTTTTTTTTTTTTTTGATTTCCTTTGGGGGGGGGATTAATTATGAATAATTTCTGACACCCACACTATAACTCAAACTAGAGTTTTTAAAGAGAAGAAAAAAGGTGAGTGTGTTGGTCCCGTGGTTTAATTCTATTGCTCTCTTTCTTGTATACAAAAAAGCTGTAGTTTGAACTCATAGTATTCGTGTCAGAAATTTTTCATAGCTAAATTTTATTTTTAATTATTCTAACATGCTTTTAGAAACTCTGTGAATCTTTGTGACTTCTGTGAGTACCTTAAAACTTGTTTTAAATATTTCCAAGTTTGATACAAAATAAACTTGTATTGGGTATTTTCAAAGTTTCTCACTTACCTTATGAACCTGGAATTATCAGGGTGTTTGAAATTATCCCTGAAGAGCCCTGCGGTGGTGCAGTGTGGTAACGCATTCGCCGTTAACTCGGGTTCGACTCCCAACGGTGCAAAGAACGTTTACTCAGAGATCTCATAAAGATCACACTGCTCACTGTAAACCTGGGTTTGGTTCCCTAGGCCTTAAGAGGTTCAGATTCCTCGGAAAACAGTAGGTCCCAGCTCAGCATGGCCATTGTGGTCCTTTAGCCATAAAACCACGTCAGCAAACAATATCCCTAAAAATTGGAGGATAAGTCAGGGAAAACCTTCTTTACCTCTGTTTTAAATAGCCAGATCTCCCACGAACCTAAAGCCATTTACCACACAACCAAAGTTTAGTTGAAAGTTGCCTGCAAAGAGTTGGAGAATTTTGCTGGAAAAGTCAGGATTTTTTTTTTCTCCATTGGGCAGGGTGTCTAGGGATCCGAAAAACCTGGAAAAGCGGAAGTATTTCTTACTAGAAAAGTCAGTGAAATTTGAGTTTTTATCTTACGATAAATAGCTTATTAAAATAATTTTTCTGAAATGTGCTTTTCGTACCACATTGCATACTGAAAATTTTGAAAAACCTACACCTTTTAACTAAACATCTACTATCCGTTTTACTAAACATCTTTCAAAAATTATCCTTTTACACCAATACTATAATTTATAGAAAATTAAGCCCATATATTTCTCAGGAGAAAATGTGTACCGACTATATAATTAAAACTTGAAAAAATAAGTGTTTTTGTTAAATTTTCTAATCTGTAAGAGATTTTGATCATACCAACCTCCTTTGCCTTATAGTCATGCACAATTTAAACGGAATAGAAGATGCAGCGTCAGCTTTGTGATTATGTAGTTAAACACCTTTATAATAAACTGAGAAAGGGCCAGACTAGCAAATTTTGCTGTAAATCATTAATGCAAATCTTTAGTACTAAGAAATTCATTTTTTGATACCTTTTTTTGTAGTTGCGAATTTACTGTAATTGAGTTACGAATGTCTTTGTGGGTTGTGTTAGTGGAGATTTTATGGTCTTCAAACTTGTTTCGTTTACACAAATTTGAATGATTTGTGCACTGTTTACTGTAATTAGTGATGGGAAATTGATGAAAATTTGGTCTGCAAAACTTGGAAAAGTCAGGGAAGTTTGAAACAGAATTTGGGTATACACCCCGATTGGAAGTTGGAACCCTGTTCATTGTTTGATGTTAACGTTGGCTGTATAAACTAAGACTGCACTGACAACTATATAAGCTGGGGTTATTTTGTGTCTTGCGTCCAGTGGTTTGTTGATGAGTTATGGCAAACTAGCCATGTAATAGATCCTTATTGTCATATTTAAAATTTGACAGAATCATCTTGGAATATTTAAATTTTTAATAGGTTTTTGTTGGAATGTCTGAATTTTTCGACAGGTTTTCGTTGGAATACATGCATTTTTTTACAGGTTTTCGAAATAATGGAATTTTTTGAGGTTTTTATTAGAATAGTTTAAACTTGTCATACATTAGTATTGGAATACTTTAGGTAAAGCTTCATGATAAAAAAGAAAGTTATTAGTCATTGTTTTATCAGATCTTCTTTGTGGTCATGATGTTATGAGATAACATAATAGAGTAATCATGATTTTCAGACCCTTATTACAATAGCTATGGTTTGCAGGGGACGTTTCTTCTATTAAAACTGTTTTAGTATATATTAATTGGTTTTATAAACCCTTCAGTAATTAGAGAACAGCGTTCAGATGACCTTTATTGGAATATCTTAAATATATAATGCAGGTCCTCATCTTCCATTTATACATTCATTGTCTTAATCATCATTTATTCTTAAATCTTTATTAATCATTGTTTAACACAGTTCCTACGATGGTGCAGTGATCATGCGTTCATCTATCATACAGTTCTCCCGGGTTAGCTCTGAACTGTGCCCCTCCCCCCAAAAGTTTATCGACTAACTTCTCGCCGTAGTCTGGGAGTTGGTTCCCTAGGCCTTACAAGGTTTATTCCTTGAAAAACTGTAGGTCCTGGTGCAGCATTGCTGTCTTTGCACCTTAAAACCCAAGCAAACTGTATGTATTTTCACTGCCTGGAACTTTCTTAAAAGCATTGAGCTGCTATTTGTATAAACTGAAGCATTACCAAATGTTGTCCATAGGCAACATGCAACATGATTTTTCATAGATATTCCCGATGTATCTGGAGATTAAACTTGAAACATTCTTTGAAGTGATGAAGCGCACTTTTAGGGAATATTTTTTAGAATAGTAAACACCCAAAATTGCTACATCTGGGTTACAGAGAATATCTACTAACAGTGTGTTTTCCCTCTGTCAACGAATTTTATAACTAATTATTTTTTCCTTGAAATCTCTTCCCCCCCAAAACCCCATGCCTGAAATGTATGCACACCGAACCCGATACCTTAGTTGTCGTGGAATGACCCTTGATGTCCTTGTGCCATAAAAATACAATCAACGAACCAAATTTAGTGACATTTCACCTGCTAATTCTTCTGCTACAAGACCCTAAATTGGCATACCTTAATTTGGCTCACCGTATAGTTTTCATGGTGATTAGCACAGTTTATCCTTAGGCTATACAGTGGTGCAGTGATAATGCTTTCACCTTACATGCAAATATCCCAAGTTTGAATGCCAATTGCGCCAAAAAAAATGCTTACTGACTAACTGCTCACTGCAGTCCGACGGTTGTTCCCTAGGCCGTGTGTGGTTCAGGCTCCTTAAAAAACTGTAAGTCCTCACACTGCATGACCCTTGCTGTCCTTGCACCATAAGACTCAGTCTGGCCAGCTGGTAAAGGCTGTTAACGTTGATTGAGAGTATGGTAGTCAGTATCTTAAGAAACAGGTTCCAAATGGTACTTTGGCACAAAATAATCCTTACTGTCCTTGCGCCATAAAACTACAACTAACCGAATGGTACTAAGCATTAAACTTTATAGTTGTCTTTCCCAGTTAGGTAGCGTTCAAGTATTATGTAAGCACCATGGGGGGGAGGGTGTAAAATGGCCAAAATATTGCTTACGTAATACTTGAACACTTCCTTACCTATCATTAACTTATTGTGTATAATTCTTGTTAAGCATATTCCTTTCATTATAGCTGGTGTCCCGAAGGAGGTAACTCTAAGGAAATGATTCGTGTAATGTTACCTATGTTGTTGGATGCTACCACCGAGTCATTGATTGATTACGTAAGTGGTTTAAGATGATTTGCGTTCTGTTTCACACTTGCACAAAAATATGTTCTGTTTTTACGTGTGATTAATGTGGTGGTTTTTTTTTTTTTTTGTTATATAGACAACCTTAGCATTAGAAAGATTGATTGGAGCGCCTGACGGTGACGAGTTCCTTTCCTTCAATTACTTTGAAGTCTTGTCTCGTAGCTACGACCTGCTCATCAACCATTCTACCAAAGAAAGGTGCATTGTTGTTCATGTTTCAGACTTTTTTTTTTCTTTCTTTTTTTCACCCTTGTCCTATTAAAATTTATAAATTACATGTCAAAATCTTCTAGTGACGTGGATGAACGTATTTTACATGAGTGCTTGAAGTTCATGGAAGGTTTGCTTGATAAAACGGCTGGGAAGAAGGCCATGGAGACATTCTTTACCGAAGATGGAGATAATGGTATTTGCATATTCTTACTTTGAGATAATGTGTAGGAAAAACGAATTTTAATACAAGGGTTATCAATACGTAAAAATGCATTTTGAGACATGTAAATTTTCAATCATGTTTGATATATTTTTTCTTCCAAGATATGGTTAATATTCTGTTATCTGCGGCGAACAGTAATCTAAGTCCAGCATACGGAACTCAGGTTTTGAAGTTCTTCAATAAACTATTCCAGCAAAGTAAGTATTTCGTCTTTGAAATAGCATTTTCGATTGCATTTCAATTTGCGTTTTTTATAACTGTCTGCAAAGATGTGTTTTGTGCAACATTTTGCAAAAACCTTTTTTGTAATTCGTAGAGGATAAGAACACTGGCGATAAAAGCCTTGAGAAATTGTGCTCATCTTTGTGTAAAATGAGCAAACTTGGGAAAGTTGAAATCGGTTCCTGGCAGCAGTGGTTGAACAAAGTCATTTTCGGCAATACTGGCCAGGTAAGTATTGATTAATGTATTTTTCACTGGTTTTGAAGACCTGTTTTTAGCTAATTTATATGCTTTTTTTCCATACTTATTCGCTTTTTTTAAAATAAACTCTTGTTTTGTCAACGATGTAGCAACCTGAAGAAGATAATTCGGTGCAAGAAAATAGATTGTTGTTGCAGAATCTGACCTCATACATTGTGAAACAAAACAGGTTTGTAAAAAAGAAATTTGAATTGCAATTTGTATAATTGCATCGATAAAAGTTCGGATTGAAATATACATGCATTCCAAATATTTACTTTAATGGAATTCCGAATTTATTATTATACATAGTTTTTTGTTATTGTGTTCATGATGGCTTGTTGATACTCTAGTACCGTTGGAGAAAAGGTTGCCGGAATTTTCTTGTCTGCTATGATACCTGTTGGATGGCAAATTTTGTCGTCAGTATCAGAAGGAATGGGGTTCTCAGAACTGATGGTGATTATGGCAATTTTGGCTGGTGCTGGCTCTGGCACCGGTCATGTCCAACTCTTTAAAGCAACCCCTGGATGGCTAGAACTATGGTAAGTGGTGTTAAACATTAAAAAAAAAAAGAATAATAGCAGATTTAAGAATTTAATGGGGCTTGTGCTATTCACTTAGGTGATCCTATAATGGCGTAGTTGTCATTTATTGATCCACCATATGGAAAATCTAGTTTTGATTCTTGATTATAATGAGTACTGGTTTTTTTGTGTGTGTGTGTGGGGGGGGCTGATCGGCAGTCCAGAGTTGGATTCCATAGCTTACAAAAGTTCCAATTCCTCAGACACCTATAGGCCATGGTGCAATGCATGGGTACCCCCAGAATTATGTGCAGGGGGGGGGGGGGTGCATCCAGCAAAATTCCAATTGAATAATGTTGTTGGACTATAGTTTCTTGTAGATTTCTTTCCCCCCTCTTTTTTGTGCACCTCCTTTGGAGTGCCCAGGGTGCAACATGATCACAGTTGTTCTTGCATCATAAAACACAAACAATTTTTGAGGCTGTATTGGTCCTGGGGTGATATAGCAGTAATGCATTCGGTTCGCATGTGAGTAATCTTTGATTCCAACGGATAAACAGTGTTACCCAATTTTTTCAGTTACAAATCTGCAAGCTGAGATTTGATTTCTTGAGCCGAAATTGTTCGGAATCCGTGAAAAAACTGCAGGTCATGGTACAGCATGGTTTTAGCTGCTGCACAAAAAGCACACACACATGGACTACGATCCTATTCCATGGAGGTGGACTATTGTGTAAATTAACACTATGTGAGGCCATTATAACATCGTGTAAAGAGGTTTGATTGAATAGAATCCGACATTGAGATTGGATATAATTTAAAACGTATTGTGATGAATTGATGTAGAGAGTTATGCCCAGCCTTGTTATGGATGTAACAGCCCACATAATGTTGTGTGGAGATAGTGATATCCACACTCGTAGTGTTTGGGCATGTATCTTTATACTACTCAAACAATATTTCTGTAAAATATTATTTGATGAGTGTTGGGATCTTTATATTCGCACTTGCGAACATCTTTGATACTTGTAATATTTTTTTAATTTTTTTTTTGACGTGGTCTTTACAAGCCTGTTGTGAGAGATTATAGCAATTGTGTATGTGTGTAAATTAGTTACTTTGACCACGGTCTTCGATAAACTGATTAGATTGAACTGCTGTGTGCTAAACTGAATTGATATTTGGGATTATCTTTAGTATCTACATTAACACGTTGAATGCCACACGAATTTATAAGGAAATCCTCGTCAGGCCACGCCTTAGAAGTTGTCTGGTATTGTGGTATAGCAATGCGATTTTTTGAAAAGAAATATTTAAATACATTAATGATACAATCCTGTAATACATAAAAATTAAGTGAATGTTGAATAAATTTTAGGTAATTACTTAAAACGATGTAAATTTTTTAGTTTTATATCATATTTTACACTGTCAGTCACCGGTGACTGACGTGGCACTCAACGTGTTAAAACTTCTTGGATAATTTGGACTAAGCTTATGGTCTCTTCAGCTTCTTTTAATTAACCAAGTTCGACTTTGCTACAAATGTTATTTCTGCGACATCGTTACTAATGTTTAATGCCAAACTATTGCCGAAGGGTAACCCCAGGCAGGGCCTTTAAATACCTTTTTAGATTTTGGGGCACTTACAATAGATGGTTGTTACTATTTGCATATTTATAAGCTGTGTTTATATTGCTTCAGTTGTCTTGATGTTCACTTCCATTTCAGCAAAAAGTACTTGGCTCAAAAAGATGTCTTAGAAAAATTGGAGCAAAATGTTAGTGGTGGAAAGGTAAAGTGTAATTTTTTTGCTTCATGGAACTTCACTCCTTTGTAATACACTGCTTCACATCGTCCCACCCAGGAGCGGGTCTCTTCTGAGTGGGGCAAATTGAATGCTGAACAGTATATATATATGTGTGTGTGTGTGTGTGTGTATAACTAAGATATACGTAGGCTGGTACTTAAGTTTTTAGAATCTGGCAACACAAAAGACCACAGCTTTCATTGTTGTTGATTTTTAAAATTTCAACTTTCACGTAAGCATTGGGTGTTACAGAACCAGAATTGCTATAAAAATCTTTTTATGGTGTTTTGATGTTAATGAGGTTGTGAACAAACATAGATTTAAGTCGAAGGGATTTTCGAGCCATGGTTTTGTATGAATTTCGACAAGGTTTGACACAGCAATGTTTGTCGATCGTATGAATTCGACTTTTGGTAATGAAGCACCATCTAAAGCAACAATTTACAATGTGTTTAAAGAATTCCATTTTGAATGTAGGAGTCTAGTGATGAGTTTCATTAAGGTCGATCAAAAACTGCTGTGACACCACAAAACATTGATGCTGTGCGACAACTAATCACTTTAGATCGTCATGTCGCATCTGGTGAAATTGAGGCATCTTTGAACAGTTCAAGGATCCGAGTGCATTTAATTTTACATGATCATTTCAATAACAAAAAGATATGTGCGCGTCGGTTACCATACAATTTAAATCAAACTCAAAAGGATGCTCGTGTCAAATGATGAAGGGAAAATTTGAAAAGATTCAATTGTGGTGCCTCAAAACGTATCTCTGACATTATAACAGGTAATGAAACCTGCATTTATTCCTATAAGCCCCAAACAAATAAACTATTGTTTGGGTGTTCTAAAATGAACCAAATCCTACAAAAGTTGTTTGTGCACAAATGCTTCACAGAAAATGATTGCCTCATTTTTTGATAAATCCGACCATGTTTCATACGGTAATTTTTTGCCAAAAATAGTTGCTGAAATTGAAAAAAGTAATTCAAAACATTGCATCCTTCTTCATCATGACATTGCGAGCTCACATACTACATTTCAAACTGTCAATTATTTGAAGCATGAAAACATTGATTCATGAGTCATTGCCCTTATTCACCTGACTTAGCACCCAATGATTTTTTTGCTCCCAACGCTCAAAAATAAAATGCATGGTCAACGATTTAACAGCCCAGAAGCAGCAGTTGAAGCTTATAAATCACATGTTTCTGCTATACCAACCCTTGAATGGCATAACTGGTTTGAAAATTGGTTTATTCAAATGAAAAAGTATTGATAGTAAAGGCAAATACGTTGAAAAATGATGAAACGATTTTTTTTCGTGCTAAAATATTTTGTATATTTTCTGAAAGCTTAAGTACTGGCTTTCGTATAAAAGTATTTTTTCAAAACTGCCTATTAAAATTCTCCTTCCAGTGAGATAAAAATGGAGTTTAACTAACTTGTCTTCGATTTAAATTTAAATATGGGAATCCCCTGCCGCATAAATGACCATGGACTTTAGAGGAGGACAAAATTTATTTTTAGTGGTGGTGGTTATTTTATGGGGAGCTAGGACTAATTTTTTATGAATTTATTCCTTTGCTTTAAACTTGATTTAGTTTTTGGAAATTGTTTGGTTTTGCAGAAATAAACTGTTTCGTTTCATTCACTTAGGATAACGATCTTTCCTTTGATGTTGACAATTTACCTAAGTCCCATTTATGTTAGGGAATAAGTTTTTTTTAGTAATTTGCCCTATGGTGGCATAGAGAGAGCTTGTTAATTTATCGCACCGTTAACTCATGTTTGATTTCAACGGTACTAAAGAACATGCGCCATTTTTTCTGCTCACCATAGCTCAAGGTTTATTTCCCGAGCAATGGAGATTTCTTAGAGAAATGTAGGTTCACAGTGCAGCAGGCCTTTAGCTATCCTTGCACAATAAAACATAAGCATTCAGCCATTTAATATTCATTTACCTATTTTTTTTACCCACGAAAATGCTTCGAAGGTAGAATGCCAGTGAATTGCGTTACTGAATGAAGATTTGCCGTTAATAACTTTTCGACATGTATAATCACTTCCAAAGTTTTCATTCATTCCACAAATTTTCTGCAGTGAAGAAATGTAGAATTATTGACAATACAGTTCTGCTCATTGACCTGTCCAGCTCAGCCTTACTCAGAGATCTCATAAAGCTCGCACTGCTCACCGTAGTCCGCGGTTTGGTTTCCTAGGCCTTAAGAGGTTCGGATTCCTCGGAAAACTGTAGGTTCAGAGGCTGATTCCTCGGAAAATGGTAGGAACACAGCATGACCATTGTGGTCGAGCCACGAAACCACAAACAATACATCGACTGTCAAATTATTAAAGAAATAATATATTATTACGCATAAACTGTAATGCTAAGAAAATATTAAAATATATATAAGAGCATAAAATTACATCGGGGTTCGACTCCCAACAGTGTACAAAGAACGCTTACTCAGAGATCTCATAAAAAGATCGCACTGCTCACTGTAGTCCGGGGTTTGGTTCCCTAGGCCATAAGAGGTTCGGATTCCTCGGAAAACAGTAGGTCCCGGCGCAGCATGACCATTGTAGTCTTTGAGCCGTAAAACCACAAAACAAAAAACAAATAATAAAATTACATCTCTTGCCCTGTTAAGGATTTGGTTGTGAACTATGTCAACAAATTTAATTTTTTGCTGTCCATGATGTATGATTTTCAAATCAACAGTGTCACATAGTTATTGAAAATAAAAGGCTAGAATTCATGTCAGTTACTATATTTTATCATCACTGGTATTATGTTTCAATTAAATGATTATAATTAATAAAATATATAACTATACAGTAATTATGATTTTTTTTCACACGATCATCAAGAAATAAATTTGGTTACAATAACGTAATTTTCCTTTTAACCTTTGTGTATTTTTCATCTCATTTATGTTGAGAGAAACATGCCTTAATGCGAATTTCACTATTCATTTTCAGCATCAAATAATGATGGAGTCTTCCTGCTACCTGTTGTCCTACGTTGCTGATGTTGTTGGAGCTTTACGCTACCAAAGTGACAAGTACGTTAGACTAAACGTCATATACCATAAATATACGTATTTTTTTTATGAAGTTCCTATTGTGCTCATTTAATAAATATGTATCATTCTATAAATACACACTGTATATATATTTGTGTATTAGTCTGTTTTTAGTTGATAGCTTGTGGAAGTATTCATAGTGTACATAAGATAATTGTAGTATATGTAGTTGATATTTTGTGTTATCGGCAGACTAACCTATTCCATATTTCTAGAACGTCTATACTGAGTCGTACAGGAACAGCATCCCCTCCTTGTGATGGTGATCTACATCATCCTGAGCTTGATTCAGATTGGGCGGAAGAAATGGGTCCTGATGATGAAGAATCTGCTGGAGAGGACTCCGTAAGTTATTATCAAGTTACATTAGAAACTTTATTATCCGGATCCTCAATTATCCGGATTTGCAGAGCTCTTTTTTTTCTTTCTTTTTAAAACAAGCGTTTGCATGTGGAAGAGAAGAAGGGATGGGGGGGGGAACGGCTCCCATGGCAGCGGAACCCCTTCCACGTGCCACGTTGGGAGGTTCTTGTTTTGTAGTTTAAAATCTTCAAGGTGTCATCATTTTTTAACCTACATACAATATGTTTAATATACATCAGTCCACCTGTCATATCATTTTTAAATATTCTTTTTTCAATTTTTCTGGGTCTCAAATTTTTTACACATTTATTTTTTAATTGCATTCGATTATCCAGGTTTTTGCTTATTAAGATGGCCCTGGTCCCAACTGTTCGGATAATCAAGTTTCTTCTGTGATTAGAAATAATATATTTTATGCATGTATCCCTGCTTTATATATATATATATATGTGGTTTATAGCACATGCAATGATCATAACTTCATTTTATAGATTATTTGCAATTTGATATTTTTATACCATGATTTTGCATTTAGCATTGGTATTCAATACTTTGTTCTTGTAGTATACAATGCAGGATACAATTAATTCATGTTATATGGGTAATTGATAATATTTAACTTAACCTCAACTATATACTGTTATTTGTTGATGCAAGCATGATGTTACCTATATGTACAGTAAACCTCTAAACAGTCTCCCATGTGACTCCACAAAAGTTTTCGTTGAAAGTAGGTGTTCTTTAGAAATTCAGTATTTAAAAAAAAAGTTAACTACATGGACACAAATAGTTATTTAACTGAACTAATCCTCACTTATTTGAATTTGCATTGAAAAAATCAGTGATTCATGATTGCTTTGCTTTTTTTTTAATGGCAAATAATCCTGTTGTAAAAGAATGTATATTAAAAAAAAAAAAAGCTTTACTGTACATACGTATATACATATGAAAGTTTTCAGAGATAAGCACAGTATAAAAACGAATATAGTATATTATTTGTAGGTGCAGTATAGCCCAGATGCTCTTGCGCCATAAAAATCCAAACAAACATATCATTTGTAGTTCTCTGTGGGTAATTTTTTCTAAAAATGTGTCTGACTAAGTAACGTTACATGCCATACACATGAATTTTTTTTAGGGAGGTAGGGGATATATGAGCGTATGTTCACAGTCTAATTTAGTACGCAATTACTGTCTCTGTCTGATGCACTTACTTCAAATGTATAAACTCCCTCAGTTTTCATTAAGCAATTATCCTCTTCCTTGAAGTCAAAGCCTTTGCTTTGATCCCTGCCACACGAAGCTTCCCCCAACTCTCTAAGTGGACACCTTTTTAGTATTTTACTATTGCTTTTTTTTTAACAAGCACACAACTGAACTAATGGGCCCTGAAGTAATAACACTTTCACTTAGCATGCTGTTATCCTGGGTTTAACTCCTGTCGGTGAAAAAGAAAAAAAAAGAAAGACTAATTGTTTGCTATAGTCCGGGGGTTGGTTCTCTAACCATTAAGCTGTTCAAATTCCTTAGAAAGCTGTAGGTTCCGGCCTATTATGTTTTTTCTTTATGCCATAAAACAAAACTGAACTATTCTTTCTTGGCCTTACTGTTTGCCTTCTGATAATTGACAGCATCTTTGCAATGACTCTGTTAGCCACACCTTATTTTCTTTATGCTTACATTGCATCTCTCTCTCTCTTAGAATGATTGACAGCTTCTCAAGCCTTCTTTTTCATTAATTCTTTACTTGGTTAAAAAAAACTGCACTTTGGCAAGTGGTAGGATATGTTTTGTAGTAGAGCTATATTAAGAGTGATGTCGGTATTTTTTTAATTTTGCAATACGTTGCGATGTGTCACTTAATGCAGCTAAATTAGAATTTTTATTGATTTTAGGATGAAGATTCACTTTGCAACAAATTGTGCACCTTTACAATCACTCAGAAAGAATTCATGAACCAGCATTGGTAAGGACTCGTATTTATTGATCATTAATTTCACGTTTGAAGGTACTGCTTATCATTATAATTAGCTGTTTGGAGCTTACGATTAATGTTAGCCGCTTATTAAAGTTTCATTATTGTTAGTTGTTTAAAGGTTTGTATTATTAGTCGCTTGTTTGAAAAGGTTGTGATTTTTAAATGTTTGTTTAAAGATTGTAATTGTTAGTTGCTTGTTTGTGGAGTCTGCCATTAAAGTATGATATAACTGAAGGTTGTCTTTGACATGCTGTTTACATTAAGATGCATATTTATTTTTATAGGTATCATTGCCATACGTGTAAAATGGTAGATGGTGTTGGTGTCTGCACTATTTGCGCCAAAGTGTGTCATAAAGATCATGACATCACGTATGCGAAGTTTGGGTCATTTTTCTGCGATTGCGGTGCAAAAGATCAGAGTAGTTGTCAAGTAAATGCTTTTCTTTTTTTAAATTACCAATTGCTATTTAATATCAATTATCAGTGGCCTGACTACTGTATTCACCAAGCACATCGGGTTGGGTTTTGTGCCAGTACGCGTAGTGGCGTGTTGGCATGCTACTGCTTGAAGGCCACATAAAGTCATCGATCCTATTTCAGATGTCTGCTATGCTATCTTTGTACGTAGAAACAGTTTAGCAATCTTATTATTGACCATGGTCTTGGATTGTACTGCCCTCAGTCAGTTGGATTGTACTAGCTCAAATTAAACTGACAGTTAGTCACTGGGTATAATAATGCAAAATTATATGCAAATCTTTTTTTTTCGTGAGATTGGAGAATTTTGTTTAGTTCAGGGGATTTGTTTGGCCTTACATGACATGAAGCTGTGAGCGTTGGGGTTTTCCCCACAAAGTACAAGAGTATGCTTGACAATGAAGACATAAGTATTGAAAGTTTTTCTTAGTATTAAGGAAACAAAGGATAAAGACACAAGAATGGTAATTAGAATAATGGGTATCGAGAGTCAGATGAACGATGAGTTCATTTTTTGTGATGGTGCAGGGGGCGGGGTGTAACAAATATTTGCTTTAAAACGTTAGTTATTATTATACATGAAGTGGAGGAAAAAGATCAAGATATTGGTAATAATGTAAAAGTTGCCAAAGAAGATAATACTTTATTCCTTTTTAAGTTTACACATACAGAGACTTTAAAAGCGTTTGGTAGGGAAATGGAAAGAGAGCACTAGCAATGCTAGTAACAGGGTTCTTTTTCCAATAGGAAGAACAAGAGATATACTTTTAGGTAAAAACAGGGTGCCTACTCATTTGAAAAACCTGGAGAATCTGGAAAAATCAGGGAAATTTGAAATACAAAGGCCAAAATCAGGGAAATTTGAAATTAAAGGAAAAAAAAAAGATGAAGCATCAGTTTTGTAAATAAGCTCTTTTATAATGAACTCAAAAAGGGCCAAATGGAAATGTTGCTGTAAATATTTAATTAGTGCAAGTTTTTAGTGTAAAGAAATACACTTTTTAATACAGCTTTTGAATTTGTAAATTCACTATAATTGAGTTATAAATGGCGTTGGGGTTTGCGTTAATCGATTTCATGGCCTTGAAACTTGCTTTGATTGGGCAAATTTTAGCGCATTGTGTGTTGTTTACTGTAATTAGCAACTGGAAATATTTGGTCCTGGAAAAGTCAGGGAAGTTTGAAATAGAATTTGAGTAGACACCCTGTAAAAAGAAAGCCCTAGGTAAAAAGAACATGTAGAGATTAATCCATGTGCAGAAACTCAGCATTGGTTGTGAAAGTTTTGCACACACTGGGATGTCACATGAAGTTTATGAACGCAGACTAGAACTAAACACAGATTAGAACCAAAGACATCACAATGAAGGTTGAAGAATAATCCAATGGTGGAATCTCTAGAAGACTCAGGGTGAGAATTTTTTGCTTGTTTGCAGGGTTAAAAGCAAGGAGGGAACATAAATGTTGAAGGGTAACATCTCATGGATTTTGTGAGGAGAAATAGCATGAAAGAATTAAAGATGTGCATTTAAATTTGTTTATTTCATTTTATTGATGATGTACGTTGTAAAATTTAAGTAGTTACAAAGGTTTAACCTATCCAGGCCCTTGTCAAACGCAGTCCCAAAGTCAATCCCGACAGCAGTGCACCAACGCAATCTGCAAATGCCTTCTCATTTCCCAGCGACAATACCCTTCCTAGCTCCTTACGACGACGACCTTCTTCTCCAACTCCACCAGGTGGAAGTTCTGCCAATGCCGCTGGCTCACAATCATCTGAAAGCAAGAAGAGTGGCGACGAATCTTTGAAACACAAGCAAGCACTCTCAAAACAGTTAGAGGTAATACAATATAACGAGTAGTAATGTGATTTCTAGATATACAAAACCACAAATAATCACAAGCATGTGTTTAGTTACTTGTTAAAATATTGAAACTATGCACATGCAAAAGGTTAAACACTGGTAAAATAGCAATGAAAAAGATCACCCAAGCTTTCAGACGTGTCAGCAACAGTCCTTCATCGGGAGTAACGATGCTTTACTCCTGATGAACTGCTGCTGTCACAAATGAAAACTTAGGTAATCATTTTTACTTTTTTTATTTCACCAGCATTTAACCTTTTTATATGTGAATTTTTCTTCCCCGATACTTTGCATATTGTATTTTAAACAGGGTTTCAGCTGGATTTTTATTTTCCTTTCGTATTTTAGCTAAATTATAAAAACAAACTTTAGCATTTTTAAATTTCTTTTAGTTCTCTTTTTCTACTGTAAATACTTGCGATAATTTTGAAAACTTTGAACTATAGGAGAATGCTAAACAAAATAATTAAATTTTGCATTAATTAATTTTATAATAATTTAATAATATTATATTATTATTAATAATAAATTTAAATTTTATAATAATTTTATAATTTTAATAATTAAATTTTACAACTACAAATGACACTTTTTGTTTTGTACAAAATTATACAATTGGCGATATAATTTTACAATTCTCCTTTACTTTGCTAAATGCCATAGTTTTAGGCATTTTCAAAATCAAATTGATTTCAATTCATCCGTTCATAACGTTACAGATGTGGCATGATCGAGATCGTAGTGTGGCGGTTGCCGACATAAAATTGTAGAAATTTTTAATTTTCAGGGCTTTTGCTTTTAGTGAAAGTTGTATTAAATTTTTTCGCAAAATACAATATCCTTTTGCAAAATATCATAAACTCACACAGTTTAAACTGATTTTAAGTCAATACTAATCTGGTATCCAGGAGTTCTTCAGAACAATGACACAGTCATTCTGAAGAAGGTATCGCTTAACTACCACAGCAACTAATACATTGCAGATACTACACAGCAGCTACTACATTGCAACCACACACACACACAGCAGCTACTACATTGTAATAAATGAACACCACATGTTTACCACAGCAGCTACTATATTGCAATAAATGAATAATGATCTGTGATTACTTGTGTTTTTATATATATATATCATCATCATCATATTCAACCATTATCTATCCACTGCTGGATGAAGGTCTCTCCAAATGCTTTCCACACAAGTCTATCCTGGGCCATTCGTTTCCACGTCACCCCAACCTGTTTTCTTATTTCATCCACCCATCTAGTTTGAGGACGTTTTCTAGGTCTTCGGTGGTCTCTTGGAATCCAGTTCAGAATTTCTGTTGTCCATCGTTGATCAGTTCTTCTTGCAATATGCCCAGCCCATCGCCATTTCAGCCCTTTTACTTTAACAATGATGTCCTCTACTCTAGTTTGCTCTCTCACCCAAGTGTTTCTTTTTCGATCTCTCCTAGTTATTCCAAGCATGCACCTCTCCATGCTCCTTTGCGTTGTCTGTAACTTTCGTATTGCTCCAACTGTTAGACTCCATGTCTCTGATCCATAAGAGAGGACTGGCAATACACACTGGTTGAAGACCTTTCTTTTTAGACACAAAGGCAATTTCCCCTTCAGGATAAAACTGTTTCTTCCAAATGCACTCCAGCCAAGTTTAATACGTCTGTTGAGTTCTTTCATAATGTTGCCATCCATTGAAATCAGCTGGCCAAGGTAAATATATGAATCAGCAATTTCTAGCTCAATGTTGTCAACTTGTATTTTTGTTTCCTCTACAAAATTATTGAACATGATCTTAGTTTTTTGTAGGTTCATCTTGAGTCCAACTTCTTTACTTCTAGTTGAGAGCTCCTGTACCATGTCTTGGAGTTCTGATGGGTTCGTTGAAAAAATAACAATGTCATCAGCAAACCGCAAATGATTTAAATATTCACCATTTATTTTTATTCCCTTGTTATTCCAATTTATCAGCTGAAAAATCATCTGTAAAGCTGAAGTAAAAAGTTTTGGAGAAATGGTATCTCCCTGCCTCACCCCTTTGCCAAGTTTGATAGTTTTGGTATCTTTATGTAACCGAAATTTTGCACTTGCATTTTTATACACACGTTTCACCATGTCAATGTACACATCCTCAATGTCTGTTGATCTTAAAGAGTTGATGACTGCTGATGTTTTAATAGAGTCAAAGGCCTTCTCATAGTCAATAAATGCAACACACAATGGAAGTTCATATTCATGTGTTCTTTCAATTAATTCTCTTAATACTTGAATATGGTCCACTGTACTGAATCCACTTCGAAATCCAGCTTGTTCTCTTGGTTGAGCTGCATCTAATTTTTTCTGCAGGCGATGTGTTAGCACTTTTGTGAAGATTTTATAAATAGCAGGTAACAAGCTAATTGGTCGGTAATTTTTCAAATCCTCTTTATCACCTTTTTTATGCAAAAGAATTACTGTTGCAGAATCCCATTGGTTTGGTATGTTACCGCTGTTAAGACATTTGGTAAAGAATTTTGCAAGTATGTCTTCTACATATTCTCCAGCTTCTTTTAGGATATCTAATGTAATACCATCATCGCCAGGGGCTCTTCCTTTCTTCATACTTTTTATTGCAAATGAAACTTCTTCTTTTAAGATTTTAGGAGCTGTTCCTTCGACTATTTCAGTGTCTTCGTTTAATCCACTGTTACTTTCATATAGTTTTTTGTAGAATTCTTCAACTCTTCTAAGTATTTCTTCCCTATTTCTTGTTACGGTGCCATCCTCTCCTTTTAATGCAATGATGTGTTTCTTCCCAACAGATAAACTTCCTTTAACAACCCTAAGGCTCTTGTTATTTTCAATGGCCTTCCTTACTAACTCACAGTTGAATTTTCTTATGTCTTCTTTCATGCTTTTGCGCAGAGTTTTACAAAGTTCTATGTACTCAATCCTGGAACTGGTATTTCGATTGTCCACCTTCATATCTCTTCGCCTTTTCATGAGCTGTTTCGTCTTCTCAGATAATTTGCTATTGTGCTTTTTACAGGTTACACCACCAATTTCCCCAGCAGTTTCAACTATTGTCTTAACAATGTTTTCATTTGCTTCTGAGATGTCAACTTCTTCAATAAGTCCTTCCAGTGCAGAAAAGCGATTTTTTAATTCCAACTTGAATGCCTCGGTATTTTCTTTTAATTTCTTTAAATCCACCCTCTTACTTACTTGTTTCCTAATGAGCTTCTGCCTTTCTAGTTTAGTATTTAAGCCAAAGACTTTTAGGTTAGTAAAGTCCTCATACATGCAGATAACTGTCAAACAGAGGAAGCTATATGTATGAACGTAATGTATAAGTGTAGTAAAGTGACTGTGCGCTACAAGACAAGACTTCGTGCAGCAGCCCTAGCAGAAAAATTCAGGATTTAGGGTACCATCTGTGCAGAAAATGGTTTGGGATGAGCACGTTTTTAATAAGCTTCACCGCATTAAACCTCGTATTGAGGTGTGGCAGTCTAGCTAGAAAGTACAACCAACAAACCAGAACTTAGAACTGCTATCTCGAAAACTATTCAAGATACGGGGAAAAGTCAATTACAAAGTTGTTAAGCACCAGCTAGTTAGTACGAAACGATTGTTTTTGTTTTTTTTTCACCACCTTAATAGGGCAAAAATCATGATTTAGGAAGTTTAAGGGGTACAGCTGTATGAAGGGAAAGCTGTGTGACAGCTTTCCCTTCGTACAGCTCTGCGTGGAGGAGAAGCTTCGGGTAGGGGCGATACTTTTATTGCACACACAATCTCGTTACAAAGCGCATGATATGCAAATGTGTATGCTTCGTCATACGTTATCGGTAAGCATAAAATAGTGGCCAGTCGAGTGTGAGAAGTGAAACCGTGCATTAAACGTCTGTAGTTACATAGTACATGGCGAATTATTCCAACAACGTGTATTGCGAGATGGTGCTGTTATATGGGGAATGTGGTCGTAATGCAAGACAAAGTGCATGACAATATGCCGTCCGTTTTCCTTCGGGACCCCATCCGACTGCAATGACCATCACTAATGTGGTTCGACGGCTAAAAGAGACATGTAGCGTTACACCTTGTCCCTATTCAGGTCACCCTGCAGGTGTAAGTCAGGGTGTGCAACCAGAGGACGTTTTAGCTTATGTTTTAACCCACCCACGGTGCAGTTCAAGAGAAGTTGGTATGATGTGTGGCCTAACAGGCGGCCGTGTGCGGCAAATCTTGCAGCAAGTGGGAGCTCACCCCTACTATGGAATACTGCTGCAGTCACTAGTTCCAGGGGATGCTGAGCGACGTTTTAATTGGTGAAACTTCGTTACGAACACCTTAGATATGCAGCCGAATTTTTTAGCGAATGTCCTTTGGACGGACGAGTCAAAATTCACCCCCACAGGGGTGTTACATAGACACAACGACCATTATTGGGTGCTCGAAAATTCTTCATGGGGGGACGACCAGGCCGACATCAGGTGTGGTGGTGGTCTGTTAATGTGTGGTGCGGTATTTTGAACAACAGACTCATTGGATCTGTGCTCTACGAGTGACGTCGATATTTGCAGCTGCTACATGGCGTACTATCGGATATTTTGCATGATGTTCCATTGAGTAAGCGGAGAACCATGTGGTTCCAACATAACGGCGTTCCTCCTCCTCCTCACCATCCAACAGAAGTACAATTATTATTATCCCAAACCTTCCGCCAACAGGTCATTGGCTAGGGTGGTAGTGTGAGCTGACCTGCACGGTCACCGGACCTTACCCCATTGGACTTCTTCCTTTGAGGCATCTCAAAAGACAGGTCTATCACACCTAACCGACGACTGTGGACAATGTCCGCAGTCGCATTACCGATGCCTGTACAAGCGTCATACCTGCAATGCTGCTGAATGTGCAAGAAGAAACGCTCCACCGTATACAAATGTGCATCATAGCCGACAATGGCCACTTCGAGCACACATAATGACATACAGTAATACGCTGTTCACATTTGCCGAACCAAATACCCACATATTAGCGTTTGACGTGTTCTATTCCCGCAATTCATGTACCATTTTGTACTGCATCAGTGATGCTGGACAACTTTGTAATTAACTTTTTTTTTTCCGTTTCTTGAATAGTTTTCGAGATAGCAGATCTACGTTCTGAATTTTTCCGCTAGGTATGTAATGTCAACTGATGATGTTAGAATGGAAAATATAAATGTAAAAATGGCATGAAAATAAAATTTGTATTTGTACGCTGCACGCAGTCTCACCTTGTAGCGCATAGTCACTTCACTACGTATACAGATCGTACATACATATCATATTCATACATCTTCCTCCGTTTGACAGTTATCAGCGTGTATAATGACTTTACTAAACCACCCTTAAAGTTGTGTGTGCAATGAAAATATCGCTCCTACCTGAAGCTTCCCCTCTATACATAGCTGTACGAAGGGAAAGCTGTCACGCAGGGGCATCCTGTAGCACTTAAACTTCCTAAATCACGATTTTTTCCTCTTTAACGTGATGGAAAAAAATCGTTTCGTACTAATTAGCTGGTGCTTAACAACTTTGTAATTGCTTTCTTTCCCGTATCTTGAACAGTTTTCGAGATAGCAACTCTGAGTTCTCAATTTTTCCGCTAGGGACGCTGTACGCAGTCTCATCTTGTAGCGCATAGTCACTTTACTATACCTACACATCACGTTCGTACATATAGCTCTCTCTGTTCGACAGTTATCTGCGTGTATAAGGACTTTACTAACCACCTTGTATCTCTATATATACATATAAATATATGGAGTTGTGGTTCTGAAACTCCCCTTATGAATTTTCTGCATACGCCTATGGTGTTAATACTAAGACCTTGTTATCTCGTAATAATGGGGGGGGGGAGGGGAGAAAATATGCCGTTTAACTCTGGCTGCACTCCAACTATCAATCCTTGAATTGTCATTACAATGCTTGGACCACTAAACTACTGAGTACATCATTTCATGGCTTGTATACACGTCTATTAAAGCTGGGGTGACCCGGTGGTGGTAATAGGGTTGCTTAGTGTGCCGTTGGGCCATTTTCAACTCCCAACAAGAAAAAGAACATTTACGGACTAATTGCTCACTGTAATCCAGGGGGTTAGTTCCCTAGGCCTTCAGAAGTTCAGATTTCTCGAAAAACCACAGGTCTAAGGTAGGTAACATGATTTTTGAAGTCCTTTTGCGATAAAAAGACGAATTAAGAGGGGGGGGAGGCTCTTTAAATGATTAAAGGGTGTGAAGGAATTAGTCATTTTGTTTTGTTTTTTTACTCCTTTAAAAATTCTTTCCTTCGATCACTTCATAATACAGAAGGAATTACAGTAAAACCTCTCTACAACAATATTATACGGACCGAGAAATATTATCGTTGTAGAGGGAGTTATTGTTATAGGGAGGGTTCATTATACAGTAAAACCTCTCTACAACACTATTATACGGACCGAGAAAAATTATCGTTGTAGAGGGATTTATCGTTATATCGGATATCGTTGTAGGAAGGTTTTACTGTAATATTAAAATCCACCTAAGTTAGTTGAATCTCGAATTAATTCAAATGTCTGAATTACCCATCCCTTTTTGGAAAAAAAAAAAAGTCTTTGAAAATTGTCCAGATCTTTTACTTTATGAATGAGAAAAAATATAAAATTTTTTGCGTGTTATTGAATTTATGCTCTTCTTTTTTTTTACTGTGGTGAAAATTGGAGTACTTCCATAATTCAATAAAACAACTGATAAAAGCAATTTAATCCAATTTCTTGAAGGTGCTCATCCATGGCTTGCTTGGTTCTAAATCACCATTGCACATGTGCTTGTAATTCTTATCCTGTTATCTAAATTGATTGCTATCTAAATTTGCATTGTTATTTAAAGTCTTAAAAAAAGTCTTTAAATTGTGTTATCCAAGGCCTTACAGTGGTAATACATTTGCCTAGAGGACCATTAACCCAGGTTCGATTCTCAATGGTGAACCAAAAAAAAAAAAGCATTTACCGATTGCTCTCTGTAGTCTGAGACAAGCACGGATCTAAGTGGGCTACAACCCATCTCCATGTGCCATGATTATATCATGGAAAATGAAAAGAAAAGTATACAATTGGCTAATAATAACTAGCTAATAATACATTTGGTTAAAAATAATCAGGAACAGATCGCCCCCCTCGTGAAAGATTTCTGGATCTGCCTTTGATCTGGGATTGGGTTCCCAAGGCCTTCATAGAGGGTTGAATTCTTCAGAGACTTAAGGCCCGGCATAGCATATCCTTGTTCCACAAAACGCAAACATATTATTAAAATTCTTCATTCTCATCAAAATTATCTATGTTTACATCGACTGTTATCTTTTATGTTTAAATTAACCTCATTTGTCACAGAATGACCTTTGCTGTCCTTGCACTGTAAAAATATAATCAACCAACCAGTTATCTTAATTATTGTCTAGTTTAATTATCCAAATTACTGTCTATCATTTGTCACAATAATTTATGTCTAAATTATTTAGTATCTGAGTTGAAATTATTTACCTTCGTTAGTTACTTAGGGTCTAAGTTATCTGGGTTCTTTAGCCAAACTGGTTATGCAAACGTTTGCATCCCTGTTCAAAGTTACCTAAATTCTTTTTCTTATATCCAAAACTAGTTACTTAAAACACATATATAATTACATTATATATCCCATTTTATTAATTGCCTAAATTCTTCCCTTTTTGTTATCTATATTACCAAAGCTGATTATTCATGTTTCCAATCTTATCAGAATTGACTTAAATTCATATCTACATTTAAATCGTTAACTAAGTCTTATGTAATTTTCTTTTTCAGGGTTCAAAAGAATCAATGCTTAGTTACTTGGTAAGTAAGCAAAAGTATTTTTGGTATTCGTGTTTCTTTTAATTACAGTAGAAGCTCTTTAATCAGGCATTTTTTAATTCAGCACGTTCTATAATCCTGCACCGATCAAGCTGCTTGTGCCCATTTTTTTTTGGTGGATTCAGGCACTTGTTGACCTTAATCGCCAGGTTGGATGAAGGAGACATGGCATACTAAGCTAAAGTCTCGTGGAAACAGGCTTCTGATATACATTTATAAAAAAATTTGCCGAATCTAACAAAAGCTATAACTCTGCAGAACTCATAAATTTGTTTATAGTCCATAACGTTTTTTGAAGGAAAGATCCGAATCACAAAGGCAACATGTTATCAGAGACTTTTTTAAACAGTAAAGCTTATATGTATTTTTTTCTTGCTATACAGCAACTTATTACAATTTGTTTTAAATATCATTGTACTGTGTTAATTTTTCTTTGGTATTCCCGTTAAAACCATATTAACGTTCGATAATCCTGCAAAATCGCTAATCCTACACGGCCTTGGTCCCGAACGTGGCGGATTGAAGAATTCCTACTGTAATAAGTTGTTAGTTGATGGCAATTTTTTTTTTTTTTAGTCCTCAACGAATGTAGCTTCAACAGTATTGGGTTTGCTTCAATATCTCATGCCTGCGATTGTCCAGTCTTGTCAGCGTAGCTCGCCGATTGGAAGTTCAATTCGAGCTCAAAATGCTTTAACCGAGCTTCATACACATGACAAAGTGTTCGAGCAATCAGACCAGTTGATGGCAAGTGTAAAGTATAAGTTTTTATCTTCCTATTTCTCTAATACAGAGTTCCCATACACCTGGAATTACCAGGGAATTTGAAATCCTTCCTAAAAGTCGGGAACAAAATTTTTTTATCAAACCAGGAAAGGTCTGAGAAAAACGTAATTATTTGATCAAACCTGGAAAAGTTAGGGAAAAACGAAATTTTTTAATCAAACCTGAAAAAATCAGGGAAAGTCTAAATTTTCTGATCAAATCTGTAAAAGGCAGGGAAAAACGAAATTTTTTTTAGCAAACCTGGAAAGGTCAGGGAAAGCAAAATTTTTGATCAAAGCTGGAAAAGTCAGGGAATGTTCTGAATAGCGAGACTTTACATGATTGTGAGGCTATTTCTCCCGAAATTAAAGTTCAGTTCAAAGTTTAGCCAGGGAATTTTGACGGAAAAGTCAAATTCCCTCCTCCCTCCCTCCTCTCCAACGTGAATGGAAACTCTATAATAATTAATTCATCTGCAAACTATAAAAACAAATTTTATTCACAATATGATTTATGTATATTTTAATGATTGTAATTTTCTGCTCCTGAAGCAATTATAGAATTAAATATAGTAGCAGTGTTTGTTTTTTTTGCTCATTGACAATAACCTGTTGATTAAATAATTATTAACCATGTGGATTAAAACTTAGTTATTAAAGGTTAAAATATTTTTGGTCCTACGGTTCTGCAGTGGTAGTATGCTTGCCTAGCCCACCATGGTCCAGGGTTTAACCCACAATAGTGCCAAAAAGATTACCACTTGCCAACTACCTGCTTACTCTAGTCTGGAGCTTCGTTCCCTAGGAGATTTGGATTCCTCGGAAAATTTCATGTCCTTGTATAGCATGACCCTTGCTGCCCTTTTGCCATAAAACTCACAGAAAAACTTATTTTCTTTAAATTTAATTCAAAATTTAAAATTGCAAAATACAAAGGAAAAAAACAAACCTTTCTGCAGGGTTGTTTTTGCAATTCATTATGCATCTTAGGGTGTCTACAAATCTGGAGAACTTGGAAAAGTCAGGGAAGTACTTACTGACTGGAAAAGTCAGAGAAATTGGAAATACAAAGGCCAAAGTCAGGGAAATTTGAAATTCATTGTTATAATAAATAACTTATTAAAATAATTTTCCTGAACTGTGCTTTTCATACCACATTACCTACTGAAAATTTTGAAAAACTTGTACTTTTGACTAAACTTCTTCCAAAAGTTACCATTTTGCACCAAAACTAATATAATTTATATAAAATTATTAAGCCTATATATTTCTCAGGAGAAAATGTTTGCCAAATATATAACTAAAACTTGAAAAACAAAAAGTGTTTTTAGCTAAATTATTTAATTTGTAAGGGATTTTGCTAATACCAATCTCCTTTGCCTTACGTATAGTTATATACACTTTAAATGCAACGGAAGAAGCATCAACTTTGCGATTACATCAACTCTTTTATAATGAACTCAAAAAGGGCTGAATGGAAATGTTGCTGTAAATATTTAATTAGTGCAAAGAAACGCTTTTTAATGCAGTTTTTGAATTTGTAAATTCACTGTAATTGAGTTATAAATGGCTTTGGAGTTTACATTAATAAGGAAATTTTCTGTTCTTGAAACTTGTTTTAATTATGCAAATTTTAATGCATTGTGTGTTGTTTACTGTAATTAGTGACTGGAAATCGATTAAGATTTGGTCTGGAAACCTGGAAAAGTCAGGGAAGTTTGAAACAGAATTTGGGTAGATGCCCTACTTAGAGTACAATGGCGAAGTCAACCTCCCCTACAAATCGTTGAACTTAAATTTTCGGGTAGTGCACCAAACTATGGGTGTAGTGTTCAAAGAATGAATTAACTTGTTTATGCTGTCGTCTGCATTAGCTTAGTGTGGCCCAAATTATCTTGATTCATCTGTAGCTTGAAGCAATTTGATTCGACTGTAGATCTATGCTGGTTTTTGACAGGTGCCCACACTGGGGTCTCAGGAAGGTGCCTTTGAAAATGTGAGAATGAACTATTCTGGTGAACAAGGCCAGACAATTAGACAACTGATAAGTTCCCACATGATTCGACGCGTCGCAATGTGTTGTCTGGCTTCACCTCACGGCAAAAGGCAACATCTGGCTGTGAGTCACGAAAAAGGAAAGGTAGGTTTCTTACAATTTCTTGTTCGCTATACATTGTTTCTCTTAAATTGCCACCTCTTGATTCACATATGAAGTAAATTATTGTTTGTGTTTTTCGTTTAGATTACGTTACTTCAACTGTCTGCATTATTGAAGCAAGCGGATTCAAGCAAGCGGAAGTTAACACTTACAGTAAATATGCATTAATTCAAATTTTTAATGTATTGTATTGGTGTTTGAACAGAGATACAGTATTATCCATAGTTTTCCAGGTTTGAATCAGGATATGTGTGAAGCATTGAGTGTGTATGGTGGAATAGCCATGCAAGCAATCTTAATGAAGTGGAAAATTAGATTTTACTCAACAGGGATAAAATATATGTAATTGTTAATTTATATATATATATTAGCAAGAAAATGGGGAAAATTACTCATTATCCCGTAGTGTACTACAGGATTTTCACATTCCCAAGGAGAAAGCGTTTTTAAGGTTCTCAATAAAACATGTAATTTTTATCTGTTTTTGGACAGTCAGAAATTCTCAAATTCCATGGGTCAAGCGAGCAAACTCTAAATACTTGCAAACTTCCACCAAATATTTATAATTAATTTATAAAGTTGCAAGATATTTTCACCTTTCTCAAGGATAACACAATTGCCAAATAATTGTCAACACACAAAGCCACCATTGGGATGCAATTGTATTACCCCTGAGAGGGTAAAAATATTTCACAACCTTACATACTGAGAAAGGGAGCATTATTCCCGTTCTCGATGACTTAGCACTTAGGCACTCCAGGCTCAACTGAGGGACCCTAGTTCAACTTTAGGTCGGGGACAATCTCTTTTCTCCTGTACCTAAAATCTCTAGTTTGAGCTCAAACATAGGTATCAAAATTATTAACTACAATTAATTTATATTTCAAAATATCTGTTAACAATAAATAGATTATGTAATATTAAAAAAACAAAAACAAACTAGTACTGTGTCATTTTGTTTTCATGAACGTGTAAAAAGGATTTGAAATCTTCTCTGCCCAAGTCGTTTCCAACCAGTGATAAGCATTTGTTCATTTATATATGTAGAGAGAGAGAGAAAAGGGCTCAATAAATAGTAGAAAACTGTACTTGATGGACCATAAAGGTACTCACATTCATAAAATTTTCTAATGTTTACGAAAGCAGTTATTTGGATGCGCAGATATAAGAAAACTTTTTTGTAGATAAAAGAAAATTTCGCATGACATTTGCAGAGTCCAATATCTGCTTAAGAAGCAAATCGTTGATTCTTTTGCACAAAGCAGTCAGTACTGGGTGGCAAAATCAGTCCACTGAAGTACAATACACATTTGCAACATTAATTAGCTTCGTTAAGAGACTGTATTATTGTTAGACTATTGTATATGTTGAGACTGTCATTATGTAGCAGTGCTTGCAAACAAATTACTGTTTAAATAGTTTGGATTTGCTTGGCATTCAGGAATGTTATAAACACACTTCGTTGTGCACAGAATTGCATAATAGCTGAAACAATGACCAATTCTGCAGTCATATATATGCATAATAGACATTACCAAATAGCGGACACCTTTCTTTAGTACTAACATTTCCAATTCTTGTTACTTTCAAATTCTGCTGAACAGCAGACTGGAATCTTGAGGTGTCCATTTTTCTGAGGTTTTAATGTATATGGTATTGTATAGTCAACATGTTTCCTTCATTTCAGAGACTGGCTTCTGCCCCTGTGCCCTTTATGGTTCTATCGATTACGGGAAATCCATACAACGAAGACTTTTTAGCGGTTTGTGGATTGAAGGTAAGACTCTAATTTTGCTATTGGCATTTTTAAAGTTTTATCCTTTTTTTTTTTCATATGTATTACAAAATATTTTGGCAAATGTAAATCTTCCTTACTTTTAGGATTGCCACATCTTAACGTTCAATTCATCCGGCTCAGTCTCTGATCATCTCGTCTTGCATCCACAATTGGAGTCTGGCAATTACATTATAAAGGTTCGTTCTAGGATGTAATCTTAACATATGAGGTCATCATAATGTATGAGGTGCAGTGGAATTCCAGTTACTCAGGTTATCCAATTTATTGTAGCTGGATGCTTTATCCTTTTGGTCACCTCGTAATCAACTACCTCCATTTTCTAAAAAATCGTTAAACCGTATCTGTAGATTTTCAGTTAGTTGGATTGTGATTACCTACCTCATTAAGTGCATTTTTGTCCATCTGGAATAGCGTTTCCCCAACCTTCAAATCACGACCCTTCCTTTTATAGTAGCCAAGTAACCTGCAACCCCCCCCCCCCTTTTTCTGCCGCCTGAATTGGATAATAAAAGCAATTGTAACAGAGTAAAGAAAACACATTAAATATAAAATTACACTATATTAATTATACATGTTAATGGATATTATAAAGTTAATGATCATTAATAGAATATTGCAATGTAGCCATGTTGAAATATAAAAGCATTGGAAACATTTGGTATGAAATTTCTTATAACTACAATTAAGAACAGCTGCGATGACTCCCAGGTTGGAAACCACTTGATTTTGAACAAGGATTAACGCTCTGTTTGGCGGGTAAACTATTTTTCTGATTTTCTCAAGAACTGTAGTGTGAAGTAAATATATATTTTTTAAAGAAATGGAAAAGACTAAGGTGTTTTATTTAAAAATATGCCCTAAGTGGCATTTAGGTACCATGTTCATGCATATCGTTAACCCTTGTTCAGTTCCAGTAACATAAGCTTAACCATCTGTACATCATAAATCAGCAAATCGATGCAGATGGTACCTTAGAATAAAATGCTTTTTTTTTTTTTCCTGTTTACTACAGTTCAGGGTTTAGTTCCCAATGTAACAGAGGTTTTGTTCTTTTGGAAAACATAAAGCTACAACCAACCAGCCAATTCCTCATAAAACTGTAGATCTTAATACTGCATGACCCTTGAAGTAGGTTTGCACAAGATACAATCTCCGATGACATCGTATGATGTCAGCCAATGGCACTAGCGTAGCTGGCGCCGTTTGATGTTTCCATGCAACATCCAACTTTTAACTGATACAGCTATGCTATTAATTGAAATCCATCATGATGGTATTAAGGTTGGAATTCCAAGTGCATCCCTAGAGCTCATTGGCACCCATGTACAAAGTAAACATAAATATTTTGTAAAACATACTTATTTTTTTCTATTAAAATTAACGTAAAAAATGTGCATATTGTAGAGTGATAAAGGGTTGCTCGAGCCCCCCTATTGTTTATGGGTGCCCGTACTACAGTAGCAAAAAAAAAAAAAAATCGAATTATTTGTGTGATGGAATTTTGTGGTTCCATAGGTATCCATATTGTTTGTGTATTCCCAGAAATGGTTATTGGTTCGGTTGACCTTTTTTGATTGGTTCAGCCATTAGTAAAAATAGAAGATATTAAAAAAGAAAAAGAAAAAAAAACCAGCCGGAAAAAGGCATGTGAAAGGACAATGCAGATGGTATGGTTTGTGACAAATTTAGGGGATGAATTGAACCATGTTAGAGAGAGGTAGACTACTAGGAGTGGTGAAGAAAGGGGCTAGGCAACTGGCATCAAAAAGTTTGTCGTCATGCTTTAACTGGTATTCTGGTGATAGTTGATTTTTGATTTTGCTCATTTCCGTATGGAAGTTAATTGGCGCCACACACCATGTGATCAGTTAGCGCCACCAATTATTGTGACACAGCCTGCAGTGGCATTCACCTAGTGCACCTTTAACCAATGTTCGACTCCCAATGGTGCTAAGAAAAGAACACCGTAATGACAGACACACTGTAGTCTGGGAATTGGTTCCCCAGACTAGCGGTCGCCAACCTTTCGGACCTCATGAACCACTAAATTCATAATTTTAAATCCCGCAGACCACATTCCGTGAATTTAGTGCAATATAAAGGTGAAAATTGTCATTCAGAATATGAGAATTTCTTAGAATATTATTTTTGTTATATTATTAATAAATCATTAAAATGCACATAATGTCCAGCTTTTTCTATGAATCACCAGAATTTTCTCACCGACCATCAGTGGTCCGTGGACCACTGGTTGGCAACTGCTGTCCTAGACTATAAAAGGTTTGGATTCCTCGGAAAACTGTAGGTCCCAGAGCAGTATAACCCTTGCTGTCCTTGTGCTATAAAACTCACAAAAAAAAAATCGTATGTGGACTGTCCCCTGCAACTGCCCTTGTAATATAAAACATGAAAGAACATTCTGAAATATTTATTTAATGTTAAAAAGGATGAACAAGCGTTCAATTGTGTACAAAGCAATGTTTTTTGTTGCTAAGTAATCTCAGAGTTAGACGTTAAAGTTGCAAGTCCATGATTATGTAGCATACGATTGTTGATAATCATTATCGGGATTGTGTAATGCTTCCCTGCTCTGGCGCTGACAGCATACACGAACCGTGATAGTTACACATGTTATCAACATGTTAGTTTAAATGTTTGTAATGCGAAGTTTGAGCATTCTTTTGTTCCTTGATTTGTAATAAAACCTAGCATGAGTGGATAGCTAGTCAGAAATGTTCTGTGATATTTTTATCTAATAAGTTCTTTAGTTATGTTAAGTTTAAATAAACCATGTTAACTATTTTAAACTTTATCATTATTTTGCCAATGATTAACATTATGTACAATTTTGTAATCATCAGATCTTGCTCTTGTTCCTGTTTGGATAATTGAAATTCTACTGTGTTTGTAATGCTTGTTGATAAGAAGTTATGTAACATGTGGATAAAAAACGTTTGTTTCTAGGCTATTTGGTTGCCTGGTTCCCAGACTGAATTGGCATTAGTGACTGCAGATATGATCAAGATATATGATCTCGCTCAAGATGCTCTAAGTCCGCAGTTTTTCTTTTTACTCCCAAGTGAAAAAATCCGGGATTGTTGTTTTGTATTCTCGGAGGACAATCAACGTCATGTCTTGGTCATGTCGTCTGCCGGCCATATATACTACCAGCCCATGGCGGAGGAGAGTTCTGCAAAACACGGCGGATTTTATGTCACAAATATCATGGAAACCAAACACAGTGACTTAAACGTAAGTGTGGTTAATTTTGTTTTATCTAACACTATAACACTTACTCAAGGAAGCCTGCATAGTTCGATTAAGTAATATAGTAGTGTGCAGGTAATATATGTGGCGTCTACTATGCAGGAAATTTGGATTTTGAATGTAGAGTGCTTTCTATGTTTACAGGTTCATATTTAGCACAAATCTTATTTCAAGCACAATGTACAGTTTGCTTTTGTATGTATTATATAAGCTTTAGGGTTTAGTTTACTTGAGCATTAGAGGGTAATGGCTTGTAGGTTTGAAATTATCCAGTGTAGACTGGGATATGGTATCCAGGCAACATCAGTTCGGACACTTCGGAAAATTGGTCTTGATGTGGTGCAGTAGTAACGTGTTTGCCTAATATGCAGTCGTCTCAGGGTTGACTCTTAACTGTGCAATAAAAAGCTTAACGAGTAATTGCTCACTTTGGTCCAGAGGTTGGTTCCCTAGGCCTTAGGAGATTGATTCCTTCGAAAACTGTAGGTTCTTGTGCATTATGACCCGTGCTGTTCTCGCACTGTAAAACTAACGAACCTTGGAAAATTGTACGTTCCAACACAGCATGAGACCTTATCTGTTTTTGTAAAAGAAGTAAAACAGATTTCTCAGTGCTCCGAAAATTGAGTGAGTGTGAATATTTTCTTTCCATTACCAATAATAAAGACTTGGGAATTGACTTATTAAAAGATGTATTGGTGAATTAAGTAAAGACTCACGTCTTAATGATCCGGAGCAATCTTTTAAAATTAATGTACTTTATACAACTGTAGATATTATTGCCTCTCAAATCAATAACCCGTTCACTAGCATGAAAGGCACTTTACTTAAATTTGAGTGCTTGTATCCTTTAAATTTTGTTAAAAAAATGACGATGAATTGCAGAGTTCTGCAAAATATCTTGCTAAAGAACTCTCTGCTGACATTTCCTCCGAATTTCCCCAAAAATTACTTTTAATGAGAAATGTTCTTAAAACAGATACATATGAAAAATGCAAAATAATTAAAATTATTAAAGACTTAGCTGAGCTTTTGATGATTATTAAAAATACATTCTATACTCAGTATTCCAGATGTTTCAACTGCACTGAAAATTTTTTAACTCTTTCCGTAACATTGGCGAGTGTAGAGCGATCGTTTTCGAAACTCAAATTAATTGAAAACTACCTCCAAAGCTCAAACAAGAATGACTATTTTCATTGTCATATTAAAGTTAATCCAGGCTCAGAAAATAGACATAGATTCTTTAGTAGAGGAGTTTGCTGAAAAAAACTGTAAGGAAAAAAAAAGACAACTTTTATGTTAACCAACAAAAACAAATAGTAAGGACAAAAGTGCTAATAGAATATCACTTGTGACAGTTCTTCCTAAAAAACAGTATCAGCAGTGGACGAACTAAACATATTTTTCAATAAAATATGCGTTTGCCTTTCCTCATCTCCCTCCCTCTGAAAACCAGAAAATATATTGTTAGTTTGGTGTAAATAAATGTGGAGATAATATTTTTTTTTTATCATTATCTATTTTCATATATGTACATAAAAATTAATTTTCATACAAGGGGGCCCCAAAAAGTGCCTTTACGCCACTGTTTGGACATCATCAAAATTTTGAGTTCCACTGAACTAAATTTTTCAACAAGAGAGCACTACCCCAGGTTGGAGTCAACCCAGCAACCTTCCAGTTAAAACCAAGAAAAAGATGTGCTGTCCATTGCCAGCGAAGCCATGGGTGTTCTTTTTTCGGTATAAACAGTTGAAGAAGATTCTAAGTACAGAGAGTTTGTGCAATGTGGAAGGATTAGATAATTCCACTTATTTTTGATATCACCACTGGTAATTCATAACTTTGAGTTTCACTCATTGGTGTGTGCAAGCACGGGTCCTAACAGCCCCCACCCCCCTGGGAAAAAAAAATTGTTAGGTCTATGGGAGCCAAGTCACAATGTAAGGGGGCACCAAAATTATTTTAGCCTTGCCTAATCTGAGAGGCTGCTACCGCCTGTAAGTGCTAATGACAAGGGATCTTATTAATTTGGTATATAGTGCCTATAAGTCTTATAACAATTATCTGAATGCACAGAAAATGATAAAAGTCCTTAAAAGAGGAACAAGAAAGGGAAGAAAATATAAAGAGAGACTGAGGCAGGAAGAAATGAAAAATAAAAAAGTCAATCAAAAACTTGGAAACTAAAGTTAAATTTTTAGCTCAGGAAAAGGAAGATACACAGGACTCTGTTGATTCATTATTGGAAGAGACTAATTGTAGACTAAAATTGGCTATAGCGAAGGGTGATTTCAGTTCAATTACGGTTGCTGGAGGGAGCTGAAAAATTACGAATAAAAGAGAGGGAACATGAAAATAAACATACCAAACTTAACAAAATTGTTAGCAAGCGAAAATCAAGTTTTAATAGATACCTTTTTCAGCAAGAAACTTAAACTTATGTAATTTTCTCTTAAAAACTGTTGAATTCCCGAATAAAGTTTGAAATTTAAATATACTCGTTGCATGGTAATTTTTGTAAGTAGAAATCCTTTGATTAGTAAATACTGTTTTTAGTTATATGTGTTTATAATCTCTTTTATCTAAAACACACTGTTTGGTTATTTTGCTGAAGATATTTTGTGTTGCATATTTTGAAATTATCTACTGATGGGTGAAAAAATCTGCAGACAAATTCAAATTAACATATTCGGTTATATTGTGAATAAATGTTCAGGATCCAATTTTAATTTGTGAAATAAAAAGCAGGTTGTAACATGATGAAATATTTGATGCTTGCAATTTCAAAAATTGTTTAGAGTTCCTATTTTCATGCATTTTTAGGCTACTAAATATGACAGTTTAAAATATTTTATTTATATTGCCATTTTTTTATATATACCAACTAACTTTTTATAAGTAGCATTTGATAAGTTAAGTCCTAATGGGGAAAAAAAGGTAGACCAAAATCCAGGTGGAAAGAAGCTGCTGAAACGGGCAATTCGCCTAATCCTAGACAATCATGATGATGATAAGTTTGAAAGGCAACTATTTTGCTACTAAATCAGTGATGGTATGTAACTGTTTTTCCTACTACTTTTGGCTTCACAGGCAACTGAAGCAACTTTTTTGAACAAATGTTATAATGGCAGCCCTTCAAGTAGTATGAATCACCTACCTGTCTAAGTCCTTTGTGGTGCTGCTTTAGTTAACGTCTGTTCAAGTGAAAAAAAAATTTGAGTGGTGGTACTTCCACAGCCTGCTCACATGATGTAATTATAATTTTTTATTATTTTTGTTTTAGGACTCCAATGGAATAATCTGCGGTGGCGGCGTTTCTATCTACTATTCTCACACTCTGCAGTTACTCTTCTTTAGTTATGCACAAGGGAAGAGTTTTGTGGCTCCGCTTTCCCGTGTTTCACATCAACTCTCTCAGTTGTTCCTCATTCAGATGAAGAACTCTGGAAACGGAAACAACAGTGGCAGTAATAGTAAACCAAGTCCTCAGCCATTGTGCCAGTGGTCAGAAGTTGCCAATCACCCAGGCTTAATATTGGCCCAAATACAATCTTCCAACAACCCAGTTATACTTATGGTCAAACCTGATACCATTTATGTCCAAGAAATTAAGTTTCTTACAGCAAAGTCCAAGATAACAGACATGGTGGCTATTCGACATGTTATTTCATGCGGCGAGCACCGCACTACGTTAATTCTTCTGTGCGAGGATGGAAGCCTTAGAATATACATGGCTAACCAAGAGCAGACTGGTTACTGGTTAACACCAGTGTTCCAATCCACTTCTTTCCCGACCACTACCAAACCATCAAAAAAGAAAAAGGTTGCCAAGACAGCACGCCCCTCTGGCAGTGTTACTTTTCCTGTTGACTTCTTCGAGCATTGCACTGTGATGGGTGATGTTGAATATGGTGGAAACGATGTTCTTCAGTTGTATAATGTTGCGCAAGTTAAAAACAGGTTGAATACTACAGGACTCTATATTGCGAGTGTTAGACCAGCAGGTTTCAGCGTAGAAGTTACGAATAATGACAATACAATGGTAATGGTTGGTATGCGAGTCCTTTTGGGGACACAGGATGTCCAACGAGCACCTTCCTACATAGAGATATTCGGACGAAGCGTACAGTCGAACCTAACTCGGAATAGATGGTATGATTTCCCTTTCTCTCGAGAAGAATCCTTGAACTGTGACAAGAAGTTAACCATCTTTTTCGGCCCAAGTTCTGATCAAAATGGTGTTACAATGGTTGACTCTATTAAAATTTATGGTAAAACGAAAGAATCGTTTGGATGGCCGGATGATGGCGATGAATTTTCAGCACAACCAGCTGTCAGTACTACCGGAGTTAATGCGCAAGAAGCTAGTGTGGAATCTGACGGAATGACTGCGGCACCATTGCCTCTCACTCCACTTGACCGGTATTTGAATTATTATATGTTCATAAATTTTATACTAATAATATTCAGTTACATTTAATGTTCCATGTCAAATATTTTATAGCACTTTAACTTGTATATACACTCGCATTGTCTGTCTCAAGTTTGAATATATCTTTAACTCAATCTGTTAAAAACGGCTGTGCCCTGGAAAGTGTGTATTGTATTTGCGTGTACTGTAAAATATGGCTGCTGTATATAAATCTGCCCTAGTAAATTAAAATGTAAGCAAGTAATTATATATGTATATATTATTAGAAAGTTTATTTCCACTATTAAAAAAGTTAAAAATTTTGCCATGAGGAAATGCACGTTCAAACAAAGCACTATCCAGTCAGTTTAAACCAATCATATGTCCCCACCATGACCCCAGATCCACTCTCATATATTGTTTCCTGTGCTGTTAACAATAGGAACTATTGGTTTCGAATATATAGGAGAATCCATATACAAGTTGCCTTGCATTATGTATTTTTATGATGTTTACAGCTACATGCACGCCATATACCAGCATTCATTGTGCATAGTATTATTACTTTCTAAGTATCAATTGCTCATCATTTATGTCGTACTGTAAATAATTTTTTTATGGAAATCGTGATCTTTCGAATCAGATCAAATTCGTTCGACATAATATCTTTCAATTTACCCGTCCTTACTGATTACCTCACTAGGTGACCTCTAACGGGTCACTTTAAAGGCAATGGACTCTTTCGTTACAATCCCTGGTTTTGTTCCAGTATTAAAACAAGCTAAGGTTTGTATTCTTCATTAAGCTTCAGGTCCTCTTGATATGTGACTAACAAACCCATCTCTCCGAAAAAATTATACTTGCTGTTGGGAAAACATGAAAGGTGGACTAAAGCCCTTCAATCAACTGTGAGTGGCACTTTTTTTTTTTGTAATTATCGGCGTACTTTTAGTAATTTGTCACTTACATAATCACACACATATATATTGTAATTTTGCAATCATAAACCGTAATAATTAGCCTTGTTTAAGTCGATAATACAATCAAATGTAGTAAATCATGACCATTGCAGTAAATAATATAATACGGTAAATAATATAATATAATATGGTAAATAATATAATAATATAATACGGTAAATAATATAATAA
>QLNU02015270.1:16155023-16167882 GCA_006491805.2 Dysdera silvatica
TCCTTTTCCGGATGGAGCTTTTAAGCCCGGTGAGAGGCCGTCCAAAAACTCCTGTTTCGCCGACTTTCATTTGGGTGTGGACAAAATTTTCCCAAGTTTCATTGGTGTAAATTATGGGTCGACGTTCAGAACGAAAATGTTTGATGTCTCATAAATAGCGATGACAGCAACGGTGAATGTCAGCGTGTTCTGTCAGCACAGACTCCCGTTTAGTGAAACTGAAACCCAAATCTATCGGTAGCGTCTTGCTGTACTAATACTGACGTTTGGCAAGTCATCGTCGTCATCAATTGCAGCCATAACTTTTAGGTTTGTAGGAATTTCGTTCCTGAAAAAGAAAGCGTGAACTTTTCTCCGTACTGCCGATAATATAAATTCATCGTAAATTTTTATCCTCGTATGCATGGCTACTTTTAGTGGGGTGTTTTTTCCCTGGAGTTGAAAACTTCCCTTTATCTTTTAATTCAGCTTTCATTCTGTGTATGCTGGAAGGAGAAACCAGTTAAGCTGGAAACGATCGCTATGACATCATTGTCAGATTTTTTTGGGTAATATTGGTATATTTTGCAAAAAACATTCATAACAACCTTATCGGAACTTCCAAGTGGTTTTCCAGCCTTATGCGGTTAAATGTAAAAGAATCATTATTCGATACAGGAGCAGTATCCATTATTACGTTCATGCGAAAATGCGAAGTCCGTAAGAAAGAACAGAGAATGAATAGTCCTCCAGTTCTGGGGTGGGGGAAGGTTTGCTGCAATTTTCACTTTCTCCAAATTGTGCCAAAACATGCTTTGACCCTATTGGATATCAAAGCGATGATGTAATAAACACATCTTTCCCTAAATAAAGACGAAATGTAATATTACTGGGTACACATTATATATAAAATTCTAGATTAATTATATAAACATGTTGTTTGCATTTGACGATGAATTTAACACAAAAATGCAGTACTTAACTGACGAATTATTTTGTAAGGGCGGAAGGTTACAAGGCATAGCCTTTCCTCCACTGTCAGGTTAAGTTGAACAGGAGTATAATGGCCACTAATTTTGAACCCTGTGGGTGAAAAAGTAATAAGCTCGCGGTTTACTCTTAATATTTTCTTCCGTTGGGATGCGAAATACAAACTATTGAATGCCGTCAATCTATTCTTTTAGACATGTGCGACACATGCCCAAAAGAGTAGATTGACCATATTCAATGCATGGGTGATAATGTTCTGGGATTTCCAGAAAGTTCAACTTGCCTTTTCTGGATTTCTTTTTAAAAAGTACAAAAATTTCATATTGTTTCCTATAATCATTTATTTATATTCTTTTGGAAATCACTGTCTTTACCAAAAATACTATGCAACTTTTCAGGAAATTTTCTGATGTGTTCAAGGAATCTGGTTTGGACTTGAAATTACCTCTGTCAATAGTTTTTCTGCTTCTGAGTATGGTCGTTCTCGTTTTAGGTGGAAAAGCTCATTACGATCATGTCGAATCCCCGCCAATACAAGATCCCTGACTGGTTTCTGAACAGGCAAAAGGACATTAAGGACGGTAAATTCAGCCAGGTGACCTCCAATGCCTTGGAGAATAAGCTTCGTGAGGATCTGGAACGTCTGAAGAAGATTCGAGCCCATAGGGGTTTGAGACATTACTGGGGGTAACTATTTGTTTTTATTTAAGTCCCGTCCTGTTGCGATTTTACAAAATTCGTTTATTCTGTGTGTCTGACAACCCATGGCTCTTTTAGCTTGTGTGTAAGTCTAAAAATGGCATTTATACACTTTTTTTCTTCCACTCTTTAATAGTTTCATAACGTAAATGCATATTTATATATGTATGCGGGTGGAATGATAGGATCTGTGTTGTGTACATCAAACCATTGTGAGAAAGTGTTACAACTCAAAATTTGGTTAAAATGACTGAATGTAGAAAACAGTGCTGCATTTTGCCATGCAAAATGTTAGGTCATAAGTTATTTGGGTTTCTGCTAGTTGGCACATGTCAGACGAACACAACGTTCTTCAATTCAGCCAGAAGTGGTTTGTTGCGTTTTCTGAAGATTGGGATTTTTTGAGTTGTAACACTTTCGTCACGAGGGTGTGACATTGTATTGTGGCTTTGTTATGAATTCTAATTTATGTGAATATCTTTCGGCTCCCAACTTCACGGAGACCCAACAATTATGTGTGTTTATTTTTGTGGGATCTTGCTGCTGCTACACGAACTTGTGTTGTCAGCAATGGATAAAATGGTATGGAATTTTGCAGATCATGTTAGATATGTTCTGCACATGACTCGAAGAATTCCTAAATTAAAGGATGGCATGAGCAGATATCAATATTTTTTTAATGTTGATTCTTTACTGTGTCACCGATATAAATTTGCCCATGTTGACAGGGTGTAAGCATTATTTGAACGAACCCGTTGTGAGCACTCGAGTCAACGGGATTTTACGAACATTACCAACCACTTGCAACTGAAATGTATACATCGAAAAGACTGAACGATTCGAGTGCAGATCATGTATGTTCACAAATAACAGCGGTATTTCATAAAAAGGCTTTTGTGCCTCCATTAATAGTCTTCCTGGCAACGAACGCTTGCAATCAAATGACCAATTAATAGGCTTCCATTCGGTAAAGTGCTACTATGGGTGGGCTCATAAGCCCCGCGGAAACCCAACAATTGTATGTGTTTATTTTTATGGGGTATGGGTGTTGCCATGACATGACCTTGTGTTGTTAATGGCGGATAAACTAAACAGCATGGAATTTTGCAGATCATGTTAGATATGTTCTACACATGACTTGAAGGATTCCTAAATTAAAGGATGACATGAGCAGATATCGATATCTTTTTAATATTGATTCTTTACTGTGTCACCAATAGAAATTTGGACATATATTTACTTGATTGGCATGGTGAGAGCCCTATTAGGATGAACTTGTTGTGAGCAATCAAGTCAACGGAATTTAATTAATATGGGTATGTTAGTAGCGTGGTTAATTCGAAGCTGGGTGGACCATAAAACCTTTCCAAATAGTGTATATGGCTAGAACTTCGTTTGAGACGTTTTATATATTTTAGAGTAGTTTGGATTCAGCCTGTTGCGCCATACTTTCGGTGTGTGTCTGGTGGCCGAGATTTTGTGCAGGAAGAGTTCGTTGCTTTGGAAAGTTCGTCATTGATGCATAATCTCATTCCTTTTTATTGGTGGCGGTGGTCAGTCCAGTCATGATGCTCTTGGTACCACTCGAAGCCTATGCCTTTGTTTTTAACACTGATCTCGGGCCCTAGGTAAATTTAGCGATATGTGGTTTCTCATTTCCAGTTTGATCACATAATGTGTAATCGTTGCCTTGGCTACCTATGCTGTCTGACCTGCCTGCTTAAATCAAAAGTTACATATATTGACTAATTTCACCGCTGCCTTCAGCTTCATTATAAGTGGTTTTGACTGTATTATAGATAGGTAATTTCATGTTAAACGAAATTCCTGCTGTAATTTACGGGAATTCCCTTGAACCTAATTCCCTGGAATTTTGCAGATCATGTTGGATGTGTTCCACACATGACTTGAAGGATTCCTAAATTAAAAGATGACACGAGCAGATATCAATGTTTTTTAGTATATTGATTCTTTACTGTGTCACCCATAAAAGTTTTCTGTGTTTTATATTTAGTTTTTTAACATAGTATAACCCAGTGATTCTCGATGGGTAGCCTGTGGGCCGGATTCAGGCTGCGAACAGTGAAAACTGGCACGGCTACAAAAAATAAAACCGGGGCAAAACTGCATCAAAAATAAAATAAATAATAAAATATCCATGTTATGAGCAGAGATCTGACTTTTTTTTTTTTTCCAAAATTCGCTTTTCTCCAAAAATTGCTTGCAGTATTTATTATATGCGCAATGCTTTATATCCAATGGGGGGTAGGGGGTGAGCTCCCATGTCCTACGTGACTGGTTTTACAAATATTCCAGTACTCATATGTATACATAGTCATAACTAGCCTTGCAATCTTGAGACATGAATCTTTTTTCTAGGGGGAGCTAATTCATGCTATTTCATTGAATTGGGGAAGTTTCTAGGGAGGGATAAGCCCTTTACTCCTCCCTGCCCTAGTTACGCCAATGTCCATATGGTGTGCAAGATATTTCAGTTTCATATCTTCTTTACACAACTGAGAATTCTCGGTCGTGTGAATGTTAAGACCTACTACAAACCTGTCTACACCCTGCGTGATCTATTACTTAAAGTTAAGGATCGCGTCCCTGAGGAGGAAAAATCTGGTGCTATTTACCAAATACCGTGTGGAGACTGTGACAAGGTGTATGTTGGACAGACGGGAAGATCGATACGTCTACGAGGGAAGGAGCATATGCGTGCGGTAGCTAGGGGAGACGATTCAAACCAGTTGGCTGAACATGTCTTCAGGGAGGGTCACGAACCAGATTGGCATTCGATGAAAATATTACATCAGAATGTGACGAATCTGGGGAGTAGACTTTTTCTGGAATCATGGGAAACCTACGGTTTGAGGAGTCGTGCAATAAACATCGCAAAACCTCTACCAGAACCTTACAGGATTTTTGCAAAACCTCGAGTTGGGGGTGTTCATCTGACATCGTCGGGTGCGGGGGCTTTCCCGGCGAGGGTTTCCCCAGCTGGAAATGCTCCGCACCAAATGGCGTCAGATGGGGATTCCCAACATGCGGGTATATAAGCTTAGGACTTTCACGAACTCTTCATTCTGCCTTCACTTGACAAAGGGAGCAGTTGGCTCCCGAAACGTCGTGTTTTTAAACCTTACGCCAGTGTCGAAATAACTGTCTGTTATGGAATCTCCTGGTGAAACTCTGTATTGTTTTGATAGACCTTAATGCAACTAACTTTGGTGAATCAGCACAATCCTGTCTCATTGAAATAATACCACAAGCCGGCACGGCACTGTTTTGAATAACCAAATTTCCCGAAAATGTGAAGCTGGTTTCCCCACCCAGTTCAATTGAAAGTTTTGGTTGCGGATTTTTTTTTTCTCTCTCTCTAGTGTGAGGGGAAGTCTCAATCTCACCTTTTCCTGTCATTATGGGCCTTGTTAATGGTTTTCCTCTATTCTCTTTTCCATTCGTTACTCCCTTGGTCCTGTTTGTCTGATGTCCTTCATTTTGCCAAACCGTCTTTTCTTGGTGCGTTCCGCTTTGCTTCAGTTCTGCTAGTCTTAACTATTTTTACTCTTCCATTCTTAATGCGTGTTCAAATTCATCTCAAAATATTCTTTGTCACAAGTTCTGAGTCCTCATACGTGTGATACTTCATAGCTTTTTCAAATTGTCCATCGTTTCCATTAACCTCCTCATACATATTTCCCAGTGGAATTTTTTTTATAGCCTAATAATGTGCATTTATAGCAATGTGTTTGTGTGTTAATCTGGTTTTGATTCCAGTGACAGTGTATAATGGGACAGAATCTCGTTGCCGAAATATCGAAAGGAAAAACGAATTGATTTTTCATTTTTTAAGAACTTTTATTTGACAGTAATTTACAATAGTTGTCATTATGTGACATTATTTAAAGAACGTTATATTTGAATAACACAAAGAAAAAAATATTAAACTTGCAACAGATTCGTAGGCAAATACCACAAAGGCACTCTTGTTAGCATCGTCGGCAATAATAGCAAAGGCAGATCAAGAGATGGATTTTTTTTCTGGGGGATGGGTTTTATGTAAAATATAATAGGACCTATTTACAACGAACTCGCATTTAGCAAGTTTCCAGATATAGCAATGAAAATATGGATTTTTTATTTTTTGTGTATAAGGATTAAGCATGATACAATTTAACCACTTTTAGTGAGAGCTTTTGAACCCCGGATTTAATGAGCAATTTAAAAAATATGTATTTCCTTGTTATATCTTGCTGCATGTCTACACGCTTCCCCAAATCCTTCTCTGGGTCCGCCTCTGTTAAATCAGGTATCGTTTAAATAGAAGTTAGACTGTATTTTGACCCCCAAACCGACAGTATGGAGTACTTACTGTGCGTCCTGTGCACCATAATCACCCATGGTCCTTGAATTCCCCCTCCCCCCCCCAATTTGTGACCCTTTAAAGCTGTCAAAAATGTGGTTGGTCTTTGAATTTTTTCAAGTTTTGCCAAAAGGAAAAAAGGTACATTTCCCTTATTTTCAATGTATTGACAATGTAAAGTCCTTGGGGGGAAAAAAATAAAGAAAAGATTTGATCCTTGAAAAGTACTTGAATTTCATCATGACAAAAGAGTGGGAACTATATCACATGTTCAGTGCCCTAGATAAGAAAGGTCTGAAATCCTGGAAGAACTATAGATCCTGGTGCAATATGACCATAGCTGTCCTTGTTGCATAATTCGTACTTCTAGTAAATTTTTGTCTCTACTCTGCATAAAAATCCCTGGTCATTCAATGTATTTTTTATTTTTTTTCCCACTGCATCATCATATTAAAAGGCATCTTGTGAATTTTGCCACTTAGGTTACTACTCACATCCAAAGGAAACTTCATTAAATGTGAAATCAACTGTATAGAATAGTTAATCTCACATCCTGGACTAAATCAATAATGTTGGTACTATGAAACCCCACTATAACGAACAAATTTTTTAGTCCCATCTTGTTTCCTATACTTACGTTATCGGATGTAGCGAACCAAATGTTTAGTTACTTGACGTTTTCCAAAGCGGCGTTTGACCATTATTTAGTACTCTTGGCTATGTATAAACAATTTTGTGATTGGGGAGGTGTGGTAGAACCTGTCTTGTTCCACGAACACAGTCTTCAGATGCGAGATTAGTAGGAAAAACGTGCAATTGTGATAGAGAATTAATTTGAAGGTGCAGTACTTTTTACTGGTGGCTTCAGTTTTGAATTAAGAGATGAGCTTGCTGTGCAGTTATATATATATAGTATTTGGAGGTTTGGGAGACTGAAATCTAACCCTAGAATTTTCAATGATTCGTTGAAGGGGCGAAGATCCCATGGTCCACCTTTGAGTTATTTTTCGAGCAATTTGCATGTTGGTCATTACCATTTCGCCTAAATAATATGCAAGTGTAAATTATACAGTATAAAAATTTATGCAACTCCTTGTTTAAAAACAATTATTTCATTAATGAAAAAAAAGTGTTTTATATGAAAACTATTTCTGAATAGTTATTTATAATGTTTAATCAACTGCTGTGGTGGGAGGGGGGCATCTCATGGGTGTAAATATCTTTGTGTTATGTTTTGGTAGAATGTAGTTACTGTTTAACGAATGTGATATTTATATGTGGTAATGTAATCATTTTAATTGCGTTAATTTTTCTGTTTTAGCCTTCGTGTGCGAGGACAACATACTAAGACCACTGGAAGGAGAGGCCGAACTGTTGGTGTGTCTAAGAAGAAGGGTTAATTGTTAACCGTTGTAAAACTAATAAATTTCTACCTTATGAACTTCATTTTGTTGTTTTGTCATTTTATGTGAGGATAGCATGATTTCCACACACTTGAAATTATCCTAAAAATTCAAAGGAACATATACATTAGAATTCCGAGCAACAGCCATTAATTAACCCTCTGACTACTCAATTTATTAAAATCGCTTCAAAAATTGCATATTTTTTTATTACATATTTCAAATCTACACGTATTTGAGAGTTAAAATATGTAGCACATTTTTGTAAACAAGATTTTTTTAATATAAATTTCGTGCATAAGAACAGGCTTTCATAAAAATCAATTTTAAGAGTAATCATATAAATTCAAAAATTCTGAAAATAAATCTTGATTAAATTACGATTTACTTTATAGTATGTATACTAACGAAAATCACTCGCTTAACGTTTCCTGCAAGCCATATTCTGAATACAAAAACCGATAACAAAGGGAGCGCTTGCAAAATCAGTTAGTGAACTCTATGCAAATACGAAAATTTAGGCGAAGATAACGCCATTTGTTGACCAAAACACAACATAGTCTAAATGGTGTAGAAAATGCATTATTCACAGTTAAACACAGGGAGCAGGGTTCATTTTTAAATAGATGGAAAAATTGCATACCTGTGAAAATCGTGCGCTGAGCAAATTTTATTACTTTTGTGTTGCTCGTTGAAATCGCAAGATGAGCAAATTTTGGTACTTTCGTGTTGCTCGTGGGAAATCGCAGGATAAGCAGTTAGAGGATTAAGAAGTATATAATTATGCAAATTGAAAGCAAGCATTTCAAAGCTACCATGACTTCATCTTCAGTGCAAAATGATTAAATTATGGAAATGCTGGGATATTATTTAAGCATTACATGTTCTGCAGGTAAATCATGGAATTCATTTAATGTGTTACGATGTCTTGTTGCTAGATTGTCAACTTTCAAGGAATATTCGGCTATTATAGTTATGAACGTTTTTGTATTATGCCAGCAGGGGACATCATGGTTCCATTTGGCATAGTGTTTGATGAGAAGTGAACTAAAATCTTGAGTCCTAAATTTGTTTTATGTCCGTGGAGTTTAGTTTTGAGGGTTATTTTAGTTTGGTCAAATGGAGGGGTGTTTACCCCCTCCCTCCCTCCAAAAAAAGTGAAAGAAAATCGCCCAAGTTCGATATTTAAATTTAGCGGGTTTCAATTAACATTAATTCGCAACTCTCTAATCCGAAACTTGCTAATATACAACTTACTGATCTGAAACTTTCTAATTCTCAAGTAACAGTTGATTATCAACGTAACAATAACCATCAGTATTGCATTTACAGAAGATCGTTACCATACTCTTTTTATTGTATGCAGACAGTAAAAGCAATAGCGGGTTCAATTGAAACCCACTAGAAAAGTTGGGTTGGGATTTTTTTCTCTCCAAAGCTTTAAAAGTCAGTCTTCCTTACTTCCGTTCTTATTAACTAAATTTCAAGTGCACATGGGACAATTTTCCATGAAACTGAAGTTGGATTTTTTTTTTACATTAGGTCTTAAAATTATCTGGTAAATGTTTGGGATTTTCTTTTTCTCCAATATGAGTGGGAGTTTGTGACTGGGTGGGGATCATAATCCCCCATTATGAACTTACTTTGTGCACTAATACAATATAGTAATCCGTATTTTCCTCCCTAATTGCACTCTTGTTATGAGTGTGTCCCTGTTTTTGCTAATGGATATATACCAGGGGTAGTCAACCTTTTTATACCTACTTTTGTATCTTCTTTGGTAGTCAAATTTTCTTACTGCCCACCTATTCTGCAGTAACTGGTGCAACTGCAAAGTTTGTCATTTTTAAGTGGAGGTTTAGTAAAAATATATAGTTAAATTTATCTTTTTATTTACTTTTGTGTATGTTTATAATATGCAGAATATTTAATTTGATGCATTTCTATCTCCATCGATACAGTGCCTAATATTCAAAAGCTGCTTAAATTGAAGAACAAGAAAATTAAATGTAAAATCTATGAAGTCTATTGAAATTATCTTTACCCTGGCACTGTGTAGTCCAGATGCTCTTGTGCCATTAAAATCCAAACGAGCAAGTTACCTTTATTAATGAGGCTGATGCTTCGAAACTATTTGATATCTGGCTCAAGTTTTCATAAGATTTGTTTATCAGCTTTAGCATCCGGGAAAAACTCTACCACCTACCATGAAAACTTGAATAGCCCCCTGCTAGTGGGCAGTAAGGACTAGGTTGGCTGCCCCTAATGTAAAGGCTAGAAATGAGTTCAAACTCGTTTTTTGAAGCCCAAGCTCGAAGACTTGCGAGTTGAGGCTGCCCAAGCTTGAAATTTGAACCTAAGCTCGAAACTTCAAATATAACTTTAACCCTCTGGCGTAAGATTTAAATTTTAAAAAACTTGCTAAACTACACCATTTACTCCTTTGAATTTTCATGTACACATTTCTGCAATCCTCGAAAACGAATTGCATGATTGTATTCCTTATAGAATTTCAGTATAGAAAAGTCAGTTTTTGACTTCAGTTCTGTGTTCATCTTACAGTCTGGGCTTCGAAACATTATGAAATATAGTGTGTGTCTCACCTCTTAAGTCCTAATTAAAGAGCACAAGTGAAAAGACTCGAGGAAGGGGGGGTATCATCGCTTAAGATTAGTGCTCTACAAATTGTGTGCTTTCGGGCAAATCAAAACTGTAGTTGTAGCTGAATTATAGCCACTATTCTTACTATAGAAACCGAAGATTTGGATCAGTGACATTTTATGGTGCCCAAATCTGGTGATCTACCATGTTCGATTGGTGAAAGATCTGGTAACCTTGCTTGCCAAGGAAAGATTATCAACAGCATGGAGGCATCTGATAGATATGCAAACCATATGGGGCCAGGCATTGTCTTATTGAAAAATGGCCTCAAACTTTCGTGTCTTGAAGAGTGATGCAGCAGGATGTCATGAACGTACCACTGAACTGTTAAAGGTGTATGCAGGATGATTAGGGGTATCCAGCTGTTTTATGAGATGGCAGCCCACACTAGGGGTAATGGTTATGTGGCTCTGTAAAACACGGGTTGGTTGGGACAACTAGTTCTGCCATCTTCACACACAAATCTGATCAGTCATCTGCTCTGAGACTGAAACGGGATTCATCATTAAACACTATGCAATGCTAATCTGCTAGCAGTTATGATTGGCTATGAGACTACTCTGTTGACTGTGAGATTAAAGGCTGCTATGAGCGTAACCCCACCTCAGCCAAGTGTTGTAAGATGGTAGAAGGTGCCACGGGTGGTATGGAATAGACTGTAGCATGTTGAATGGCAGACAATACTGTTTGGTCAACTTGGGTCTATTGCACAACCAACCGACCTTGCCTCGAATTCGTGCACCTTGGCCTTCCAGAGTCTTCGTTCTATCAAGTTCCTTGAGCAACCTTTGCACAGCAGTGTCTCTACGGTGCAATTGACAACCTATTGTTTGGTAGAACCAACCGGCTTCACACATCCCGACTATGCGATCATGTTCAAGTCATTCAATTGGCTATAAGGTCTTCAACAACGTATTAACGGCATTACTGGTTTCATCTCTTGGGAATTTCAATGCTGACAACAAGAAAAACGATCAGCAAGTTTTACCTTTTTTTTATACGATGCCAGTTACACAGTAGAAATACATGTTATGATCGAAGTTAACACTCATTGGCTTTGAAAATTTAATCATTTGCATACTTGGTCTAAAGGAATTTGCATGCGAAATTTCGAGATAATTGATTTTTTTTTTTTTTGTCAAAAGGAGTGTAAGTGGTCTGCGATGGGCCCCTGGATTTAACCTTCTAGGTTTGGGAGCATCAATTGCATCCCCACCAGGTTTGGTCCTGTTAACACTACACCTTCAGGTTTAGTTAAAGCGTAGATAATAAGAAAGTAACCTCAAAATGCTCTCTGCTGAAAATTGTTAGATTTGCAGATTCCAGAGTTTTAGGTGATAACAATATATGCCCTGCGGTGGCGCAGTGTGGTAACGCGTTCTCCTATTGCGCGGCTAATCCGGGTTCGACTCCCAGCAGTGCAAAAAGAACGCTTACTCAGAGATCTCATAAAGATCGCACTGCTCACTGTAGTCCGGGGTTTGGTTCCCCAGGCCTTAAGAGGTTCGGATTCCTCGGAAAACAGTAGGTCCCGGCGCAGCATGACCACTGTAGTCTTTGAGCCGTAAAACCAAAAAGAAAGCGAAGAAGTTAATTATCGAAAATATACAAGGGTTGGACGTTGCTGTTGGCAAATGTTCCTCTTGTAGTCGAACAAAATTTGAGCTTGGAATAAAATGTATCCAGTTTCTTTTTAATATATTTTTAAACAATTATTCCAAACTGAAAAATTATATTTTACAGCAGGACAAGGAAAAGAAAAGAAAATTCGCTGTATTATCTTCGGTTACTTCCTAGCACGTTACGTTTCATTTCCCCAGCTCATTGTAAATGGTGCTGGAATTTAAATGATAGAAATAATAGCTGTTTCTAATGTACTGTGCAGTAACGTAGTATGCAGTAATGTGACGCATAGAGACATTCATTTGAAGGAATAAGACAAAAGGAAAATTATAAGAAATATTATTTTAAGTGAGATAGAAAATGAAACGTATGAGACGGATAAATGTTGTAAGGTAATTTCAAGGAGCATTTTACGTGAAATTGGAAAATAATTGTATAAATAATATAAGGAACAATTAATGGAATGTATTTGAAGGAATCCTTTGAAGTAGTAAAGGAAAAATTAAATGTAATAATGTTATTAATGAAGTTTTAATACATAAATTGTTATGAAATGTATGTCCTGTTATTATGCGATTATTGTACTGATTAATTTGCTTGAGAAATGTTTTTGTGACAGTTTGACAATTAGTTTAGAAAGTCGACATGTGTAATTAAGTAGGAAAAGAAATTATTTCATTTTCTACAAAATGAAATTAGGAAATTAAAATCAAATTTTAAAAATCGATTAAATTAAATTAGTAAATAAGAATGTAAGAATGTTTTTTTTGAAAAAAAATGGTCATTATTTGAGAAAGGACAATAAATGATTTATTTTTCAGAAGTGAGCATTTAAATTTGAATAATATTTAAAAGCGCGTTAAATGAGCTTAATTTTATTAACAGTGAATGGCGAAATTATTTTTTCAGATATATATTTTTCTGTTAAAACGAAAACTATATATAAATTTACAGTGATTATACATCCGCGTAAGCATGATCTTTTAGAGGTGATGCTGGGCTCTTTACGTGACGTCATAAAACCAATGGCCAGGCCTACAGAAGATGTTTTCTCGACAGCTCCGGTCTGACTGTAATTGAAATGAAAGTGATGGCCTTTTTTTGGGTAAAAAAAACGTCAAAAAATTTAAAATTAGTA
>QLNU02015270.1:16167982-16190522 GCA_006491805.2 Dysdera silvatica
ACATTATTAGATGTAAGCGAAAGGAGAAAGTACCTGTTACATCTCCGGAGGATGAAGATCTAAGAGGATGTTCTCTGGTTGAAAACAATTTTGGAATGGATGTTGGGGTTCATCCCTCCATTTGCTATTGGCGTACAAATGTCATGTGATTGCATATTGGGCCAGGATTGGCTAAAATTTTACATCTGGTATTTGAGTAATGTGTGTGAACTGTTGTAAGAAGGAGTTATAATGTAACTGAACATATTTGTATATACTAGAACTGTCTTTTGGTTTGAGTTTTGCGTTAAGAGAAAACCAATATGCCTTTCTTGGAATGTTCTCACGACCTTTAGGGTTACGCTAGAAGGGATTTTAGTTTAAATCTAAGATGGCTTATAACCGCCACAATATGGAAATAGCGACATTTATGATTACCTTACGTGCATTATAATAACAATATTTTTATAAATTTTGTTTCTTTTGACGACGAATTTATTTCTTTTCGACGCTTTCACGAAGGCAGAATCATTGACCGACATTTTTCAGAATTTCAAATGAAGACAAAGGTGTGAAGGCACCTTTCTCGGAGGGTGCGAATCGACGCAATTTTACGGAAAATAGGTTGTAATTTAAAAAAAAAATGGCGCCCTATCCACTTGCTCAACGTGACTATTTATAAATACGGACCTATCGTACCATAAGCGGTCCCTTCTAGCACCTGATGAAATAGGGGCCCCCTAGACTTTAACAAATTTTACTATATTATGGTTAACTATACTTTTGCAAAGCCCCCTACCGCTGCACTATATATGTATTTCGTACTTAAGTGTTAAAAAAGGTTTTATTCTGCATATATATGTACGCACATGCAGTGAAAATCGTTCATAACGATTAACTGTAGTTAACGATGAAATCACTATAAGTTGAATTTCTTATCCTTTGTTAAATATGCCTTTTATAACTGTTCTTCTCAATCCATCTCTTCCCTCATTTACTGTTTTTCCTTCCCTCCAATGTGTTGTCCAGCACCCGCTCTTCAAATGCAAAGGAAAATTCCGTGGTGGGGAGAAGGGGCGTTTATAATCAAATTGTGCTTTTATTATCATCATCGTAAGATTAAAAAAAAAAATTCTACGAATAAATTTTATTTGACGGTGATTTTTTAGATATTGGGGGTGGGGGGGCAAAGTCGGTTGCAGAACAAAATTTTAGGGTGGGCGCAAAACTGGAAAATTTCATTTGTTAGTTTTATTTTTTACTTTAAAATAATAATTTTTAATGTAAATTTATCATTCTCACGGGACGAACGTCCCCTGCATGGATCGGTAATTGGGGGCTTGATTGTTCGAATTCGGCGATTTTTCGGATGTAAAAAAAAAAGTGGAGGACGCCTTTTTTGGGAGAACTGATCGGCAGAATTCTAGGGTAAGTAAATAGCAATTAAAAAAAACAGAACAATTCGCCGCCTATTGCGCCCCTAAAAATTTCGCGCCCTAGGCAAGTGCCCAGCGTGCCCATTTATAAATACGGCACTGTTCACCCCCCGCCCTTCTAATTTTAGTCACACTCCTCAAAGTCGGCACATACTCGATAATAATGCATAATTCTCAAAAATCGAAGTGACATTTTAAGCGAGTTTCTTTGTTTACGGCTTGGTTATATAAGCGTTGAACATTATAACGGAATTTCATTAGAGCATCCGAAACGACTATATACGCACGTTCACCTTACATCGGGATCTGACTGTCTTTCCTTATTTGCAATTATGATATTATCATCTTTATTATATACCAGACGAATTATTCACATTCTTTACACGAATTAGTATAAAAGCGTTTTATTTATTTTAAATTTTTACGTCACAGATAGTAACGAGCCCATATTTATGTGAATATCGAAGTTTTTGAAGCTCTTGAGGGTGGTCTCATAAACTACGACCGTTTCCAAATTTCTTCATGTTATGTCGAAAACTTTGACCACCTGGGCGGTTTCGTTGAATACATTTATTTAAACGTACTTTTCGCTCTGCTTAAATGGGAAGTCGTGATCATTTATGAAGCAAACTGTGTACGTTTTCATGTTGAGGGCACTTCGTTCATTGCCGGCGGTCTATAACTCTTAGCAAAAATGGGGAAATTTCTTTTTTAACCATCGAAGTGTTTATTATCAAGTATTAGAGGCGTAAACATTCACAGTCTTGACATTTGCTACATCGCGTTTTTTGAAGGTTTAGAGCAAGGTGTTTGAGTATTTAAATAAATGTAGTGATTTTACGCATTATACTGGGTTGTCCGGAAAGTTCGTGCCGATTTTAAATCGTGAGGAACCCATAGATCCAAACGGTTTATGTAGCCAAGTTTCACAAAATACTCGTGGATGGTGGATTTTGACATATTTACCATTTCTGCTAATTTACGTGTCGTATAGCGTGGATTATTCTCGATCGGTGTTTTAATCTGATCTTCATCTATGGTGGAGGGCCTACCCGGGCGATCTTGATCTTTAAGGTTGAAATCACCAGCTTTAAACCTAGCAAACCACTTCTGCCCAGTTCTTTCAGCTACAGCACCTTCGCCAAAAACAGCGCATATCTTGTTTGCTGCTTGTGTGGCATTTTTGCCTTTCCGCTAAAAGAAAAGCATTAAATGTCTAAAATGCACTTAGTTTTCTCCCATATTCAAAGGAGGTATATAAATATGACAAAAATTAACGTATCGTAAACAATTTTTTTGCCAAATATGCCTGAAGTACCTTCTTTTACGATGTTTACGCATGCCATTTGTTTTTAATCGTTCTGATATATTCAGACCCGTCCTTACGCAACCTACCAAAAATCAGCACGAACTTTCCGGACAGCCCAATATTTAATTGGTTCAAGGAACATTCACAAATTTTGTTTTTATAGTCCGTGTTTTTGATCCACGAATATTATTTGAAGAACCTTTTAATAATGTCAGGATTAGAAGCTAGACCGCTCGTTTAGAGTAGTGGTTCTTTAACTTTACTAGGCCGTGAACCTTCTTCAGAGATCGCAGGCCTCGAAGTCCGGAATTTGTATTATATATTTATTTCTAGTGTTTCATCACTGATTTTCACTATTTAAGGAAGGAATTTTTCGTTCCCTCATAATTTATTCTTAGCATTAAAGAGTAAATGCTCTTGCTTTAGTATTTTCCCGAACCTTTGTGGAATACTTGGAAGGTCTCGCGGACTTCCACGAGTCCGAAGACCACAGTCGAAGAACCTCTGATTTAGAAGATTAACAAGCCATAACACTTTTTTTTATAAAATATTTTTTATAAAATAATTACCCATTAGCTTTGTGTCAAAGCGTTGGATGATTGAATTAGTAAACGAATATTTTCGTTGATGAAAGATGGGCAAACACCTATTATTCCATTCAGTGAACTGTTTGCACACTTGAACTTTCTATTGATGAGTGTAACGCAATTATAGTATAAAGGCTAACACTGAACTTTAGAGAAAATACGCAGTTTAAAAATTTTACACCTGTAGATCAAATCAATCGGTAGATATATTTGCAAATGGCGCTGGTAGATTTAAAATGAATGATTACCACATATCTCCACATTAGATTAATATCTAGAAACGTATCTTTTTTTTAGCACTGCACAATTTTATCCAAGAATATACGCTTATCATATATTTGTGCGTTACACTATCGATCTGGTTTATAATTGATCATTGCAAAAACAATATGAGTCAGTTTTTTGTTAAAGGCTATGATCTGTTTGTCATATTTTTACGTAATTACGTACGTACTGCAAAGTACATCTTAGTCGCAGTTAAGTACGAGATACATGTCTTTCTAAAGTTATTATAGACACAGTCGGCAACTAATTTTTTTTTATTTCCTTAAGGCCTTATTTTTTTTATCTATTTTTGGATCAAAATTTGTGCGTAGTGTGCCTACCATATAGCTCAAATACTCCTTTGCGTTTACTGATGCCTCGTGGAATGTTGTGAATGAACAAGGGATCGTCATTACTCTCCAGTTCAATAGGCAATTAGTAACTTCTCTATTTGTGGGGCGGGGATTGCAGTTTTTTACGTTTCGTTGCTTTTGTGTGTTTAGTTAAACAAAAGAATACAGCGATAGGCCAAGGTTACCATAACGTGTAAAATTTCGCGGCTAGTCAGTCCAACGTATAAGAAAAGATTTTACAACATTTCGAGAACTACCGTACCTTTTATCAAGCGAAGTTCGCGAACCTTTGACGAATTTTTTCTTTCACTTTGCACCAGTAGCGAAATTTTATTAGTTGGTTGCATTGACATTTGTTCTATAAAAGTCAATTGTAAGTTTTACAGCCTAAGTTAAGGAAGGTCATCGACGACTAGACCGACAATTTAACGTGTCCTTCGAGACGACGATACGTTTATATAATTAAGCTTAATTCGAATCAAAGCTCGGTGTGTCATTATCACTAGGGCGCCAGAAAATAAAATTGATATTTCAAAAGTAAAAGAAAAAACAAGGATTGCTTTCATTGACAAGGTAACACAAGTTCTCTGGTGACAAGCAGACTTGGGAACGATTACAATTATCGTAGTGGAATATTGATTACGATTACAATTACCTAAGTATCAAAATTTAAATTACGGTTACAATCAATTTTCATTTTTCGATTCTGACTACGATTATGAATACACATAGAAAACATGATTGCAATTACAGATTATAATCACGATTACCTGCGCGCAATCAGAAATAATCAGTTCGATTACGATTATAATCACAGCGATTATGATTACGACTACCTAAGAATTTCAAAAAATGATTACTATCACTATCATATGAAATTTAAAAATGTGATTATGATTATATTGCAGATTACAGCTACTTCAAAACATTCAATTACAATTACAGATGTGAGTACGCGAAAATGTAATCGATTGCAATCGATTATAATCACTCAATTACGATTATTCGGAGTCGGGTGACAAGAGACGTTGATGTTGAACCACGGTCAGAGGCGTAGAGTTTTAATATTATTGGGGGACTTGAGCCCCTTTCAATTTAAAAAAGAATACGAGTGGCGGAAAAACGGAAGCTCGAAAATTAATTTTTTTCGTTGACGAAAAATGCTCTTTAATTTTTTGTTAATTGGAAACGAAAGACAAAATTCATATTTTGGAGGGATTTTGAGTTGAGTAAATTCGATAATTTACTCAACTGTTTTCTCAACTTTCGCTCAACGAATATAAGTTGAGTCATTCAATAAATAACACGAAACGAAACAGCCATAATAAGGGGGTAAAAGCCCATATCTAGAGGGGGGATCTTAGGGACCCCCCAAATTAAATTTTTAATGAGACTTTACTGCGACCATGCATGCTGTGATTAATTATATCAATACATGCTCTAAAAAATTCTGAACCCCCGAAATTAAATCCTGCCTACGGTGTTGGGGGTACGACAGAAAAATAAAAAGCATTTTTTATTGGCTTAAAAAACAATTATGTATTTCTTCCTGAATGTTTTAATATGTATGAGTCATAAACATAAAGCTTTGAAAATAATAAACAGCGTTTTCAACACCAAAGTTTATCTTTATTAGTAATATTTATTATAATTATTATTAGTACTAAAGTTCATATATTTTAGAACGACTCATTTCCTGAAATTATTCGAATTTTTGCATTTATTACTGCGTACAGAAATGATTGACACAAATGCAGTCACAGGGTGGAAAATATTTTATTCACAAAAAATGAATATTACATTATATATGTATGTTACCGGCAATGTATGAAACGCCGGCATTTTATAGAATGCCTGGCGTTTTTAGGCAAAGTATGAAATATGAGAATTATTACATACTTTCCCTAGTCATTCTATAGAATGACAAATGCTATGTAGGCGAAGTATGAAAAAAGGGCCATGATAGGGCTATTATTTAAAAGATGTTGATTCCTCAAAAATACAAATGTTATTTTGAAAAAATAATGAAAGAGTGCCATTAAAGAACTTGTATTCAAAACACGTGAAAAAAAATTGAAGTTGTACAAAACAAAATTTATACCTTTTTTATTAAAGAAAACAAAATAAAATATGAACCCACTTGTTGCACCAAGAAAGTGAATTTTATTAAAAAGGAAGTTTTACTTCTTATAAAAAAGAGAGTTTTACTTCTTATAAAAAAGAAAGTTTTACTTCTTATAAAAAAGAGGTTCCTTCTTAGTAGTCATTCTGGCTTTTTTTACATCATTTATTAACTTCTGGTAAGTAGTTTCGGTTAGGAACAAACTATTTTTTGCAGCATTAACTCGAAGCTTAGGCAGTTCATCTTCGAATCGTCGTTGCATGTCTATTGACTGTGACTCATTCTCGAACACTCTATCTTGCTCTTCCATTTTTATGCAGCACAGTATAAAACTAATTGATTGTTGAACGAATTTAAGTAAAATCGCGTATTTGACATTCCCGAACAAAGCGCAAAATGCAAATGGCAAATACTGAACCTGAGCGGAGGATTAAAAGTCACATCTAAGTTTATGCACTTCCGCCATTTGACTGGGAGTTTCCGGATGGCTGTGGCGAGCCAATACTTGGGTGTGTTGGTGCACCATCTATGGACAATAGCCTGCAATTCGCAGTTACATTGCCGTCGCCCATTATTGAACTTGGACAACCAATGAACAGTTCGCCTTGATGGTACTCTGTCTCCACACACTGATACCACACGACGATGGATATCGTCTCCTGAAACCTTCTCTTTCCACAAAACTCATGCTGTCCATGACAATAGTTTTCATCGTTGTTGTTTATGCTTGCACTGACGACGACTGGAAGTATAACCGATTTCCTTAATCGTTCACGAGCTGGTAGCGCCATTGTGTATTCCACGTAGCGCACGATCCCCTGTGTCTATTCCTTGGTGTTTCTCTATCGTGTGGAGTTTATTTATGACGTTATGCAATGTAACTGCGAATTGCAGGCTTTTGTCCATAGATGGTGCATCCAACGGCTGATTCACCATAGCCATCCGGAAACTCCCAATCAAATAGCAGAAATGCATAAATTTAGATGGGGGAGTTTATCTAACCCCCCCCCCCACACACACACACAATGTATTCATTTTTTGTGAATAAAATATTTTCCATCCTGTGATTGCATTTGTGTCAATCATTTCTGTGCGTAGTAATATTTACCTTATTCCCAGGATTCGCACGGTCTTTCAAATTCAAAATTTTACTGATTATTTAAGGAAGGGAAGACGAACATATACACTTTTTAAATTTCATGAAAACTTAACCAAATTTAAGAAAACAAAATTCAATCTTAAAAGTTTTCATTTATTTTTTGTAGTTAATATAATTAAAAATATAAACCTTAGATTATTATGCATAATATGTCAAATATTATCCAAAACGGCCATAATAATGGCCTTCATTGTTCCGCACGAATTAAGGTAGTTTCTGTGCATAAGAAAGTTGTTGTTTAAATGCCGTTATCTTTTTTTCTGCCTAACGTAAAGAAAAACGAAAAAGGACCAAAATCATAAAAAGTCCTTGAATACTTTTCAAAAATAATTATATGTATATTTATTGTAGTTTCCAGAAATGAGCTTTAAATTTAAGGACTTCCATAGTAGCTGGATGGAAGGTAGTATGCTCCCCTAATAAAATTTTTGATGGACGACACATTAACAAACGGTCAGCTTAAAAGGAATCTGAGATTTGTACGAAACTACCCATTTAGTCCTCTCCCGCGTAGAATAAGGACAAAGGAATTTTCGATTTGAGGGCTTTGGATGCTTTTGTAATTAATTAGTTACTTTTTCCAACTATGTGGTAGTTTATGACAGGTTGGTAGTTTGTAAAATGTTCGAAATTTTGTAAGTTGAAAGAAAGAACCAAATTGACTTGATAAAATGGTAGATCTAACTTTTGTAAAACTATAAAATTGTACTGTCCAGTTTTGGGCTAATAAAGAATTTTTCAGAATACAAAAGTATCTCTATAAATGTTTTGCTGAAAAGAAAGCTCATAGAGATGACATTTATTCTTCTTTTAACATTGTAATCAAGATATACAAAGTTACATCCAATTTCAAACAAGCTTTATGAAATTGATTATAAATTTGGTGTTAGTTGTCTAAAAAATTGAAAAATCGTACATGTAAGAGAGCCGAGTATGTAAGAGAAGTCTTTTTTTTTTATCTTGTATGACATGCGCACTAGGCGATTAAAAGATTTTTTTTTTGATGAGAAGTCAAGAATTTTTTAGCTATACCCAAATGCAATCGATGTCTACGGCGTTGACTTTGACTAATGGTATTATATAGTTCATTCTCAACAGGTGATAGCTAAAACCTTTGTCTGTTGTTTTTACACCTTCGACAAACTGAGAAGACGACTCCGATTAAGAGACACAAGCAAAGTCCAATACCACATCCGGCAATCCACCAATACATCTGAATATGGTGTTTCCCAGCACTGCATAGACTAGGTTCTTCATCTGCAGCTGTTTTTCGAACTGATGCAGATTCCTTGCTCTTTGGACAATTGGGCACACCGTTACAGACAAGCTCTTTGCGAATACATGATAGTGACGCGGCACATAGGAATTCACATTCCTTTCCCAATGATACAAGTGAATAGTCTGAGGAACTCGATGGCGGAGGCAATACTCTGAGTTGGGTCCACCACAATGTAAAGTTTATTTCTGATGCTTCAGATGCCCTGAGATCGAGGGAAACAAGAGCAGCTCTGACGTCTTCCCTTTGAATTACAAACGTGTGTTCTGAAACGGTTGGACACAGAAGTACGTGGCTAACGAGTAGATAGTCTGTTGTACAGTTGTTACCTTGGAAGCTTTCCAAGCGAAAGCCAACGTCCATTCCAGGAAGAAGAGGAATCTTCCATTGGCAACGAATCGGTCCCGATCCCGTAGTAGCTTCTTCTTGAACAAATGGAAAGCTGATGAAACCTTGAAGGTCCAGTTTCAAGATTTCAGGACCACAACGGCGATCCCCAAAAAATGTGAAATGACCCACAATGTCTTTGTTGTTACTGTTAGACGAACCTTTCGTTAATGAGGGACCATTTAAAGTTTTGGATTCACTATTTAATGGAGTTAAGCGCAGTGCCACTACCATTTTCGGGTTTAACGATGTGAGAGACAGAGTCTTTCTGCGTACCGCCATTTGACAGAGACAAATTGGTGTTTCGTCCATCGTAGCTCCTTGTATCTCCAGAATAATGGTTTCGGCTTTACAGTCTGCGCAATTCTTCTTTGAATTGTCGAAAGGCGTGTCCAGGCTGAGGTTGATGCGACCATGTGTCAGAGAAGAAGCGTCGAGTGTATAGTTACAAATCATTTGTTGATTGGTTGTGGCATTAGGTTCGTGAAAGGGTAGAGTCATGTGGCCATCTCTATCGAAGATCTTGCTACAAGCATGACCACTGTCCAGAGAAGCAGCTCCAAGTGATTTAACTTGAAATTCATAGCTTATGGATGACCCGTCGAGTGATCCCCTTGTACTCACAAACTCAACAAATAACACATGGTCTGTTGTTTCATAAGCAATTTGAGGTTTGTTCATGTCGCAGAGTTTTGTTATGATTTTAGTGGGGTCTGGCTCAGATGAGTCATACAGCTTTAAGGATTCCTCGCACATGGTAGGTCGTTCGACCCTAAAAAGCGTAAATTCTAAGCGAATTATGTCCTCTGATGTTGTGACAAATCTGTAAGCACATGTTGTATTCGCTGGGTACCATGATCTCAAATTAGAAAAACTTCCTTCTTTGTTTTCAGGCAAATACCTTTCGATGAAACAGCTGTTATTTCGCAATCGAAGTGGTTCAGCCGAATTAGGGTCTATGATGCTATCAGCTTTAAAATGGAAACCAGTGTTCAACAGCGGGCCTGCATTTGATGTAACGAATTCTACTAAGATGTCTGGACCAGAAGCTGCAAAAGAAAATGAAAGAAATGTTCTTTTAATTTATAAATTATTCTCAATATTGAATTATCAGTTACTATATTAGTGTTGCTGTTGTATTAGTTAAATGCATAGTGTATGCAATTCTAGCAATGCAGGTTTAAAGGACCTTGAAAAAACATTCTGATGTATTTTTTTCTACCTGTTATTTTAGAAAGCTATTTCAAAACACCGATAGTTGTGACTAACGAGTAAGAGTGTAGATTGCCGGACCACCCAGTGTTGCCACTTTACAACAATCAGTATTTCCTTTTTATTTTTTATACCAACAGTCGGAACCTGTTGACACGTGTGACTGCTTTACAACAATAAATAAATTTCTTTGTCAGCCCGCAGAGTGAACTGAAAGTGAACAAAGAGCTGTAAGTTTGTGTTGTCTATACAAAGGCACTAATTTTATAAAGATAATTGCATCTTGTTCACCATAGTCCAGGGATTGGTTCCCTAGACTTTAAGAGGTTCGGATTCTAAAACTGTAAGTCCCGGTTCAGAATGAGTATGTATAACTCTTGCTGTCCTTTTGTCGTAAAACACACACAAACAAGTAAGCAATTACATCTAAAATCACAATGCAATTCATTTACAGCAGCTTCGATTTTTTTTTTAAATTTGGTCATTTTAGCGCTGTTCGTTGGCTGATTGGTTGGATTTTAATGGCGCAGGGGAAATGAGAGTCATGCCGTGCCAATAACTTGGTCGGAAAACAGGGAAATCACACGTCATCATTAATCATCTTTTTTTAGTCTTGGAATATCGACTGGAGTTGCTATCTGTCGAGAATTGGTATGAGGCCATAACCCCTCCCCTAGAACTGGAAACTAGCTACGCTAATGCATACTGTATAAGATAATGCTTTTTTTTCTTACAATAACTCTTTATTTTGTTTGCTTTCACAACATATCGCTGTTTTGATTCATGACAAGGTAATATATATATATAATTTATCGTACACGTGTCCTACTGCGAATTTTTTAATTATCTGGATTAACTGCAAAAGGGTAAGAGTATTGTTTTTCTGTCAAGTCAGGTTTATTACTGGTACAGCACAATGGCTTGTCGTAATTGTCTTTTCTTGCCCCCGCAAACTTTTATTGACACAATCGCTTGAAAGTAGATGATTAATTAATTAGATGCATTCAACAGAATGTGGACCTTGTATACTAACCTATAATATTAGATTTGAGCCTGCCTCTTCCACATAAGCTGACGATAATGGGACTGTCAGCAGTTGAGCCATCGTATACCCTGACCATGTCGAAGGGACAATCTTCTGGAAACCTGGATATAGGTCTTGGGAAGCACATTAAAAGATTGTCGCAACGCAGACCATCGACGTCAAAGGATGTCAAGTCAAGTCCAACGAGGTTCTGCCTGACGCTTACGTCGTAACGGCAATGCAGATTGCGAGGGTATATGCCTGGAAATCCAGGCGATTGGACGAAGCAACGGCCTGGAGCGCATTCGTGGAACGTTCTGTCACAGTACGAACCAGGGACGGGTGCTCCCCTCCGATGGGGATACAGGTGAGGAAATTGTCCATACCTAGGGTAAATTTACATTTATTAGTATAATGCTAGTGCGTAGAATCGTGTTTATTATTTAATTCAGATTTACAATTACTTTTATCTATTACTCTTTCAGCTTTACAAAAATATAGATTTCTAGGAATGGATCGTGACCCCATTATGTTTTCTCATGACATGTGCAGGGTGGTCCGAAATTTTCTTTACAAAATTGTGAGAGAAGGAACACTAAAACGCACAAACCTCTTATGTTAATGAATGTAAGGAATATCTCCAAATGCCTAGAGATGAGAGTATGTGTCCTATAACCGCCTAGAAACCAGCGTGCTATTGCAACCCTCAGGATGATTCCCTTAGTGAAATGCCTGGCCGATCTGAAGATGAGGTGAATGTAAATGCCGCTCTATATATATTATATACGTATTATATGTCCATATAGTGTATGGCGACATCAAACAAAAGCATGATACGCCGCCCAATAGCGGTCTCTGCCATCAAAGAACGAAATCTGCGGACGTACGTACATTCATCAGACTTGACTGGTCTGGAGCAGGTTATAATTGTGTATTTTCCCCGAACATTCTACATTGCGTTGGTCGGTAGTCCTTTATCTGTGTATTGGCATAAATTGCTACGGATTTTGATTAGTATGTGTGTTTGTGTGCATATGTGAATGTTGGAAAAGTTGGCCGAGCGAGCGGCACTGTATTTCCAGATAAGGTTGGATCGATGTCCAATGATCTAGAATAAATGTAAGATTTTCCGAAGAAGATCCGCTCTCTTAGAGAAGTGGTTGTCGAAGGATTTTGATTTGTATAATCAAAGTGTTAATATACATGATTCTGATTGAACAATGCAGAGAATAAATAAAGATCATCATTATTATAAGTGATGAAGGTTTGATTTATAGTTCCCACCTCACATTTCATTTTGTACAGCGAGTTTCGATTCACGCTATATATATACTTATTTCATTGCTATTTTATCTTTTTACTTTGAGGTTGATGTCTTATCCAAGTACTTTCACCTATCTATTTTTCACGCGTTATTATTTTTCTTGGTTGTTCTAATGGACTGTTTTCCAAACTAATGTAGTGATATTGTTATACAAACCTTGCATGTACTTCTCCTTGTTTTTCGGCATTGGCATCGAATTGTAAAAAAGATTCTTGATCATATCTATCAGAGTGGAAAATAATTTTTACGTGAGGCGTCTCCGAAATGAAGGTTTTTGGGGAGTCGATGTCGCCACAGTAAAACCCCGGAGAATCTCGATTACTGAAAAAACAAACAAATACATTATTGTGTAGAGTATATTATAATATCTGCATTAATATATATAATATGTTAATGCATAGAGTATATTATAATATATGCATTAATAACTGACATTTTTCGTGAGTTTTTACTCAATATAAATAATTTGAATGTGGGAAAAGGGAACTGAATTAATAAATGTAAAAAATAGATGTTTGATTTCTCTTGTTCTGTATTATTATTTTTCATGACACGAAATTTAAAATGTATTATTTTTTTACATATAATGACGTTAGTCTAGCGAAGTGGGTCTCAACCTTGTTTTACCTATGCACGCTTTTCATCATCACTCATGATGCTACTTCCCCAACTTCTACTTTTTTTTTTTCTAGCATCATCAGTACGGGGCTGTCGAGAATGTATGATTACGCAATTATGGTTACAGTTCGGTTATTGTCAATATATTCACAATAGCTCCGACCAGTATCGCTGCAGTTTGTCTACTGAGTTCGAAATTCCTCGTTGGGGGGAAATTCCCCTGTTTGATTGTGAGTCCCTGGTTTAGCGAAAAACTATTTTGAATCAAGATTTTAAAGAATTTAAAAGAAGTCGAAGTTATAATGTAAGGTTTTGTTTAAAAGGAGTAAAATAAAATTTCTAACGAGGGAAGTTGAAATTTTATACTAGCTTCGCCTTTAGTCACCAATTAAAGGTTGGCTGGTTGGTTGTAGTTTTATGGCGCAAGGACAGCAATGGTCATTCTGCGCCAATCAAGGTAAGTCCTTGCATACAGTTTAATTAAAGGAGAATAACTGAAGTAAATAAGCGAGAAATAAAACCAATTTTAACCTGTTTCTTTAATTCTGCTAAACCTTACACGTCTTGAATTATAATACTAATCTGGGTGTGTAAAATTTGAATCGGTGAATTTAGTTGAAATATTGGATACGTATATTTAAGCTATCGAATAAATATAGTTAAAATACCGATAAATATAATTAAAGTACTGAATGAATATTGTTTAAACAATATATGAATATAGTTGCAATAATAGAAGAATATAGTTTAAATAGTAGATAAATATAATTGAAATAATAAATGAATTAAAATACTATATGAATATAGTCGAAACAATAATTGAACATGGTTGAAATAACAGATAAATGTATGTAGTTGAAATAATAGATAGATATATGTAGTTGAAATAATAGATAAATGAATGTAACTGAAATAATTGATAAATGTATGTAGTTGAAATAATAAATGAATGTAGTTGAAATAATAGATAAATGTATGTAGTTGAAATAATAGATAAATGTATGTAGTTGAAATAATAGATAAATGTATGTAGTTGAAATAATAGATAAATGATATGTAGTTGAAATAATAGATAAATGTATGTAGTTGAAATAATAGATAAATGCATGTAGTTGAAATAATAGAATAAATGATGTAGTTGAAATAAATGAATGTATATGTTTAAATAATGATTGGAGTTTCAGAGGAGAGTAGAATCAACAAATTAATTTAAAGAAACGTTCGACGTTAATTAAATCGGAGAATGTAATTCGTTAAACCATTGAATGGCGTGAGTAGAATTTTTAATGGAAGTTGGAGGATAATTTAAATTGCAGTAAATTTTACTTTATGCAATTAATAATCAGTAATGACTAATTATCTACAACATAGAACTTGTGGGGAAGGAAGAAGCTCTCCCTTATTTGAAATGCTGAGAATCAAATCATTTCAAATTAAATTTCGAAATTAGTTCATCACCAAAAATTCGAAATTTACTTAACCGTCGTATCCATGGTTCTGGATCAAAGTAGAACATTTTTTTTTTTTTTTTGATAAAATGTTATCAGAAAAGAAATGGCGACCAAGCTTGGAATTAGACACTTAAACCAAACTTGATTCTATTTAAACCGGAATCGTGGACACAATGGAATAAATCCTCCTGATGTTATTATTGTCTATGAAATATATAAGCACTGTCTAAGTCTAATTAAAAAGTTGGTATATAACCTGTGATTACTGTCTTTGTAACCATCTATGATTTGGATATAACCTCCAATGCAGTGCGTCCTGTCTGAACTTGGTCTTCCTACCCGCATACGAGTGAACCTCACGAAAACTACCCAGTCTTCTCTAGCTGGTCGGACACGAATTTTGTAACTGCAGTGCAGGAGCCTTCCCCTGTTGGCATCCGTTACTGGTGGACTGGAGACGGCCTGGTATATGTCCACAGTCTTGTTGCAGTGGTTCGAGTCGCCTAAAACAGAGCATACAGGTATGACAAATGGCTCAGAATGAACAATTTTTCCCGCGTTATCATAAACAAACAAACCCATTCAGTGATTCCAACATGGAACCATTTGACGCATATAAAACACATTCACGGTTGTTATTGGTTCACAGAAAGTTTCCACTAATTGGATATGGTAGTTGGACGGCTTGAATAATGCCATTATATAGTTTTCCTTGGAATTTCGGTTCATGGTATTGGCAACAGCAACGAAGTCAGGATAATGATGGTTTAAAACAAGAAGAATAACCTGAACTCCCGTTGCCTAGGAAACCAATCACTGGACTTTGGTGGGATATAAAAAACGTCTAGTGTCCTACAGCACCACTAGAATCGGATTTAAATTAACGACACGACAGATAAACGCGCCATCTTTACACCAGCTTATGACTAACAGGTTATGTAAGCTATAGCTACAGTGGCAAATTTTCGACGAAAAGTTTTCTAATGAGGAATTTGCAAAGACGAGGCTGAATTTTTTTTGGTGGAAAGTTGAATAAATTTCGATCTGTTATGTTCAGAGCCGTAACTAAACATTGACAAAGAGAGAGCTGCCAATGGCGCCACCTCGAGAGAGAGGGAGAGGCTCAAAAATCACCAAATATCCGAATACTTGGGAAAAAACAAATCTGAAATAACCTCCAGGAGTGTTATATTAAGGATTTGACAAAAGCGCTAAAATCTTTGTTGTACCTCTAGTCACGTTTAGGCCTCTAGATAAGATTAGGCGGCAAAATACGCCAGTGCCTGCAGGTGGCAAAATTGTAAATCGGCCTCTGGACTCTGACACATTTTACCACCTAACCTTTCCAAACTTTATGGAGCTTTTATAAAATTATTAATTTGACGCTCCTGGCAATTATTTCAAATTAATATTTTTGCAAGTATTCGCGAATTTGGAGTCTTTTGATTCACTCACCAGGTGGCGCCCATGGTAGCGATTTGTTTTCCATTCCCATTTTTAGTCAAGTGTCCGATACTTTCCTTTCTTTTTCCATGGTATAATCTTCAAGGAGGAGGGTGATCGCCCCATCGCCCCCTTCGGATACTCTAGTGCACCATCGAGATGCTCTCACCATTTTAGTCAGTGCTGGAAGTGTTGGCCTTCAACTTCGATGCATTTATCAATCCTCGCTTCAAATGATTGTATACAACTCAAAAGTGCGTCTGCTGTAAGTTGGGCGCAAGTATTTCTGATTCGCTCAATCATGTTTGCACGAGTTGTTGGCACTTGCTGGTAAACTTTATCTTTCAGGTAACCCCATAAAAAAGAAATCTGAAGATGTGAGGTCTGGTGACCTGGCAGGCCAATTTACCGAACCCCCTCTATCCTTGTAGATATGATTCAGCACCTTCCCTGCTACTACAGAATAATTTGCTAGACAACTGTCATGTTGAAACCACATATTCTGGCGCTCTCCTAAGTTTTCCTCTTTAAACAATATCGCAGTTTGTTTTCCAGAAAGTTTCGGTACTTTTCCCCATTCAAGTTACCCTCAATAAAATAAAGGCCGATGAGTTTGTCGTCAATTATTTCACACCAAACATTAACACTTCAAGGACGCTAATGTTCAACTTGGCGCAAGCTGTGTGAGTTTTCCCACATGAAATGCTTGTTGTGTCGGTGGTGTCCAATAATGCTTGTTGTGTCGATTAACCATACCCTGGTTGGTGAAAGACAACTCGTCATTGAATAGTACCGGGCGAAAAAAAAAAATCAGATTTCTTTGCCATTGAATTGGTCATTTTGAAAAGGGGTTATGTTTCATTGTTTTCATATGGAGTTGACCCCTTTTCAAAATGACCTATTCAATTGTTCAAGTGCCCACTGACAAAATATCATTCGACTATGGAAATTATCGCTATAGAGTTCTTGATGCATAGACATACGGAAGGGATGGCATTTATGGCGCTTTAGTATTTTACAAATACTAGTCTGAGGCAATGGCAAATCGCGAGTTATTTCTCGAGTGTTCACATGGGTGTTGTGAGCCATCGCAGGTAATGCTGCAATTTCATTATTGTCTGCAGTGATCAGTGGCGCCGACTTCGTGGGTTCGAGACACTTTTTGAACCCTCAATAATTTTGTTGTGGGTTCCTCGAACCCCTAATATTTTTGTTGGTGGGGAAAATACGCGTACGGAAATGTATGCACGAAGTTTGCCACCAATTCTTCAAGATTTTCATCATTTATATCCTGTTGCCTGGATCTTTTATGAAAGAAAATTCTTCGTTTTGTCTGGGTTCTCATACGAAAGTCTAGTCTGTAGCTCCATATGCAAAGACGAGAACTTATAGCGGTCATAGTGACAAAGGCGAAAATACGTTGTTCAGTTGGAAGGAAAACCAGCACCAATTTGCCAAGTGTGCAATGAACCCATGAGTGTTTTACACATTTTAACTCAATGCCCCTATTATAGACTTGCCCGCACTCTTACTTTTAACTCTTCATCACTGTCTGACATTTTAAATGACCATGCTGACCATACGCACGTTTTTAAATTTTTAAAAAGTACTGGCTTTTACTACAGTCTTTGATTTTACCATGTTTGGCGCAGTATAGCCCAGATGCTCTTGCGCCATAAAAAAGCCAAACAATCAATCAATCAACGTTGTGCAGTAAGTTGAACAGCTAAGGGATTCACCCCTTTCTTTACTTTGTTCTGCCTCCCAAGCATTCCTGGAGCATCTGGGGAATCTAGCTTTTATTTCAGCCAAGTTCTTTTTAAAGAGAGACGGAAGTGGGTGGGCGACTGAACACGTCTGACAATTTTGGCAGTAATCGTAAAACTATAGGAGGTGTATACATTTAGGGGAAATCCTTACCCCCCAATTGCAGGAAAGGTTTATACGACGCGATGTTTAAGCAATTTTGTCACGAAGACCACAGGCCACTCCCAAAAGCCTTTAAACTATTGAAAACAAAATTTTAATTCAGAAATCATTTGAAGGAAAAAAGAGTTATCATTTTTAAAATTGGTGAAAGCACTTAAAAGTACATTTTACATTTTTTTTTTTTACTTTTATGTAGCTAATTGAATTGGAAACAAAAGTATCTGTATGTTATATATAATAATGTTGCGCATACAAAAGTAAAATAAATTAAATGAATAATTATCCAAAGAAGAAATATTTTTCTATAATTAACTATAATTTGCTTCATTTTAACATTTCAGGTGTCTTATTGTACCAGATAATCTGATAATGAAATTTAAATTATACTTGAATCCTTTTAAAAAGGGCGTGGGTCAATCGATTTAAAATTTTTGGAACCCACAATAATTTTTCAAGTCGGCACCTATGGTAGTAACTGTAGCTGCGATGTTCCCTTTTTTAGATTGCACACTTTTTTCGATAGTAAACTGTTTGACTACATGGTAAAAGGAAGCGCGTAACCAATGTCTGTCTGGAAAACGCTGAGCATAAAGATTGACAGCAGCACCTACGTTCTTGCCACATTCTCCATAAATCAAAATTATTTAATTTTTTTTCTTGTATATTTAAATAATCCATACTAAAGATATATCAATATAGCACCACGGTGCAAGTTACACAATGAATACAGCTTCAAAAGTGAGAAAATAAACAAGTATTGAAATAACTTGTTAACATATGGAGAAACAAATTTCTAAATATGAATGCAATGTTAGGAGCATCTAACTGTGCTTTGCGTTGTAGTTTTACTTTTGATCTGATCACGAAAAAAAAATTTTTTAGACAAAAGTTACGTTCTTTTCCAGTAAAATCCGAATCTCCAATAAAATATAGGGTTTCTCATTTGAAAATTTAAAGTTGCCCTCGACCCACACCTAGGGGGAGGGGCAGAATAATTTTTATGGGGGTCGCATTGCCCCATCGAAAACATAATGAGTTTGTTATAACATTTTTTTTTTTCGTATAATGCGAATTTCTCGAGATATTTCGATATCTCAAATTAAGAAAGTCTATTTGTATATATAATACCGCTGTTATACCGATATTATTTGTACATATAATACCGCTGTACATGTAATATCATAACTTATGTTATATAGCGTAGTGATATCACATGTGCATCGGTATTATATATGCAAATATTGCGCACATAGTGATACTGTATATGCCGTAGCATATAATAATTTTGTATCCTATCCCTTGTGGTAATGTGTCCACAACGATATTATATACACAGTAGTATCTTATATACAGAGGAATCATGTATATATATATATATATATATATAAAAGTTTTCCTCGCCCATTCTTGGCGGAAACAGGCTTTGGGACGGGCAGAGCGCCATGTTCCCAAGCCTCTTTTTACATCACTTCTTAATGTGCCATGTCTAGAAACTTCCTGACAATGTGACACGTGTTTAGGATTGTGGCTTTTTGTATTTCAATGTAGGTGTTTGGGTCAATGTTGAGTATCTCCAAATTCGTCGCAAGCGTTTTTGGTACTATCCCTGTACTGTGTACCTGTACTGTATATATATATATGTGTGTGTGTGTGTGTGTGTGTGTGTGTGTGTGTGTGTGTGTGTGTGTGTGTGTGTGTGTGTGTGTGTGAGAGAGAGAGAATATATGTCATGATCTGGTTTCGAGGGTATATATGAGGTGGGTTGTAATAATTCTGCAGACATATTGTTACAGCATAAAATTAGACTATTAATAGTTGAATAAGGACGCTTTTACTTATATCGTATATTCTAGCCGGGAGTTAAGTAATAAATATTATTAAAATTTATCTATGAATAATATAGGGAATGATATAATTATAATAAAAGTAAATAATTAAGAAATAAAGATTGCAACTCTTATCTAGAGACCGACTGTTGACTTATAGCTAGCTTAACGTGATACCATGCATCAAGAATTCAATATTTGTTTTTGAATTACGATATGCAATTAATTATTAATTTAATATAATTAATAGCTCAAAATTATTAATGAAAACTTGGCATGTTCTTACCTGTTCTATGGTTGATGTCCGTAGCCTGATAACAGAAATGCACTCCAAACATTACCAAAAGAAAGATTGTCCATACCATTGTGATATTTCTTGTTGAAAACTAGTATATCCTATGGGAGCATTTTCCTCTAACCTTTACCGCTACTTATCGTTAACGATTGCGGTGTTTTAATTTTGCACGATTCGATGATCGTTTCTGGCATGGCGATCGGGAAATCAAAACAGGAGCCGAAGCAATCGGGATCTATTTGCGAAATGGCGGTGAATGTCCGCGACCGCGCATGTGCTGTAGATGGTGTGGATATTGATCCGATGGAAGAGACTTAGGATGAGAGATGCTTCACAGATATACATTTGAGGTTATCGCCATTCTTGCCTTTGGTTCCAAGGAATCTTGGTAATCTTGGCTGACCGAGGAACTTGGCGCTGCCTTTTATGTAATTAATCAACAGTTATTCACCATTAATTTTCCTTGGGTCACATGGATGTGATATATTCTCCAAGGACTTGATTAATTTTGCAAAGCGGTGTATTAGTGGTTAAGCAGGATGTAAATGAACAGTTCCTTTACTTCGAGTTATTTAATTTCAATAACGTCTTTGTTTTCAATGCTGCCAGTTATTTTCACAATATACGTATCGTAGCTCTTAATATACGTATATTTTATTTTATGTATCGTATCTTTTAATATGATTAATGTATATTTTGATATACCTATCGTATATCTTAATGGATGTACTGTATTATACCACTTAATGCATATATCGTATATTTTAATAGATGTGCTGTATTATACCACTTAATGCATATATCTTATATTTTAATACATGTGTCACACCCCCTAATGCACATTGTGTATCTTAATATAGGTATCTTACCCTTAATGCACATATCGTATATCTTAATGTATCTATCATACCCCTTAATTCACATATTGCATATCTTAATGTATGTATCATACCCTTTAATGCACATATCTTATATCTTAATATATGTATCGTACTCCTTAATATACGTTTCGTATTTCTTAATGTACTTTTGGAAGATCTTAATATACGTATCTTAATACACATAGTGTGGATTGAACGTCAACGTAATTGGCTTTGAAGATCACGGATTAGTTTATTCAAGATCAGTGGCATAGCTATTTGCGTGCTTCTTAATTTTTAATGAAGGGACCTCAAAACGAAGTAGGACCCCTTGGCTTATTTTTGCCACACGGTGATGCGCCCTTATTTAAGAGGGTTGGCGCGATTACTAAATTTAAAAGGAGAGTAACAACCAAAGCTAGAACGAGCTCTTTCACTTTTGTATGGTTAATATGATATTGTATCTGCTTTGTCTCAAAAGTCAAATTGATTTCGGAATGGAAAGTTCGAGACTACAGATGTGTGAAGAGTCAGGGAGCCATTTCAAAGAGTTAACTCACAAAAATGAGTTGGAGTCACAACTGACTCATTGAAAAGAACTATGATTCTGTAATTCTTGCTAAATTGTGTTAATTTTGTGTTTACGTAAATAATGAAAATAGATTGATGGTTTAATAATCATTATCTAAATTGCTTTGTTATTAAATTTGTATTTATATTAAAAAATGCAGCTAAATGTATATACTAGACATGTAGCCATTTTTTCTAGCCAACTTTCGAAGTATCTGATAGAAAAATCTAAATAATTCTAGTTATAATATTTAAGTATATAGTACTAGCCTAGTTGGTCTACATGTCCTCACTCTTCGTTATCTAGTATATCTCCATCAAATTAATAATGACAATCCTCAAAAATTCAACTCATTAGGTTCTCAAAATAATCTACTAATGAGATTGAGAAAATACACTGATGAGGTCGAGATAATACACTGTTGAGATCAAAATACACTGAAGGAATGTATTATGACGGAATACATAGCTTAATACTATATTATTACATAGACAAAGTTTATATAATAATAATAGTACAATACAATTTTTATTTCCATGCAGAGGTGCAATCAGATGGACGGAGGAAGCATCGTAAAACAGAAGTTATTATTCTCCAGTGGCGGATCCATGGGGGGGAAATCCCCCGAAATCCATGAAAACGCGGTGGAACTCGGTTATAACGAGAGCCGATTATAAGAATCAACTGCATATAAAGACGGAATTTTTACAAAAAGTTTGATTTCCCATTTTATTTATTTTTTAAATTGCTCGTTAAATCCGGGGTCCAAAAAAGGCTTGTTCACTAAAAGCAGTTAAACTGTCTTGCGCTTAACCAAATTATACCAAACAAAATCCATATTTTCCTCGCTATATCTGGAAACTCGTTAAATGCGGGTCGGTCCCACTGCATTTTACACCCCCCCCCCTAGAGCCCTTTCTAGGCGTTTTGCCGCCCTAGGCGCGAATTGACAAATGCCGCCCCAACCCTTTTACTATTATCACTGTTTCGCCTATATCCCCCTCTCTACCAACATCAATATCCAGCTGTGCAATAATGTAAATCTTCTATTATACTTTTAATAATTAAACCTGCTAATTATATTTATATTTTAGACTTACATTAGTTATTTTGTA
>QLNU02015270.1:16190622-16231755 GCA_006491805.2 Dysdera silvatica
AGTTATTTTGTAATATTAGAATATTGTGAATAGTAAAACAATTGCTACATGTTATAATCGTTTAATTTCAATATTTTATATTTTTGAAAACTGGGATATTAAGAGAGTAATATTTCAAAACACAACGTTGTATTATCAGAGCTAGAAGGCTTAAATGTATTAGATATGAAAGAACTTGTGTGTAAAATTAAACAATGAAACACATCAAACATTTTTACATTCGTCAAAGTAAAGACTTATTAAGTAATTGTTCCGTATGCTTTTGAAAACAATTATATGTTTTAATTTTTCTTCTTTTTCATTTTTTCTCCTCATTTGCTCAGTTTTTTCTTTGTTTGATTTAAAATTAAAATTTTTACGCTATTTTGCCGCCCCTAAAATTTTGCCGTCCTGGGCGGCGGCCTTGCCCCCCCCCTCCCCAACTCCCTCTCTGTATCTACCTCTATTATTCTAGCTTCCTTTTTGATCTCAGTCTGATCAGATTTGATTTTCTATTAAATAGATTCTTAATTTCTTTCTAAACTTAATTTTCCTTTTACATTTTTTTATGGCGTCAGGTAATTTATTTCGTTTATCAATTCCATAGTAGTTTATATTATTTTTCCCATATTTGTCCTTATTTTCTTTCTATTTTTAAAGTATTGACTGATTTTGTGTTTCTTACATTTGGATTTTTTTCTATACTTACAGTTTCGTCGTATTTACCTGTTGCAATACTTACGAATGTCATTATTAATACTTTATACGCGTGTATTTCTTCCATATTCATTATATTATTTTCTATTTTGTTTGTTTTATATCACCCTTTTTATTAATCTACCAGTTGTTGATTATAATTTTTTTAAATTAACCTTGTTAATCCTACCCCACACAACATTTCCATAAGTTATATGACTGTATATCAATGAAAAATACAGTGTTATTTTACAGTGGTAAGGTATTAAATCGTTTAATCTTGTAATTACACCCGCATTTTTTTAATTTTTTTTTTACAAATTTCCTTTATGTGTTTATTCCAATTTAAGTGTTCATTTATTAAGTAGTATATATTTTAAGTCCCACAGCCAAGAAGCGTCATCGGTGGCGGTCACGTGATACAACGAGCCCCGCCTTAGCACGTGACTTCAATTCTGGTGAGCGAAGTTCGGATTCTTTATTAAACTGTAGGTCCAGCTTATCAACCCGTCTGGCCAACGTGATGATCTTAAGGCCGCTTCCTCTCTTTCTTTCACCGTACTACGTGTATGTGTGATAACAGAGAGACATTCATCCAGCAGTTGATTGAAAATGGTTGTTGTTGATGATGATGATGATTATTATTATTATGATTATGATGATGATGATATAGTAACATGGGGGAAAATAATATAAATTATTATGGAATTGATAAATGGAATAAATTACCAGATCATATAAAAAATTGTGAAAGAAAAAGCGAAGTTAAAAGGAAATTAAGAATTTACTTAGTAGAAAAACAAAAATATAATGGTCATACTGGCCATAACGGGAACTAGAATAATAATACTTGTTTTTGTTTTGCTATGCTTCCTCCGTGCATTGAAATGTAAATTTAGCAGGGAAATAAAATTTGTATTGTATTGTAATTTAGTAATGTATGTTTTTAATTATTTCGAATTGCATTGAAGAAATATAAAATTGTATTGAGTGAACTTAATGAAGAATCTAACGATACTTTTGTTCTAACACTTGATGAATAGTTTAGATTCTGTAATCTTTTGTGTAATTTTTAAAAATTACGATTACTTCTATGGCAGCATGGGCCGCCGTTTTACTCTGTTGCCATCGGAGTAAATCTAATCTGCATGTCACGTGCATGTGCGACAACGAAAATGTATATTTCTCTCTGAAATAAAGTTGATTGGATATATATATATATAATCGGCAGAACATAATCCTCAGCCGTGCTAAGTAAGAGCAATAATGGGGTTAAAACATTGATTATTACTGCATTATTAATTCTAAGTAGAATGCCATTATTAAGTATGGAACATTATTCTTAATGAAGGATATCTGCTCGCGCGTCCGAAAGCTCGAGTGATCTATTTATTATTTTATCAGTGCTCAACCTTTAGTATATAAATTTCCTTCCTGGTGCTTTGCATTTTTATTCCAAGTGTGCAACATGTATGACTTCTACAAATTAGAAAAAAAGAAGCATCTAGCAAAGTGTTTCCTGCGCAGTGTTCCCGAAAAATGAATACTGCGTATGGTCGTCCACAAGAGTTACAAATTTTTTACAGCGATTTTTCATGCTGCTAATTATTTCCTGCTAATAATAATAATTTGTTGCTAATTATTTCCATCGTTTTTTACTGTGTTCTGTGAATGGCGAATGAACCTGTAAATTATATTTTAATTTTGCTGCCACTGTACATTTTTTGTTATCTTTTACAGCAGGGTTGCTCAACATATGGCCCGCGGGCCAGAATCCGGCCCTCCGATTGAAATAAAAAAATTTCAGGATTTCAGAACAAAAACTTTAGATTTTTTTTAAATAAGGAAACACCGCGGCAATAGCATGGGCAACCAAGATAAATTACTGTGGAAAATATTGTTAATTACTTATATCCTAATGACTAATTAGTTGACTAATTATATGGCCCATTACTTTTTTTTCCAATATTCACTAAAACACCTGGCCCGCGAGATCGCGAGATCCGTGAAAATTTTTCAAATGGCCCGCTGCCCACAAAGTTTGGATAACCATGCCCTACAGCATACAGAAAATCTTATCAAACTATGATATGTTATCGCACTATATTATCAAAATGCTCTTATCAAAGCATATGCAATGATAATCAATACGAATTAGTACGAATCAGTGAACGAATAATAGTCCCAAGATAATTTTTTTCATAAAAATATCATTTAATAAAATCAAATTGATATACTTTCAATTACAATTGTTTAATTACTAGAAACCAAATAATAATTAAAATTTATTACATAAAATATTCATACAAAGTCTTACATTATTATAATAATATCATAATATAATAATGAACTAGAACAATATATTAATAATGAAAGTAGCAATGGATATAATTAAAGCCAGTACACACTGCGAAATCAGCTTAATGATAATGATTATCATCAGGAATTGAAAAATCATAAGAAAACGTACTCCTAACAAGAAAGGTATTTGCCTCCCTCAATAAGGAAACTTACGAACATAATAAGAAAAGGTTTCCAACCGCAAAAATCAAGTCGCCAATGGTTGCCGAATTTGTCAAGTCCTGACTATCATCGTCATTATCAATGGAAAAACAATCATTTAATAAAAGAGAGCATCTTTGTTGCAAATCAACAAATTAAAAATAAACTTCCTTAAATTAAATAGCAATTTATATACGCCGAAGTCTATAGAATATTAACTCTTTGCTTTTGTATGTAACTGCATATATATATATTACAGGTGAACGAATCACTGAACGAATTCAATTGTTTTGTTCAGTGATTGATGAAGGTTTTGCTCCTCCTAATAAACAAGAAGACCCGTTCCGTGATTCTGTCACATTCCAATTTTTGATCGATCTTTGATAAGGTTTTTTAACTCCCATGACTCAAAATCAAAATTTTTACGTTTCACCAGCTCTTTCTATGCGATCTTACAGGAGCGTAGCAATTCAAAAATTATGGTGGGGGGGGCTCAAGTAGATTTATAGCAGATCATGCAATTTGGTGTTAAAACAGGACAATGCGTTGTGCTATTCAATGGGGGGGGGGCGCAGGCCCCTGGAGTCATTGACGCCAACATGAGTACTTCTGGGGTGGGGGGGGGGCTGAGAAAAATTATTACCTTCTTCTAAAGGCTGTCAAACATTTTAGTGAATGTACAAGATACTAAAACGCAGTGCCGGATTTATAAATAGGCACGTTGGGCACCTGCGCAGGGCGCCGAAGGCGGCGAACTTTTTATTTTTTTAATTACAATTTATTTACCGTAGAATTCTGGCGCCCTTCTCTATCCTCCGCGATTTGTGGAACAACAGAATTTTATTTGTTTCTGCTAGTATGGCGGGAGGGGGGCATGGGCGTAACTAACTTTGATGTCTAGGGGATTAATTTTTTCTAGGGGGATAACCCATTTTTTAGGTGGCTAAACCTTATCCTTCAATGCTTAGCAGATATTTTCTAGGGGTCAGCCTCCCCTAGTTGTGCCAGGGAAGGGGAGCGCCAAACATCGTTGTGCCCAGGGAGCTTCGCACCCTAAATACGGCCTTGCTAAAATGCTACAAAAATAATTGATACTGCTTGACAATTAGTAATGAGCTAAAAAGTACCTTATTTTAAAACACTACTGTAAAACTTTTGAAAGTAAATGCATAGCAGAATCGGGCAAATAAAATTTTTAAACGGCTGGGGGGGAATGGAGCCCCTCTGCCCTCATATAGTCGCCAATGCCTTGAGGCCCCCCCCCACTTTTTCCTGCGCCATTGGGATCTTGTGAGTTCAGGTACAAATCGAACCGTATTTTGATTCTACATAAAAGTTACTTTTAAAGATCACTGTCATCTCAAAGGAGGATGTCAAAAATGGCCTATGGGCATTCCACAACAAATCAAATTCGACACGTCTTACTGAGTAGATAAAAAAATGTCAATGGGCGCAAAGCTGTTAGATCATGCAGTCACGAGTTATAGGTCATAGAAGGTCATCCTGTGAGGAGGTTCTCCAATGCTATTAGGATTTTGTCTATCAGCTTTTCACAACAAATTAGATGCTGTTCGACGCGTCTCTCTGAGTGGATAAAAAATGTCAATGGGCGCAAAGCTGTTAGATCATGCAGTCACGAGTTATAGGTCATAGAAGGTCATCCTGTGAGGAGGTTCTCCAATGCTATTAGGATTTTGTCTATCAGCTTTTCACAACAAATTAGATGCTGTTCGACGCGTCTCACTGAGTAGATAAAAAATGTCAATGGGCGCAAAGCTGTCAGATCATGCAGTCACGAGTTAGAGGTCATAGAAGGTCACCCTATGAGGAGGATCTTCAGCTGAGTCTCGAGTGCTCGTCCGCGGGCGAATTCAGTCCCGTCACAGGAACAACACGAAGCATTTCGTATGTAAAGGTGTTAAGGTATTATTACCCTCCGCAGGGATAACACAATTGCCAAATATGGTCAACACAAGAAAGCCTCCGGGGCGAGATTTTTGTGAGTTTTCGTGGGGGAATTTATTATACTATAATTTTTGCCACCCACGTATTAATTACAGCTCAAACTAGAGCTTTTTCTCCAAAACGAATAAGCTCTAGTTTGAGCTATAATAAATACGTGGGTGGCAAAAATTATAGTATAACGAAGTATTTCATTTACGTTTTAGTAGATAAAGAAAAATCCGGTTACGAATCAATTATCGGGTACCGTTGTCAGTGCAAAAATGGCCAGAAGACTGTTGGATGCTTTGCACATATTATGACAGTACTTTGGTACCTTGGGTATGGCGGGTTCCAGCCCGAGATCCATGTACCTGCAAAATCGCTGAGCCACCTTTGCGTGGTATACGAAAGCAGTGACGAAGACACCATATGATTTTTTTTTTATTTTATTTATTTTTCATTTTATATATTTTGTTGATTTAGTATATTTTACTATTATTTTTATTATTGCTACTGATATATAGCATTTGATTGCTACTTATACAACACTTTATTTCTACCGACAACACACTCGCGCACCCAATCAAATAGTCACGAATGAGTGTTAGTGCATGTGACAAGGCTTTAATGTTGCATCGCAATCAGAGAAACCAGTTTCTAACATTTTATTACCGTTCGTCAGCAACTTTTAATCTACTTAGTAAGACGCTTTGACCGATGCCTGGTTTGTTACTGAACGCCTATAGTCGTAATGTTGTGATATTATAATGGGAAGTTTGGCCACCAAGTGTGGCGGCTCTGTTATTCCAAAGAGGAGGAGTACTTTCAAGTATAGAGTGGAGGAGGGGTGAGTTCAGCTGAATAGAGACGAGATTACTCTCAGAGAGTGAATTCAGCTGAACAACATTGCTATTGGAGGATTTACGTCACAGAGTAACATTAAACTAGTTACCTGAGACAAATTTTGGGTACAATACCTTCCTGGAGGATATTTTCTATGGAAACTAGTTCATATTTATGCGACTGAGAAAACCAGGAAAACTTAAGTTCAGCTAGCCCGTCAGAATCATGAGAAAACTCACTGACTACTCGTTTATTACAGTTTTCACCGCAAATCTACGAGTGGAGATTACGCTAACAGTGTAACACAGTCTACTCTAAAGAGGTCACCCTCTGTAGCTATGTAACGCGCAGAGTGGTGCTTAACCTCGGTGTTCATAATGGGAACCAGTGTATCTTATCCACTCGGCGGCCGTTGGCCGAACGTCAATAGACAAAATCCCAATAACATTGGAGGTCCTCCTCATACGATGACCTTCTATGATCTGTAACTCGTGACTGCATGATCTGACAGCTTTGCGCCTATTGACATTTTTTATCAACTTAGTGGGACGCGTCGAATGGCATATGATTTATTGTGGAACGCTGATAGACAAAATCCTAATAACATTGGAGGTCCTCCTCATACGATGGCTTTCTATGATCTGCAACTCGTGACTGCATGATCTGACAGCTTTGCGCCCATTGACATATTTTATCTACTCAGTGAGACGCGTCGAATGGCATTTGATTTGTTGTGGAACGCTGATAGACAAAATCCTAATAACATTGGAGATCCTTCTCATAGGATGACCTTCCATGACCTATAACTCGTTACTTCATGATCTGACAGCTTTGCGCCCATTGCATTGACACATTTTATCTACTCAGTGAGACGCGTCGAATGGCGTCTGATTTGTTGTGGAACGCCGTAGGCAAAATCCCATAGACATCTGGCATCGTCCTTTGAATGTTTCAAATTACTTATGAGTTTTGTTTCTGACTCTTTCAACAATCATTAGCAACGTAACATTCTTTGCATACCTTGAAAAAGATTGTAACCAAATTAGCTTCGAAAACCAAGAAACAATTATTTCAAAACATTTAAATTGTTTCGTTTTTAAAAAGCGTTTAGTTTTTTAAAACGCTGAATCAGTAAAATTCAACTCTAACGATTTTTCTCGTATAAATCCAGTTTTATGAAAATGATAAAACACAAATAGACAGGTGAGTTTTCTTCTTTTTCTCTGACTTTATATAAACCCTTTCAGTTCCACATTGCCATATTATGATGGCGAAAAAACTTTCGAACGATTTTCTGCAGCTTCGTAAAACGTCGTTCTTAACGGTTAAATACCACTGAATCATAATCAAGGTCCCAACGATTTCTTAAACGTTCTCTCTGAAAAACAAAAGTACACAAGTTTTAAAGATGTGGTCAAACATACATATATATTTTTTACCCAATGAACAGCAGCTTAAAATCAAGGCAATCATTATAAAAAAGGTATATGATATATCGTATGTTATGAATTATTTTTTCTACAGGCAAAACATTTTGCGAGTTTACGTGGACATTACTACATTTGTGTTTATATGATATTTTTGTGTTTGTAAGAATATTATCTTTGTTTGCAAGTATGTTGTCCTCGCGTTTGTGATTATGTTGTTTTTGTGCTCATACGGACATTAAACTACTCGTTATATCCTATTAAGTTCATTCCATTACGTTCATTATCTTTTCTTCTAAATTAAATTTCAGTGTTATAGAAATTTAAACGTTCTGTAAAATTGACTGTCACCCTGGCATCACTAATGACGTCCTCGATTCAATCCACGAGCATATTTCTTCGCCCATCGAATCAGTTGTACCGTTCTTTTGGAACATAAATCTGTAAACATTGTCTTGATATAATTAATTAACAAATCTGTGCTTTCGTCCTAGATATAGAGTGTACGCGTATGTCAATTGTCTTGCGTCACTAATAGTTGTGCGCATATTAATTACTCAAGGTATTTAACATCCACGTAATATTCTACTGCTACATATATAAAATGTGAGCTGTGTAAAACATTTTAAATTGTATTGGTGTAATGCATATAGTTTATTATATTCAGTTAATTTTAATAGTACATTTAGTTAATTTTGGTATTATATTCAGTTGGTTTATGTATTACATTCAGTTAGTTTTATTATTACATTTGTTTAGAAATACATTCAGTTTGTTTTAATACTACATTCAGCTAGTTTTATAATACACCTTTATTCTTTCTTTTCTGGTACAGTCATATAAACAGTCAAACAGGCAGTATACAGCAAGGCAAAAAAAAAAAAAAAAAAAAACCCATAACCGCACCAGAAAAGTTCCCAAGAAAATATCATTATATATAACAGACTTGGAACCTCGAACTTACTTAATTATTATGACCACATGTAATTGACACTACCATACCAAAAAAAAAAAAGAAGAAAAAAGAAAAAAAAACCAAGCATCTTCTTGGATATTTTCTCACTCTATTATTCATTCCATTAATACACGCTTCGTTTTCTCCGTATCATTTTTTAATTTTCCCCAATTATTTCACATCTGCATTATTAAGTATTTCTTTAGGTCCTTTTTAAATTTTTCGTTTAGATTTTTAATGATTAGAATTTCAGAATTTCTTCGTAATTACTGCTTGTTCTCAGCTATTACGGCATTGAGCAAATTTACTCCACTGTTTAAAATAAAAAAAAAATGATAAAGAAAAGGTGAAGCGACATTATGTCTTGGTACTCCGTTATTGCATTATGGTTTATAGAAAAGAAATTTCAGTGCTTCTTTAATTTCGAACGTCTGTCTAATATGCCATTGAGAATTAGTGTGAACGATGTTTGCTGTACATTTGCAAGTAATTATAGCAAAAATTAATATGGTTATACACTTGTATAATATGGTTTTCTAGCATGCATTATTTACGATTCCTGAAAGAGCGTTATAAAATACATAAATGCATTAATTAGTGACGTGAAACACTGTGCTAGAACTATAACAAACTATTTAAACACGACTACCACAGTTAAAATTATTTAATTAGGTGGATGACGATCGTTTCGGCAGTGAATGACTGCCTTTGTCGAATCCAGTTACAAAAGTGAAGGTAAACTTCACCGCACTTGGCGCAACACGTGTTTATACGCCTAGTGCGGTAAAGTTTACCTTCACTTTTGTAACTGGATTCGACAAAGGCAGTCATTCACTGCCGAAACGATCGTCATCCACTTAATTAAATAATTTTAACTGTGGTAGTCGTGTTTAAATAGTTTATTATACATAAATATATATACGAAAGCCATGCTCTCATACATTGGTTAATGACTTAAATAACTATGGCTCTGCAAAAACCTTAAAATTGCTTGCACCGTATTTCAATTTTTTGAAGCATAGCATATGCTTTGCGAAAGAAAGATCTGAAAAAGTTGGAATGGGCGCCTGGAGAACACATCATTTTAACAAAGAAAGTGAAATCTCTCACCCATATGAAGAATTACAAACCACACTCGATGATTACCAGCACAGGTATACGCAGAGGGGGTGTTGATGGGGTTGTAACCCCCCCTTTTTGCAATGAAATTTTGTATATTTAACATAGGAATATGTGAGTTGTAGCTCTGTAACCCCACCTCATTGGGCCTATAACCTCCCCCCTTATGAACTTTCTGTGTACGCCTATGTTTACCAGCACAGCTAGAAATGAAGACGTAGATATTATATCGCTAATTTCAAGTAGAGAAATAGGAAGTAAAAGGAAGGAAAAAAAGTTGATGTAAAGTTGGATGACCCGCCATCCAATTGGCAACTCGACTCCTTTATGTGAAGGAGCAAATCTATGGAAATTAAATCTATAGTTTCTTCCATACATCCACGATTTGGCTACCCAAGCTATTGTTCTCTGTTTTACTCCATTTTTAACCCAATCATCAGTCAAACTTTTCTTAATCCAAATGCACCAATCTAACGATGTAAATATTACGTCCCTGATGTCTCATCAAAAACTATATATAGGTTGAATAAGCTTACCTTACTCGTTATTCTTTGGTGTTTAAACTATAATTTTTAGACTCGCTAGAGTTCAGAAAGCAAAACCAGTTCGAATCCAGCTTGTGGCGTACCATCTCCTCCCATGACTCAAAGAATTCTAGTTTGAGCTTGAAGATATGGAGCACACGGAAGTATATCCCATAGTCGTAATGGATAAAAACCCCAAAAGCATACACAAAACTACTGCTGAACCAAGTATTGTTTTTTCCACTAAAGCAGGGGTCTTCAACCCGCGGCCCGCTGACATGTTTTATGCAGCCCACCGGCTCATGAAAAACACAAATTGTTTCACACAAAAATAACGCCCTTTGCTTCCTCCGAGTCTTAACTCTACGTATTTTCTTCTGTTCACAGTTTCACGTTTCTTAAGCAGTATCTTAAAACGCTAGAGAATTGTAGAAACACGCGGCCTTCCTACAAAAGTATTTTACTTCAGTTTTCTAGCGTATATGGGCATTAGCGTAAGTTTTATTGATTTGCAGTGCAGCAGTGATTTAAAACAAAATCAACTTAGGATTCATTAAATTCTATCCTAAATATGTCGATAAGAACATCTTTCTAACCATCTGACTGCATATTCTGAAAATGTCAGTGTTCGTAAGCACTTACACTTGCGCATGGGCCTACGCAGAAAGCTTATGAGGTGAGGTTACAGTCTTACAACTGGGGTTATAGAGCTACAACTCCAAGTATTCATATATATACATAAAATTTCATCGCAATGGGGAGTTACAACCCACATCAAGCTCCCCCCAACGTACACTACTGCGTCTGCGAAAAACTCTTTTTAAGGATGGAGTTGTTAAATCAAAAAAATGATTATTTATTTTGAAAATTAAAAAATGAAAAGTTAGGACCAGAATAACTGACGTCCACCTTGGAAACACTTTTAGGATTGTAATATCAAAAATAAGACCTGATAATGGCAGGCTTGCTAAAACAAGTATAATAAAAAAATTTTTTTTTAAAGTCAATTCCTTCAATGCGCTGCTCAAATAAAAGGGAAGAAAGGGAAAAATTGCGAAAAGCAATTTTGGCGACATTTGGCTGTAATTGGCGGCAAGCATTAATCGCCAAATACACCAAAGGAAAGCAAAAAAAAAATCATTTAAATTTAATTAATGAATTAATATTTGAAAAAACTGTATTAACATCAAGTGTCATCCACTACAAGTTTAAAAAAATTTATTTGAACTTGATTGGATGGATAGAAAGTATTTTATTAACGATTGAAAATTTGAACAAGATATATATAGGGAGAGTGTGAGCTAATAGAAGGAATTGAAATAAACAGTGCTAAAAATCTCACTAAAAGGTTTGATTTCGCTTTATATATTAACAACTAAAAGTATTGTAAATGTATTTTGCTTCCATACGTATTTTACATTGTGATACATTTATCCAGTCCCAGAGGCGGGTTCAGAAAATACTTTCTGGTGGGCCCTCCAATATAGAGATGTAAGAAAAAACAGTAACAAAGGGGTGGGGTGCAAGGGCGATTCATTGAATCCGCCTTTGCTCAGTGCTAATATTGCTGATACAAGAATAAGCAAAATTGGCCATTGAATTGAGAAAAGCCGAAGACCCCTGCACTACAGTCATGATATAACGAGTAATTTCCACCGTATTGAATAAATGGCGTTTCTCGTATTATCAGATAATTCATGAGAAAATGCCTCATAATATAATACGTTTGTATACTTAAAGTAATAACTGACAAACACATTGAGAAATTATTTTTCTAGAAAACCACCTAAACTTTTTTTTCCATAACTGAGAACTGGCTTGTCTTCAGGGAATTGTATTCTGATTCACAAAGGATACATTTTTCTCTCACATTTTTTATAGAATCCTTAAATTAGAAGAATGGTGGTAGTCCATAATTTAGTGGTTTCTTAAAGAGTGCTGTGTACATTTACTGTTCTTGGAAATAATGTCAATTTCACATTGGTTATCGAACAATGAGAAGTGTTATTATTTAGTAAACATTTACCAAACGTCAGAATTTTCTCCTGATAACGTAACGCTACGGCGTCTGACTCCGTGACTTTCGGAAATTACCTGCCAGAAAAAGATGATTTCAGTGGAACCATTCGTGGAAAAACTTAGATTAAAATGTCCTTCAAAATTAAAATTAATTCTAAGCGTCATTCACGATAATAGCGAAACTGTCTTGGCAGCCACGAATATATAATTTCAGATTCTTTTACATTCATGACTGTATGAATTCATGTTTAACATCGACAGATAGATATAAATTCAAATTTGGTTGCTATGCTCATGCGCATGGATTCAATATAAGTTATTTTTGTATATAGTGCTATATTTCTTTGCATGTTCGTCCAAATCCGGTTGTTTAGATGCTAAATTCAAATTTGACATCATCATTTCCGATACCGTTCATAACGCATTCATGAGTAAAATTACGAATGACTGTCATTTCTGTGTGAAAATTCTTACCTGATGATGATAAAACATAAGTGCACATTAATTATTTGGTACATTTTTACCAATTCTATAGTTTAAGTCTCATTGAGAAAGCTGGCCGTATAAAGCAACATTTTCACCTCAAGGAGAATATTAGGAAGAGTTTGGTATCAACAAGCTTTGAAGATGATTTCCAGGAAGAAATTGAAGGGTAAAATGGCGTTTATTGTATTAATAATCTTATAGATACGAATCAAAAGAACAACTGACATCCAACTAATCAGATTGCAATAAGTTATAGGCAGGGCCGACGATAGGGGGGCAGTAGGGATTGCAGCGTGGGGGGGTCCCAGGTGAAGTCTAGAGACCTGCACTGGTAAAAATCTATGCGGTGGGCGGCCCGGTCTTCCCATGTTAGTGGGAAGGCCGGAAGTTTTTTCTCTAAATCCAGATTAATAAGATTTTGTACACTTTTAATGTACAGTTTTTTAATTATTCTTCATTAGCCTGTCTCGATTATTGAAAAAAAAATAATAGCTTAGTTTTTTTTTCAGCAGTAATCTTGTAAAATAATTTAGTAATAGGTAAGTATAAAAAAATGCTCTTTTATTTAATACTTTTTGTTCATTTGGGGTTTTAATCCTCCTCCCCCCAAAAAGAAAAAATATCTATGCTCTTGCCCAGGGAAGGGGTCATGGCAGCCAGCTTTGGCTATCGGCAGCCCTGGTTAGAGGTCAGGAATTAGGGCTAAACATTTTATTATATCTGAAGCTGTGACAAAAATAAGCCTGCGTAGTTGAACCCATGCCTATATACATAGTATAATAATGACTATGTAGTAAAAGGTACTCACACATGTTGTCTAATGAAATTCAAGCATGTTTTATCGATGTTCATGTTCAACTAATTATGATTTAAATACACTCATGAGCTGTTGAATTAGAGATAGCTGCCCAGTAGCGTGTAACAACTCCTTTCGCCGTGATGACTCAAGGAAATGGTTTCGGATGATATGGCTGCTCACAAGTCGTTATGGTCCAGCATTGATTTGGCGAGTGATTTGCTGCACTGTTGTCTGACTAGCCACTTTTACTAATGGCAGGTGTTCCTAGTCCAACTGCTTATGACTTCATATTGTATTGTATTTTATTTGTGCAAAATAATGATGGAGATTTTGATCGCATCAGATGAAACGTTATATACCCAGACAGAGTTGCACAACGATTCAGATTAAGTGAACGGTGAACATTCTGTGCTCCAAAAGGATATGATAACGAGAAGTGATTGATTGATTGATTGATTGATTGTTTGGCTTTTTTATGGCGCAAGAGCATCTGGGCTATACTGCCCCAATAACGAGAAGTGAGAATTAGAAAAGCGGCCGAAGATAACTTCTGCATAAATGGACACCGATAGCAAAATGCAAATCAGCCTGGATAAGAGAGTCTGAGACCCGAAAACAGATGCAGCTGAGATGTAGATAAGAACGATGGATGAATTTACAAAGATTTTAATTTATTTTTTTACGTACCACCTACACACCTAACAAATGGCGCAGTTGCACTCGAAATGGAAGGGACTGGACCAGGGCTGTAGTTAGGGGTGGTGTGGAAAATCCATGACAGGGGGGTGCAGGCGAGGAAGGGCGTAAAATCTGCTGAAATAATTTACAGGGGGTGAATATGTTTGTGATGAGGGAACGAAATCTGGATGGTTCTGCCAGGGTCGCAAGATCATATAGCTACGATGCTGGACCAGACTATAGACTCAATCCCAACGCTTTGCACTTAGCACTGATTTGTAATCTTCATCTTTTTAGGGGAGTTAAATATCCTAGACCCTGCCCCCTAGTTATGCCAATGTACCTGAAATTTGTGGGAAAATGACACCTATCCCCAATTGAATCATAAGAAATCATATTTCGGGAATATATAGATTACTAAATTCTACATGAGTTTTTCTCTGCGATATGAATTCTCTATAAATCTATCTCTCACGATCTGTATGTTGAGATAGAGTTGCTTGATCCTCGGGACGTTACCATATATTAGAGATAATGGTTTCAATTTCTCTATCGGAATGCTAAAGGTGATATAGAAATTATTGCTATTACAAATGCGATTGTATGAAACGTAAGTTAGTATTACCACAGCTGTAGGTGGACGTGGTGTTCTTCTAAGTTCTCTTTCTGACGGTGGTTTGTAGTAAACAGGACTAGGAGTATTTCCGTTCTTTGGTTCGGGTCCTGGCCCCAGCCACTGACCACTCTTATAGCAGTATTTTCCAACACCTGGACTGGTTCCCGATCCCTTCTTGTACAGCGCTTCTTGGAATGGTATGTTTCTGTACGATGGAAGCTTGCTGTTTACCTAAACATCAGAAAATTTATTACAATCTTAATCGAATTCGTCCTTTGTTGATCTTCGAAATTACATCTGAAAATTGGATTTATTTATTTGTATTAATTTCACTTAATATTAAGTTTCAAATATTGCTGTTGCTGAGCAAGACTTTTGATAGATCGCAAATGCGACTCTGTAATCTTGCAAGCAAAAGTTCTAGATGGAAACTTTCTTACTTCTTCTATTGGTGACAGTCGTTTGCCATAGTTACTCTTCCGTTTGATAATTATTGCACCAACGATTACCATGATGACTGTTAATATAAAAACTGCAATAATCACTCCTAAAATGAGGGTAGTGTGTTCAGCTGCGGCCACTGCAAAGAAATATGTATAATATTAGCAAGTAATTATATGGTATTTTGCGTTCGCGTTTAGTTGGCGTGTGATACCGTTAGCAGACGGGTTAGTCCATTGCAGTTTAGGGAAGGGCGTCTTGCCGAAACTGGTTTTTTGCGCCAGAAAAACCAGTTCCTCCAAGACGGCCTTCCCTAAACTGCAATGGACTAACCCGTCTGCTAACGGTATCACGCGTCAACTGAGCGCGAAGGCACATTATATGAATGATTTCCATTGAGCTTATTCAGTAATGCTACAAAGCTTCCGTTCGATATAATTTACCAGGCGATGGCGCCGTTGGTGGATCAATTGGCACCACCACAAGAGAATTGCCATCGAGATCATTGAGATCAAGCTTTCCACTATCAATCAGTCGTTTCAGTTCATCTGATGCAGCTTTAATGGCTCTTTCGTCTGCTATGTGTCCATGATCAGGAGATGGGACAAGGTTAAAAGAAACATCAATGCTACCTGCAACCAAAACACTTCACACCTTTAGGATACATCAGTGAAATGATTTTTACCGAAAATATGCATATATGCTAGATTGAAACGAATAAGGAAGGTATATATATGTCTTATATTTGCAATAAATGAAAATTGTAGTAAAATTTATATCTCAATTTCGTTTTCTGCGGAAATGGAAGGAGCAAACGTTTCATCCCGCACCTGTTTCTGACACAAAACGATTTAAATATATTTCGTCCTGTCGTTTAGTATCTGTCTGTTTTCACCTCTAGGAAGAGTATATGTCAGGGGTGGACAAATGCGGCTCTTCGTCGAGTTAAGTGCGGCTCCCATTGAAAATTTAAATCCCTTTTTTTATTATTTCATAACTTTTTTCACAAACCTTGTTAAATTGACTGTGGGATATGAATGAGGATTACTTTTGTGTACGATCTTAAGAACAAAATGTTTAATCATTTTCCAGGAGTAAAAAGCAAACATGATTAATATCGAAGAAGAAAAATTAGACGAATGCAAAGAAAAATTGAAAGAATTGCAAGTAGATTTCAAATACAGGTTTGAAGATTTGGAAAGTTTCAAATCTACATTTGCATATTTTGTGATCCCATTTATTTGTGACATTAATGAAGATGGGTTTTAAATTTCTGAAATAATGCTTGTTAAAAAAGCGGCTGAGGAATTGGAGTTATTAGAGATGCAAGAGGATCAGGCATTGCAAATGCAGCACAAATCTACTTCTATAATTGAATTCTGGGAACTAGTGCCAGAATTAAAAATATCCATACTTCAGAAAGCTGCTTGCAATCTAATTTCAATTTTCGGTACAACATATTGCTGTGAATCTTTGTATTCCACAATGCAGTTCATGAATTTGAAATATCATTCACATTCACCTCGCATAATTGCTGCGGATGGCTTAACCCTTAAATGCCTTAAGTTTTAAATTTGTTACCGGACTTTTAAACAGTTAGTGCGACATATTTATGGACTTAATGCCTAAAGTATCAAAATTGATACCTGCTTTTTTTTCGAAATAAATATATAAAATATGTATTGTGATTTTTTTATTATTTTTCCCTTTATCTGGCTACTGCAATAAATACATTTTTAAATTTAATTTTGAAAATAAGGCTTCTAAGGGTTAAATAAATTTTTTGCCAAATTTCCATAATTTTACCAAAGGTCTTCGTTAAATACCGTACTTTTTAATAATACATTGTTATTGTACTTCATTTTTATTATTAAAATTTTGAAATAATTATTTTATATTTCCTTTCTCTTAATTATATTTTCTTATATATATACTTTACATAGAACTTAAGACTTGTGTAGAATCTATAACCATGTTAATTTAAATGTGAAATTTAAATTTGTGCATTTAATATTATGTAACTATGGTGTGGCTCTCACTGTCCTCATGCGTGCCCGCCTGTAGTATGTGTAATTGGAATTCACGCAGAAGTAAATTCACATTAGGTTAGTGTACGTATATTTTGGAGTGCATGTGTATAAGCGTATATAGAGTGATATCTCTCTTTAACAATATTCAAGGGACCGGGGAAAAGGTAAAGGCTATAGTTAATTTATCGTTATAGCCAGGGTTGAATATGGCATTCTCTATATCTGTCTAGACCGGAGGTATATATCGTTATAGCCTGTATCGTTATAGAAAGACTTCGCTGCATACGTACGGTAATGAGATATTTCGAAGCAATTGTTAACTCTATATTTTGGATAAACGTTTATAAGCATGTGTTTATAGAAGGTTGTATGTTGTATTCACTTCTTGTTTTACTTCTAATGGAAATGGAAAATAAATAAATAAACAAATAAATAAATAAATTAATTAATGATTGTTTGTTTGTTTAGGTTTTTTATGGCGCAAGAGCATCTGAGCTATACTGTTTACTATACAAATTAATTAATACAAATTAATTAATTTAGCTATACAAATTTAGGCTATACAAATTAATTAATTAATAAATAAATTCTTTTAATAACTTCGTTTTAATTAACATCGTTTTCTGATCAACGACGCTTTTAGTTCCGTCCCTTGAAAGTCGTAAATGGGAGCATGTGCTGTAAAATAATAAAGCAGAAAATAAAAAATAGTAATAAATAATAAAAAAATAAATAAAAAAAACCTGCACAAAAAATTGAAAAAAGAAAAAACTATCTTGAAGAGAATCTCTCAAGTAAATTGGAAATTTATTCATTAGAAATTGGTTAGATGAATCTTAATGGCGCAAGGACAACAAGAGTTTTTAGTGCAGCATAGCCTTCACTTCTCTTGCGCCATGAAAACTCATCTATAGGTGATCTAAATTAGATAGATCTAACTTTTAATGAATTAATTTGCGGTCTACTTGAGAGATTCTCTTCCGACTTTTTTTTTTGAAATGCCTAACGAGGATTTCTCAGGTCGACCAAAAAACCGATTTACCAAAGAGAAAAAAGCGCGTGAAGGAAAAATTGATAATAGATAAAAAAAATACCATATAAAAAATAATAAATAAAGAATAATAAACAAAAAATAAAATAATTAAAGGTGTTATAACGGATTAGTTCAATGACAGCAATTTTACTGTATATTCTTACTTCGTTCAAAAAGTGTTGCAATTTTATGTGTTGAGTGCCATTTGAATTAAACGCCTGATTTTTCGATTGCAGACTTCAGGTTCGCATCTTACTAGTCTTAGGTATTTGTAAGTGCTTCAAAGCTTGAGCCTTGGTTTATCTTTCAGTCCCAAATGTTAGAACACTAAATAAGTATGCCTAAAACTCATTGGTTTCAACCGCCCTGCTTTGAAATTCAGAAACTCACACGAAAAATGTGTTTTTTAGAGTTAAGAAGGAAGATTAGAGAAGATTTTAATTACATAAATGTGTAATTATCAAAAAACAAAACATAAGAATATACTTCATAAAATGAAGCTTAAAATTTTCTAATCACCATTTAAAAAATTTAACGTTTAAGATTTTACACAAATGTATTCCAGACATAAATATAACTGGAGTCTGGGGCTAACTTAGTCCCCTTTGGAAACTGAAAATTATAATTGTATAATGAAAATTACAATTGTATAATGAAAATTACAATTGTATAATGAAAATTACAATTGTATAATGAAAATTACAATTGTATAACGAAAATTACATTTCTGTATTCTGTGTGTGTGTGTGTGTGTGGAGCAGTCCCGGCCTTGGTTTGGGTCACTTTTGCGGGGCCGATTATATATATAAAAGCTCCTTAACGGACACCCTTGTAAAGAGGACACCTCTATTTAACGGACACTTTTCCAATTCCCATTATCTAGTGCTGTTTATTGTGTGTGTGTGCTTATTAACCCTTGCAAATAACGGACACCTCCAAATAGTGGGCAAACACTCAAGTCCGAGGTGTCCGCTTTTCAGAGGTTTTACTATATTCATATTTGTATTGCAAATAATATATCTTTTTTGATTTTCCCTTATTGTGCCTAATAGACGAATAACTACTAGATTGTAGTTTTTTAAAACTTGTATTAATTTACAATGTTTATAGTATATGTGTATAATTTTATTTTTGGCACTTACTTTACTTTATGACACTCAAAATTTGCTTATTTATTGATTGATCGATTTTAAGACAGGTCATCTCTCTATGCCCGATTCAGATATTTTGGTTGTTTGTGTCCGCCGCAAAAATAGTCTTAATTTGCAATTTAAAAAAAATCTTCCCAAAGCGCTTTACTCCCGCTTTAGGCGCAGGGCCCTATTCAGCTAAATCGGTTGAATCTGTACATGGCTGGCCCAGGTGTGTGGAGTATTGGAAGAAGGTGTAGCTCCCCCAGACCGCAAATCTGTCTACGCCGACGGCTAGCCGACAAACAAACTATTAAATAATAAAATACCTAACGTAAGTTTCTGAATTTCTGTATGTCAGTGAGAAAACATTTATGTACCTTTATTGCTTTTCATTCGCAAACATGATTAATGTGGTTATAAGTAGACATCAACGTTATGCGCAGGGCTCTGGCTAGGGGTGACGTGGAAGGGCGTAGAATCGTCTGAAATAATTCACAGGGGAGAATATATCCGTGGCAAAGGGGGGTCACAATCTGGATGGAGGACCCTGCGATGGCGTAATGTGGTAACGTGTTCACCTAGTGCGCCGTTAATCCAGGTTTGACTCCCAACTGTGCAAAGAACGCTTACTCAGAGATCTCATAAAGATCGCACTGCTCACTGTAGTCCGGGGTTTGGTTCCCTAGGCCTTAAGAGGTTCGGATTCCTCGGAAAACAGTAGGTCCTGGTGCAGTACGAACATTGTAGTCCTTGAGCCACAAAACCACAAACAAACAAAGCAAGCAATCTGGATAGTTCTGCCAGGGACTCAAGCTAATCTAGCTGTACGGTGCTGTGTAAGTGTACAGTTGAAGATTGTCGTTTCGATGTATGTTTTAGGCGAATTTAGACGTCTTTTTCCAGGAATACAAAAAAGGAAAAAGGGACAAAAGATGGCCAAATCCATCTGAAACGAACTTTTCAACTTTACGCTTATAACATTGGTTTTTACATATAAATACTATCTGCGTAGTACTACCAGTGGCGGCCCTTGGCGAGATTTAAGGGAAGCGACGTGAAGCTAATTCACCAAAACACATTAATCTACGGCCTATACTCATCAAGAAACTGGTTTTTACCTCATTCAGTAAATAAGAAAGAAATTTACAGTAACTTTGGGTTTTGGTGAATTGGTTTCACGCAGCTTCACTTAAATCTCGCCATGGACCGCCATTGAGTACTACGTCAAATTATAGTGCATACCTAATGCATTTCTAAAACACTAAATGCATTTTTCAAGCCAAGTAAATTGGGAAATGCCTGCAGAAAGAGGCTACGCATATTTTAATGAAATTACTGAAAATTTTACCTTTAGAAACCTTTAGATCTTGAATGCATTGAAAGGGAAGTCGCATGACGATACCAAGCTGGTTTTGCAGACTTCTTTCGAATTCTGATTTTCTCTTGCCCACTACTTTGTCGAAATCAGCATCCATGGTAAACTGGAATGAAATTGATGTGACGCTGGCCTTTATAATTTCGTTGGGTGGTGTTGAAATTTGGGAAGGTAACTTTTCAGAAGACTGAATGGTTGTATATACAGATTTGGTACTTGAAGATTGGGCTAAGGTACTTGGTTCAACTACTGAAATTGCTGTTTGTGTTCCTGTAGTAGCTGGTCTTTCTGGAGCAGTGGGTACTTCTGCAGTAGTGAATCTTCCTTCATTGACAATTTTTAATGTTGTAGCGGGTCTTTCTGTTGTAGCAGGATTTTCTGCTTTCTGTTGTAGCGACTCTTTCTGTTGTAGCTGCTGTGGTGGGTCTTTCTGTTGTAGCGACTCTTTCTGTTGTAGCGACTCTTTCTATTGTAGCGACTCTTTCTGTTGTAGCGACTCTTTCTGTTGTAGCAGGTTTTTCTGCTGTGGCGGGTCTTCCTGTTGTAGAAAATCCTTTTGTTGTGGCAAGTCGTTCTGTCGTAGCTAGTTCTTCTGTAATTACGGTTTTTTGTGTTGAGAGATTTATCGGATTTTCTGCAATATATTCACTAGTTTCATCATTGCTTATTGTTGTAGCTTGAATTATGTTTACTGTGCTGACGCTGATTAATGGCGTCGCATCTGTAACTACCGATTCACTATTAAGCTTACCTTCGGTCGTTAAACTATCAGTTTGTACTTGTATGTTGTCGTCGCCTGAACTGCTAATTTCATTACTTTGTTCATTTTTTGGAGAAGCAGCCACCGTGTTGCTGGCACTAGTATCACTCGTTTTACTACTGTATTCATTTGTTTTTGTACTGGTATCTGTGTTTGGCATTTTTATTGAATCAGTTGAAGGTGAACGAGTAATTGCAACCGGAATGGATGTTTGAGGCTTAACTTCAATTTGTATATTTTCAGTAGTTAGAGTATTGTCAGTTTGATTTACAGTTTGTTGCGTATTTAAAGGCGAAAACGCAGTTAAAGGATTACTTTCCGTAGTATACTGAATATCTTTAGTTAGTTCTGTTATTGGGGCAGCAATATTCGTGCTGCTGTAAGGATATCCGTCAATGACAGGAACAGATACCTCAGGTTCGACAACCTCAGTTGGGTTAGGAGCTGGAAGTTCAGGAATAACGGGATTTGTTTCGATTTTGTTTGGTTCTGGACTTTCTGGAATCAAAGGTACGTTTACGGCATTTAGAGGCAAATAGGATGTGGTGTCCGGAATTGAAAGTTTGGCATCAGCAGAGCTAGTGATTGATAAATCAATTTTAGCATCTCCTGTTATAGGATCGAGTGGTTTTAACTCTACTTCTACACCTGGCAAAGTTTTTATTCCGGCATTCGCATCAAGACTGGATTCGCTACTACGAATAATCCTAGGCTTTGCTTCACCTTCATAATCGTTTTCAGAAATAGTAGTAACTTTGTTTATATCATTCTCATCACTTTTAATGGAGTATGTTCCTTCAGACTGTTTAGTGATTGCAACTGGAGGAAGTGTTTGAATCTTGGTGGTTACCTTTACCTCAATTGGAGGAACCTCATCTTCCTCAGATTTGTTGACATTACCCTTATGGCCGACAGGTATCTCTTTAGTGGTTGAAACAGAATTTATTACATCCTTGGTAACAGTTAATGTAGGAACTGATATTCCTAAAGTAGTGAGTTCTGTTTCCACTTGGCTGGAATTTATATTTTCGTAAACTGTAGATATTTTCTCCGTAATCGGTGGTATAGAAGGAATGGCATCTGAAACTGAAGACTTAGACACCGTTTGCTCTGTATTGCTAATCGGAAAGTCATCTTGGGTGTTTGTAGTAAAAGATTTAGAAGTTCTTGGGTCTGTGTTAGTATCTATGTCGGTCCACGATCCAAAATTAGCATCGACGCTTGATTCACTACTTCTGATGACTCTTGGTTTCGTTACGTCCTCAAAGTCAACCTTGGAAACTCCTGTAACTCCATTCATTTCGTTCTCGACATTATTTTTAATTGTGTTTTCATCAGCCGTTGATGGAATACTTATTGTAGAAATAGGAGTTTGAACTTTGATGTCAGGTTGGGAATCTCTTGTAGTTATACTTGAAATATCAATTTGGTTTTTCACAACTTTCTCAGAATCTTTATCAATACTCGAATGTGTTTGAGTAGTAGGAAAAGAAATTTGAGATTGAGTGACAGCAAGCGATGATGGATCAGGAAGTCCTTGAACGCTAGATTTTGTTTCTATAGAACTAGAATTTGGTGTCCGTGTAAGTAACGTATATGTAGCCGGGTAGTTTGAAATATCTGGAATCGAAGATTTTGATTCAACACCAGGAAGATCATTATTTGAAAATTCCTCATTCGTATTTTCTGTTAAAGAACGTTGGAGTTCTAAATCTGTATTGGTTTTTGAATCAGTCCAGAGTTCTCGACCAGAATTCACTTCGGTGTTTGGTTCAGTACTTCCAACAATAGTTTCTTTTATTTTACCATCATAATAGTCTTCAGTAATTGTTGTATATTCGTCAGCACTTTTATCTTTGGTACTTTTTTCATAATTTCCAACTGAGTCAGTTCCTTCTGGTGATGGAATAACTAACGTAGATGTTATAATTGTCCTTTCAGTTTGTATATCTTTCGTAGTGATGATTGGAATTTGCATAGTTTCTTCTGTGTAGCCCACAGGTTCATTTTTGTCATTGGTAGGACTAACAGAGGTGGAAAATTTCTCTTTAAACTCAATATCCATTGGTTTTGAAATAGAATATTGCAAGGTGACAGCATCTACTGCTTTCGTTGTAGCATAATTTAAACTTTCTATGGTTTCAGATACCTTTTCCGAATTTAAATGTATTGAGGAAGGAGGAATGTCTGGAAGGAGGGGAGATTTTGAATCAACGGTAGCCGTGAAGTCTTTCCTAGCGTTTGTTGTTAATGGTTTATGTGGTCTTAATTTCGAATCTCTGTTCTTTCCCCCTCCAAGCTCTATTTTTGTTCCAAAATTGAAAGAAATTCTCGATTCGCTACTTCTTGTGACTCTTAGCTTTACTCTGTTCTCATAGTTGCTTTTGGGCACTATTTCATCTGAATATTCTCTAATGATTTCAGTTAAGTTCGTTCCTTCATGTGACTGCGTTACTGCATTTGGTGTTTGAAACTGGTATTCAGTTTGTGTACTTTGCGAGGAGAAAGTTTCGTTGTGTTCATTTTTATCTTGATGTAAAGATGAGTATGAAATTGTACTTTGTGCAAAACTGCCATTGAGAGGAAAATCACCCATTTGTGGCTCCATTCCTTCAGCATTTTCAACATTGATATGTGTGCTTGAATATGTGCCATTGGCAGAAACGGAACTACTTTTGAATTCCACATTATCCGTTGCTTCAAGAACAGGACGTTGAGGATTATCAGAACCTGTGGTTATTTTTTGACTATGAGGATTCTCTTGGGACAAGGGTATTTGCGTTGCGTTAGAAGATGAAACGATTGAAAATTTTGGAAGTGAATTGCTTGATTCACTGATACTAGGATTAATGTTGGAATATTTCTTATCAACGTTTACTGTTAATGGATTTTCAAAAATTGCTGAATTTCTATTGCCACCAGCAAATCTGTTCTTCACATTTCCAGTAGTTTTAATTATAATGGCATTCAGAAAATTAAGCCCGCCTGTGGTATTTACAGTTTCTGAGCTATCAGAGTTTTTATTTGTGATGAAAATATTTTCTTGGTTGGTTATTTGTTCCTTTTCTCTAGTATATGGGTTACTATTTGGTCTTTTATTAGTATCTTTTGAAGCTGTTATCCGTTTTACAACGTTAGTTAAATTTATTTCATTTACAATACTAGTTTTGCTTGTGTTAAAATTGTCTTCATTTCTGTGTCTTAGATGGTTCTTGAGGCTTAGCTTTTTTGTACCTCTCATTCTGCTCAAGGTATTAGTGTTTTCCACAGTTCCTCTCTGGGTTCTTGTTTTAGACAAGACAGAAATTTCTTTTGAATCTTCTGTAGTAAGTTTCAAAACTTCAGATCTATATCTTTCGGCAAATCGATCATCAAATTTCCTTGTTACGTGTATAAATATATCATCAGGCTTTTTTGTAAAATTTGTAGATTGGTCATCGAACCTTTTCGTAAATTGTACTCGATCACCAGGTCTTTTTAAAAAATGCACTCGACTGTGAGGTCTTTTTGGAGAATTCGATTTAAAGTTGGAAGAATAGTTCTTGTCATCATGCTCTGTTGAAAAATTGGAGTTACCCAAAACATCGATTATTTCCGATGAATGAGACAAAGAAGTAGTCACATAGGCATTTTTCCTCGAATTTTTGCTATATTGAGTATTGATTGATGCACGTCCTTTGAAATTAGCTGTTTCCGAATAAGTTATCGTGTCCTTTTTCATTAGTGAAAGAGCCTCTGAACTAAAGTTACGCGAGTTCTGCCGCCCACTCACCTTTCCAGATTGCGTGTCGATAATTTCTGCTTGCGTCTGAAGGTCAACTTTTGGTTCGATAAGTGTCTTCGACTCTTTTAACACCGTTTGGTTATCGAAGGTCGTTTTGTTGGCTGCATTTGGTGCTAAACTTATTGAAGCTTTTTCTGTAGCTTTGTTTGCGTTTGATCGAGTATAGACTGGAGTTGAGTTGGAAAATGGATGAAAGAAACGCGAGATAGCGTATGTTAATGGTATATTTATAACAATGGGCGTTGTTCCTTTGGTACCGTTAACTCCATTTAACGATGTTTTGATAATGGGAGGATGGATATCTATGTGACTGCGTGGTGATTTTATATCGTGTTTGGGCTCAGGTCGAACATGGTACGATTGTGTAAAAGGTTTGGCAGAAACGTATGTTTCTTTAGTGTTAGTCGTTTTAAATCTGGTATTATCAGTGTCAGATTTATGCAGTGGTAGTAAAGTGTTCGTTTCATAATTGTTCACTGGATATGGTTGATGGTTTACAGTTGATAACGAAGCCCTCCGTTTGAAAATCTTCTCGACTGAGTATCCATCCTTCCGTAATTGTAAATTACCTTCATCTTCCAAACCAAAAGTATTATTATTGAGTTTTGTAAAATTTTGATGATGCTCGTCACTAGTAAAATTTGCTTTCACTCTAACCATTCCCACTCCTTTGTTGCTAAATTTAATTCCGATTACAGTATCATTTCTCATTGGTGAGGAAATATTAAGGTTTGATGGTCCATGAAATCTTTCTTGTACATCGTAACTTTCGCTATAATTGGGTGATTTTAATCTTGGTACGTGGATTCCCGATTTCGTTATTAAGAGTTTTGTTGTAGAATTCATAGAAAGTCGTATTTTCGTTTCTAAACTCGAATTTCTATCACCTGTATTGTTGTAATTATTTGAGAATTTTCGGGACGGAGGATGTGTTTTAATTTCAGCCTTCTCATTTTTTGATGTTGGAAATAAACTTTGGTTTCCTGATAACCTCCCGTTTAATCTTGATTCGATTTGCGAATCACTGGAAATAGGCTTCTTCCTATTGCCTATCACAGTATTTAGCATTACAGATTTTACCGCAGTTTCTGAATCATTCTTGCATGATCCGTGACCACAATTCCTTAACCTTTCGGGCAATTGAGTTGAATCCTTGTTTCCTAAATACTTGGCACGTTTGTCTTGGTTGATGGAACGTCGTTTGATACTGTGATTGGGCGAAGGCTTATGTTTTGAAGTTACAAATGATGGATTCCTTATCATGGGATTAGACAATTTGTGGCCATTTTTATTGACAATGTGGAGATTTAATTTGTTGCTGTTCAAAAGGTTCTCATTACTTATGCTTGGCTTACTTACAACGATGACGTCATCAGGTAGATGAGAACTGAAGTTCAAGGCTTTGATGGATTTACCAGAAAATCTTTTGTGTCTAGCCTTTGAATGCGAGGATCTCCGCTTTGTCTTCTTAAAAGGATTTAAAAGTGCCCCTGTGTTAGTTTTATAACTTGCTTGTGTATGGAAAGATGTTTGCTTATGCTCAGAAGTTGATGTGCTTTGTTGAACATGTTTCGCTGATCTTCTTGAAGCTGCAGTGAAAGGATTATTTACAATATCTTGCTTTTTGCTCAACGTGGGCTTTACAACCTCTGGCACTTTCGTATACAAGTAGTAGTATAACGGAAGGCCATAAGAAATCGGTTCTTCTTCATGGTGCATGATGCTGGAGTGCCGATGTTTTTGATTGGGGTGGTGTGGAGGGATCGGTTGGGACGTTCTTGTAAAGAAGGTACTGCTGATTACACTTATGCGAATAACCAGGATTGAAATTTGCGTATAACTGGGCATTGGACGACCAATCAGGAGGCCAGATAATACAAATAACAGGATCTCCGTCGAAGTGATTCTGTCATGTTCTTCTCTCCTTCAATTTTTAAATAAATGTGAGCTGAAACACACACAAAGAAGTTAAATTTAGAACGATAAACTGAAAAAATCGAATTTTTCATTACGAATTTGAAATTATAAAATATGCGATCTTCCATTTTAAGTTTCAATTTAAATTATTTATAATACAATAATTTTTGCCACCCACGTTTAAGTAGCTCAAACTAGAGCTTTTTTTATATTTGGAGAAAAAGAGGCGCCGTCCTCATCCTGGATTCGAACCAATTCCCCGCATTGAGCACGCGGTGTCTTGACCTACTAGACGAATGAGGACAAGAACAAACGCATTTTTCTCCGTATATGAGGATGTAAGATATTATTACCCTTCACAGGGATAACACAATTGCCAAATAATGGTCAACACAGAAAAGCCTCCGGGGCGAGATTTTTGTGAGTTTTTCGTGGGGGAATTTATTATACAATAATTTTTGCCACCCACGTTTATGTAGCTCAAACTAGAGCCTTTTTTACTGTGTTGACTATTATTTGGCAATTGTGTTATCCCTGTGAAGGGTAATAATCCTCCAAATATAAAAAAAGCTCTAGTTTGAGCTACTAATACGTGGGTGGCAAAAATTATTGTATAATAAATTCCCCCATGAAAAACTCACAAAAATCTCGCCCCGGTGGCTTTATGTGTTGACCAATATTTGGCAATTGTGTTATCCCTGTGAAGGGTAATACTTTCTAGATTTTTCGATGGAAATATGTAGACGAAGAGATTTGACCTCGGCAACACGCTAACGGCGGTATCGGCCATACGTAACCCGTGGGGAATACACATCCAAGGTTTTGCCTCGAAACGGAACGATTATGACACAAAGAATGCTGAAAATCTGCGTCCGGCCATAAGAAAGGAGAGAGGATTTCGCAGCTGAATACATAACGAGCGACTACCCAAAAAGGGCCATTAGATGGTTCTGGAAATGGTCGGGAAGACAAAGCTTTCTCCAGAACGTTCTTCAAGACAAAGAGAGAATCGGTACATTGCAAGAGCTGGGAGAGATGTTGACTCTGGTTGAGCTAGAGTTGGAGTTGGAACTTCGCCGTGAGCGCGAGCGGTCGACCTCTGAGTGTCTTGTGAGAAAGAAGCTAGCAGTTTTTTTCTCTGATGAGGATGATCCGATCGCAGATGTGGAACCGAAGCCTCCGCTGCCTTCTCATAATCCGTCGACATAAGTTTTAATGCTATAATTATTATTCTAATTATAACTATTATTTGTTGTAAGAGTGTCTGCATCTGACTACGAACGTCAGCCTTCTTCTACAATCATCCTCCCTACGCCGACAGTCTGGTGGTATGTTTCGGACTAGCCTGGACGACACACATTTCCGCAAGCCGTAAGTCCCTTTGATTGTCTTCCGTCATTTGTCATGCAAAACTAGATACTAATATATAATCAGATCGAAATGCCATGTTAAGTTAGGGTAATTTCTCGGAAGGAAGTAAGCTGGGGAGAAGGTTTAGCAGCGAGAGTCAAGGTTAAATTAGGAAATACTAGTAACTATGTGCTAGATCTAGAATAAATGTGTTTTAATTGTAAATCCGTTGTCATCTTATCTTATTGTTTTATATCTGTTTTTGTATTACTTTAACATGCAATGATCTGCGTTCTGCAGAGGATCATTACACAAGGCCCGATTAAGATATATGGAGGCTATAGGCACAGTACTAATTGGGAGCTCCCTGACGCGCGGTGACAGATTTAGAAGGGGGTTTGAAAGCATATAAAAAAATAAATATTTATATTTAAAATACTTATTTACTCATTATAAAACTCCTCAAATTTCTGGTAAACTATCCAAAATAGCCCAAAAAAGTAAGCTTTTACCTAAAAATTTTCTAGATACTTGTCAAAAATGAGCAACCAAAAGTTAGTTCAAAAGCACACACACACGGGCAATTTGGGGCTTCTCCGTTCAAACTGGGGGCCCCTTAGACCAGGGCCTTGCAGGCCTAGTCGATAATCAGGCCCTGGTTCTAAGCAAATCGGCCTTTTAGAGTCGATGTTTTGCTATTATTACTACTTAAGTTCTTAATGAAGACTACCATAGGAAAAATATACATTCGAACCCGCTTAATGCTTCCGATACGTTCCTGGTAAGTAAGACGCAGTCTTGATTCTCGTAGCACTTATGGCACCTTGGAAATAGGCGCTATGAGAATTTGGCGCAGTATAGCCCAGATGCTCTTGCGCCATAAAAAAGCCAAACAATCAATCAATCAAAGCTATGAGAATCACTGCTGTACGGGGTCCATTAGAGCACAAGCATAAAAAGTTCATAAGAAGGGTCACAGGCTTTAAAACAACCCAATCAAAGTCATTCACTTAGGAACCTCCAAAATTAAATCTTAATTTCTCAGCCATAGTAACAGAAACTAGTTTATTACAAGAGAAGTCTTGTCTCCAAGGGGGAGAGCTGAGTCTCCTGATCCCCCTCTCCTAAGAAACTGATTTCTTATAACGACAAAAATAATTTAAATATTTTTATAAATAACTTTAAAACTAAATGCAGCTTAAAATACCAGAGAGTCCATTTTTTTTAATTACTGGATGCGATGTCGCATACCCCAATTCGCCTAATTTTCTATTATTTTCGTATAAAATTTGCACAGAGGTAATAGGCAGATAATTTGCAGCAATCATGTCCGTACAATGAATTCAAAATGAAGTTCTTTTCTAATTAAAAAAAAGGAAATAAAATAAAAAATAAATACTCGTATAAATAAATAAAATAAGTGTAGGGCGGTTGGATTTCATTAAATCAGGATATTATGGTATAGGCTTTCTAAAACCAAAATAACGGTTCTATAAACAGATACTATACCCCTTTTTACTTTGCTGTCAGAAAATATCGCTAGATCAAACGATCTTCTCACTAAATTGAAAATAGCATCATGTGCTAGGAAGCGTCTACAGTGATTCAACAATGTTTATGCGCAGTGTGGTTGGTCAGCAGAGTTGTGATTATTTTCGAACATCTCGATTGTTGACTCGATTGTAAATTTGAGTTGATGGCGATTCTTCGGAAATGAATGTGTCTTTAGTTAGCATCGATGTAACAAATAGTGTCGTACTTTCATACTCATCTGACATATGTGTCTTGCCCATGAGAGTCCAACCTAATTTTGTTTCTATTGCCGCAAGTCCCGAAGAAAATAATTTGTGGCCCCCAGTCATCAGTGTACCAGCTATGTCTGTTCCAATGAGAATTTCTATAGGACTACCTCCGCAATCATGGATATGGATGTCATATTTCTCAAGCTCTTGCATCCATTCTTCTTGTCCTATAGGTGGTACAGTTTCGCAAATCATTTCTTGACTGAGAACATCGAAATGGAAGTTGTAACTTCCATCTATTTTTGAAAGGTATATTGTAAACACCTCATGATGCAAAATGCCAGTGCAAGTTCCACCGAATAATGAATGTCGAACTCGTTCATTTCTAATATGTTCATATTCCATTTTTGTTGCAGTACTTCTCAAAATATAAGACAGTTGGGAAGCAGAGTCAATTATAGCACGAGCACTACGTTTCTTATCATGTCCTCTTAAAGTGACAATTAATGTTTGTATCATTACATTTGGTGTGGCGGATACTTTTACAAGAGCTTGATCTTTTGCGTATACTTTCTCTGGTGCCCCTTTTTCATTGGCTGAAATTTTCTGTTCATTCATTCTATGGCACAAGAGCATGTGATGCTGCCTTCCACATTTTAGACAACCAGCTTATACATTACAGTTTCGAACTGAAACTTTTAAGCACAGAAAACAACAACGAGATCGTTGCGTCAGAGTGTCTCTTTCTAGAACTGGAATTTTTCTTACTCTCGTGCATTCTTCAGGACGGTGAAGATTTGAGCAAAATATGCATTTTCTTTGTCCTTGTGAGAATGTCAAAGCATCATCCGTACGATGTATTTCAGAATTATACCCATACTTGAACTTATTCCTAAATGATTTTTTTTCTCTGCGTATATCTTAGCTCCTTGTTTCAATTCAGCTCTTGGCCAAGGGTGATCAAAGGTCTGTGAGGATTGCATTATTCGTTCTTCGGCTTCTACTTCTTCATCTTGTAAGAAACTTATAATTAATTCAGGATCTCTCTTCGTTCTGATCCTTCTGTAGTATTTTCTTGAACTTTCCAATCTATAGATCTATAGCGTTCCCACGCTATCAATGTTTCTTCGGGTAATGATGATTCTACGAGAGGAAATAACATTGCCGCATATTTGTCTTTAGTAACTTCCAATACCTCGAATGCTCGTAATACGATTTCAACACATTGTTGCCAAATATCGAAGTTAAATCATCATCATCTTCTTCTTCTTCTTCTTTCGCTTTGCCATTTCCTATGTTATATGGGGTCGGCGTTATGGTCCTTTAATCTTCTCTTCCACAATCTTCTATCCAATGCCTCTTCTCTACTCCATCCATACTCTTCCAGATCTTCCGTCACTTTATCCTTCCATCTCAGCCGTGGTCTTCCCCTCTTCCTCTTACCCATTACCACCAGCTTATCCAATACCTTTCCCACATATTCCTCATTTCTCTGCTCCATATGCCCAAGCCATCTTAACCTATGTTCTTGTATTTTTTTCCTATGGGTCCAACCTTGACCGTACCTCTAATTAGGTTATTCCTTATTTTATCCCTCCTTGTAACACCATTCATCCACCTCAACATTCTCATCTCAGCCACTTCCATCTTCCTTTCATGCGCTCTTGTAATTGGCTAAGTTTCCGCCCCGTATAACATTGCAGGTCTGACCACAGTTTTGTACAATTTTCCTTTCATCCTTCCGCTTACTTTCCTATCACAGAGCACTCCACTCATCTTTCTCCAATTTAACCACCCACATTGGATTCTGTGTTGTATCTCTGTGGTCAAAACTCAATCGCAGCCTACAAATGATCCAAGATACTTAAATTTTTGTGCCGATGGTAATCCTTCATCTTGTAGACCTATGCTACTTACGCTTTCTCCATTTAGTACCACATATTCTGTCTTTGTTTTGCTTATTCTCAAACCTCTAACACTTTCCCCCATTCCTCGGTTTTCCTTTCTACTTTTTCACAGGATGTTTCGCATAGTACAATGTCATCTGCAAACAGCATACTCCATGGTGCATTACAGTTTACGTCTTTCACTAAAACATCCATTATCAGATCAAATAAGTAAGGACTGAGAGCTGAACCCTGGTGCAGTCCAACCTTTACCGGGAACCCTTCTGTCAAACCTACACTACTCCTAACCTGCGTCCCCACTTCCGCTTACATTTCCTTTACAAGTCTTACATACTTCTCCGATACTCCCTTTTTTTCACATACACCTCCATATCTCTTGTCTAGGTACTCTATCATATGCCTCCTCCAAATCTATGAACATCATATGTAACTCTGCTCGCATCTCTCTACATCGTTCCATGAGCTGCCTCATCGCAAATATAGAATATAAAATATCGATGTTAAATATTTTGTAGTAATTCTAAAACAAATAAAAATATAATTTGGCTTATTTCCAATTGGTAAAAATGTGTTTACAAAGGTTGTGCTACCATGTTGTTGCAGTAGCAACAGTCTGAGAAGCCTGAAGAATGAAGAGCACGCAACAAGGAGAATAGAAACGAAAACTTACTGCACTCTCTTCAAATTCTAGAACGATAATAATGAAAAACACCACAGCTCGAGACATCGAAGAAGTGATGCTATCTCATGCATTTACACCTTTAAATTGATACATTTGAACATGATAATAAAAAATATACAATTATTGGAAGAATATTCCAACAGGGGTTGGGGTTACCGAGCTACAACCAGCAACATAGAGTTTCCAAAATTATTGGGGGTTTAAGTACATTTTGTAAATATTTATATATAAAAATATATGTAAAACTGCAATTTATTTTAAATTATTGGGGACTTTACCCGTCCCCCCGCTAACGGCGCCCATGTCGTTAAATCGAAATCAGATTATAATTTAACTTTACATTTTTGGCAATAGTATGTGTAATTGAGGTTTTCTAAATATGTATAATTTCACTTTCCATATCTGGCAACGCATGTATTGTATAATCACTTTTGTATTTGTTTGTATCACACGTATTGTATTTCACTTTTTGTAATTGGCACCGTTATGTATAATTACGTTCTGAATTTTAAATTCAAATCAGTTTTCCATTTACGTAAGCACGTATTGTTGGCTACTCCACCGAAAAGGCGTAATTATGTAAAAAATTAATTTGTTATTTATAAAATGAAGTTCATTCTTTAGATATAAATGTCCGCAATTTGCTGTTTGTGAAGAATTTCCATTTCCAACGAAGGTGTGAGCAGAAAAGAACCTGACAATTTAATTATATTTAATTTTCCTTATAATTTTTTTTAATTAATTTATTTTATTTTATTTATTTTTTTGTAGTAATATTTTTTCATCACTTCTTTTAAAACTGAAAGTATTATACAGTAGAGTATCAATTATAGAAATAATTGGGTCTGTTAACTAAGAAAAGTGGACCACAATGCAAAATTGAATATTTGACACCCCCTCCAAGTAGAATGGGAGTCCCCTTAAACAACTTGTTGTAACATGTCTGCCTAGCAACTCCGGTTCGGCTCCCAACGGTGCGAGGAGGAGAAAAGTTTACCGACAAGCTGCTCATTTTAGTCCGGGTGTTGGTTCTCTAGCACTTAAGAGGTTCGATTTCTTCGGTAAACCGTTGGTTCCGGTGCAGAAGGACTTTTGCTGTCCTCATGCTATAAAACACAGCAAACCGTTTTTAGAAGTTAGCGAAAGTTCCGTTCCTGGTGACTAAGGTCTCAATCTTCAGACAGAGAATATACGAACAAATATTAATTACTATAATAAAAAAAAAAGCTCTAATAAAGATGTACGACACACTGAGCTTAAATATTATATAAAATAAAAACACATAATCGCAGTTTGAATTGATAAAGTGATTTATAGCTATTTCGGAAGATTTTAAGCTTCCTTCTTCAGAGCCCTAGTTACAATAACCAAGGGGGGGTCACAGGGGTCATGACCCCAAAATATATTTTTTCACTGTAAAAAATTCCAACTTTCATGATAAATGAAGGGTGTTATTCCAAGACCATGGCAAATTCTGTCCTTGACCCCCCAAATGAAAGTCTGTGTCCGCCCCTGACAATAACGTGGCCCGCATGCTTTACAAAGTCTATCAATGCCAACATGCTAGTCCAAAATTAGTTCGGGTAAACCAGTTGTGGGTCCGTATGGTCTTGCTATGGGACGAATGATTGATTTGGAGAAACTTCATTCGTCCCATAGCAAAAGACGCGGCTACAGACCCACAACTGGTTTACCCGAACTAATTTACGACTAGCAATTTGGCATCGACAGTCTTTCTAGCATGTGTACCACGTTAGTGTAACTAGGGACCAGGCTTGTAGCCAGGATGAAGGGGCAAGGCAAAGGGTACATGGGGCAAAGTAAATGGTAATCCGCCTTGCCCATGGGCGGATTTACTTGTAAAGATGTTGCTTGCAAAGATGTACTCGTGAACACCTTTAAATTTTTTAAAGTTCGTACATTAAACTATCATAAGTGTGAATGATTAATTATGACATAATCATAAAGAATATCAGTATACTTCTTCTATTAATATACACTTGGCTGATACACTGCCTTGCTGATTGGTTGCTGGCATTTGCAACAGGGATATTATTTCATTCGGTTTCAAGAACAGAGGATGCATCGTATCTTATTGTAATCGGCTTGTAGGTACCTTTTATGACAGGTCATAATGAGCGTTATACCCTTTCTCAAATGCTAAAAGATTTCGATGTCTGAAAATTATCGATCATTCATGAATACTCACGCGTTTAAAGATACACTGCTCGATCACAAGTATTTGCTGCACCAATGTTATTTAGACCTTCTGGGTCTGAGCTTTATGGCGCATTCACGAATATTATTACCCTCAAAATATTTCCATGATAAAATATTTATTTATGAAAATCGCTTAGAAAATTAAAATGTCATATTCCATGAGAATTTCAGCCCGGTATAATTGTTGTCAGGGCCCGGTACCTGGCCCCAGCCTGGCGGTTGAGGAACTCTATGCTAGACAGCTACAATTTTTTTGGTTTATTATCTCTGATATAGGTTCTTGGCCGCAGATAGTCCTTAGTTCTGTATCAGTTACCTCTTTTAGCTAGTTTATCATCAACATTTTGAGGAACCAGTTATTTATATATATAGCCGACATTGCGCCAGACTATTCATATGCATGGCCTTGCGCCATAACCGCACATAAAAATTTTGATTTTATATATTACTGAGCAAAACAATAGTCTCAACGAAATGAACTTTATATATATTTTATGGGTAACTGTGTGCCCCCGCTTGTGAGCAAAAAGTAAGTAAACTGTATCCAATAATCCTAAATTACTTGCCTGTAAAAAAAAACAGAGTTTAACGGAATGCTAGTGACGGATTAACGGAACGTCGGTTAAGAACCATGCCTATAGTAATAGAAATCAAGTGACGTGGTTATTAGTGAAAACCGTAGTAAGTGAATGCAGTAATTACGCTTACGGTTTTCAAGCTTACTGAATCGGGTGTGATTTCCCGTAAGCTGTTTTGTGTTTAAACATGCATCAAACTGTTTAAACTGCCCATAACGGGACCGGAACCCGGAGCCGTTAATCCGAGCAACTGAGCTGTTCATAGAAAAAACGTGTATTTTAATGAACGCTTCTAAATTAATTATTTTAAAATGGTATAATCATTATTTAAACAAGAAAAACATACAACTAGCAAAACGTTAAAACACTGTAATGAAAACTGAGTCGCAAATAAGTACTTTGTTAAAAATAAGCATTTAAAACCGGTTTCAGCTAAGTCAATGGAGGGGTCGGTTAAATCAGGATCGGTTAAGAGGGAGTCAGATTAAGCAGTTGACAACGTTACAGATTGTCAGTAAAGTCATTAATTAATAAGGACTTAAAAATATAAACAAGGAACCAATGGATATATTATAAGCACTTTAATGAGAGAATGCGCATCTACGAAATCAAACTGTATCATCAAGTGTGCAAAATATATTATTTGTATTTGATAAAAATGAACTAACCTGTAAGATTCCAATGTTAATGTCAGCAATAGTAGAATTAAAAAATAGGTCTTCGGCTTGGTAATAACACCATGAATCTTCTTGTTCTTTCACAACGATGTATTTCGGTGCCATCGAATCATAAAATGTCACGGTTAGTCAATGTTCAACAGCTGTATTCGAAGAAAACCAACCTCAACAGCTCTATTCAAGGGAAACCAAGTTCGATTGCCGTATTGAAGAGGTGTTGCCGACGATATTGACTGACTAGTGTTGCAGGATCACCATGGCGATCTTGTAAACATCAGCCGGTGGTTGTCATAAAAAGAAAAGGAAACAAACAACCGGAAAATAAATCTATGGTCTTTTCAAGATGCCAACGTCTAGTCAATAATTTGGCGAAATTGATAAACAGAGGGGCGCGTGCGTCTCTCTCCGTAAGTTTTCCCATCGTTGTGCAAATCGCGGTAGGGACCACTTCACTCTGATAGATTTGACTTCTTTCTGTCAGATTTAAAAACTTCTTGTCAATGAAATTGTCACAATAGGAAAAACGAAAAAACACTTCGCTTTTGGCTATATTAAAAATGGATGTGGTAAAGCCTATCGGAAGAAATGCAATATTAGAGAGTAGGTATTTGGCTATATATACAACTGGTATCCTGGTACAAAGATGGGGAAGGGGAAGGATATGAAGGGGGGTACGTACCTCTCCTATAGAGTGCCAATTTGTGATGTTAATCAGAATATTTTGTTGAAAAATCACTATTTTCGGTATTAAGACTAATTATATGTTGTACTTCCGAAGAGCACTTACTCTAAGTGGGTTCAGATCCTTTCCAACCTCCCAAAATATTTGGGAGGCAGAACTCTCCCAAAATTGATAGACAAAAGATATACAAATGTAGAAGAAGGCTGTGAAGATGAACCTAACATCTAAAATATAGAAGTAAAACGACTCACTGTGCTGAATATATCACAATCGTAAAATAACACAATGGGCACAGTTTCTGAACTATATGTTTTAATATAGCTTTAAAACGTTCTCTCGAAGGCTTTTAGCCCTCTTCAAAGAAGGTTACATAATACTGGAACTATTAAGACTGAACTAATAATAAACAAAATTTTCACATACTGTCACACTATCTAAAGTCACGTACAATTGACTAAAACCAAATGAGTTTAATAAAATTATTAAAAATACACTTAAAGAAAAAAGTAAACAACCAAACACAAACAATAATCTAAAATGGAAAAATCTAGTGTAACTTAATGTGTAGGAAATTAGTCCATGCCGGATGTAATTTTGTGGTAATATCCATGTCATTGACCAAACTAACCTTGTTTTGGTGAATAATAAAAGTTTCGAAAAAATTTAAATCAGCCGGAGTAGGGGATTTAAAGATTATTTTTACATGATCAAAATTGAATTTATGGTCATAAGCCCAACAATGATCAGCTACGGATGATTTTGAAAATTCTTGCTTTTTGACGTACTACCCTTCATGTTCTTTAATCCTGAATTTAAAGCTATATTAAAGCATATACTTCAAAAACTGTGCCCATTATGTTATTTTACGATTGTGATATAAAATATATTCATTGTTTACGTTATTCTGGTCTCTGATTTATTCATTTGATCCGGGTTCTCCCGTTTAGAACCCCCCCAATATTGTTTTCAAGTTGGCGCCCCTGCACCTCGGAGAGTCAAATTGAAGGGTAGAGAGAAAACTAAACTTCCCCTTTTTCCACTCAGGGTCTTTCGTTAACCTCTTAATTCAAATGTAGAAACTTACTGGAGTTGAATTGACCTTCCGTCTGGCGCGTTGTATCCAATTGATATCTACTGATTGGCTTTTTTTGAGAATTTTGTCTAATAGCGAAATAATACTGTTTTCTATCAGACCACTAAACGCTGTTTCCAGATAACGAATGGGAAGATAGTAAGATACTGAAAAGTACATGGTCCTGGCGCCTACTAGTTACAAATGTGATAGAGCAATATTCAACGCATTATGAATTTGGTCAGCCGCACCCGACGATAGGTTAACTGTAAAGTAATAACTTCTAACAACAACTGGCAATCAGTAATTTCTAGTAACAAGCAAATTACTAATAACTGGCTAACTCCTAGCAACTGGCAATCACCAAAGAATAAAAACAAAAATCTCTGATTGTTGGCCATTGAAGTACCCTGAGATAAACGAGTATATGAGAAAGAACTGGAAAATACAGTGTTACCTCTCATAAGGGACACCTGTATTTAAGGGACAATTCCTTTGGTCCCCAGTGTATGTATGTAACAACAAGTGCACCTCCGATTAAGGTATACCTCTATGTAAGGGGAAAATGTCCGGTTCCATGGGTGTCCCTTATTAGCAGGTAACGCTGTAAATACAAAAACCTGGGAATTGAGGCGGGAAGTCCCTGGAGGACGAAGAAGAAAGCGATAGCTCGAATTGTAATGGGTGCAACCTCGAAACGTCTGGAACGCCATCACAACACACTAAATGTAAAGAAAAAGTTCTGCCATCAAATTAAAAAAAAAAGTGACACTTCTAGAAACGACTTAAATTAGCGGTGTATCAAATCGTTCAACTGACAGAATCAGTGAACGGATCTTCTTGTTTATGATCGATGGGCAACATCGTTCATTCGGTGAACGATTTGATACACCTGTAACTCACATCGTGCCTAGGCAGGGCTTAAATTGGGCAGGAGCCCACTGGAGCCCTGCTCCGGTACTTTTTAATTTTTGGCGATTATTTAAATATTAACCGGAGCTCCTAGACAGATGCTGTCATGAAAAAGTAATAAATTTGAGATTAAGGTCAAGCATTTTGTTGTCCAGAAAAATGGACGTAAACAATTGATATGATTTATCGATTCTTTTGCAGCCATTTGATTTTTTAATCGATTTATCATAATATTAGGGCTCCTTCACTTTTTTTTTGTTAGAAATTAAGCCCTGTGCGTAGGTGTCTTTAATTATCTGAAGCTTCCGTTAATTAGAGGAAAGAAATATCAATCATAAAGAAATATAACAATATAACGAAAGGTTAAACATTGATAAAATAACAACGGAAATAGATCATCCAAGTTTTCGGACGCGTCAACAACAGTTTTTTATCTAAAAATTTTTTTTAAACGCTGGAAACGTTTTTATTTTACAGGGGTTAATACAGAGGGGTGGGGAACTTTTTCATATTGGAAAGTCGCATTAACTTAGCTGTTAATGTTAGAATGCTGCATACGTTTTGATTGCGTCAGTCAATCAAGGAAGATTATTTCGTTAAATAAAGGTTTTTCTCCCTTTCATTTGGCATATCGCTTCATTTCATAGAATCGAATATCCCTTTTAGTTCAGAATTGAAAATTTAAAAAAAAAAAAAAAAGCATTCCCATGATGTGAATCATACTTACAACCCTGCGTAATGGAGTTGTGACGTCACTATCTTCTCAGCCAAGAGGTCATGAGTACGAATGCCCTTCTTGCAAAAAGCGTTGTGTTCATTTTTCCAAATTAATTTCTTTTAAAAGCTGTAAATAACATAAAACAGAACTCATTTTCTCCGACCAAGTGCTTATTTTTGCACATTTCCAAGACGGGCATGTCATTTTAAATAATTTTTAAAAGTCACGAAAAATCAAATTCCTGGGCATTCTTTTCATTCTAACTTTCTTTATTTTTTACTTAAATCTGCTCTTAAACTTTTTTTTTCTTTCATTCGGCATGTCGTTTTATTTCATAAAACCAAATTTCCTTTTTTAAGCTCAGGATATATAAAAAAAAAGCCTGCCCATGCTGGGAATCGTACTTGCAACCCTACTTATTGGAGCGGTGTCATCACTATCTTTACAGCTAAGAGGTCATGAGTTCGAATCCTCTTTACGTAGAGCCATTGTGACAACTTTTTTTTTAAATTCATCTTGGTTTGACGCAAAGTGCGACGGCACCGGTCGCACCGCCCTTAATCCGTCTCTGCTAGTGGGTTTAAACATCAATAGAAGATTTCTAGCACTTTTGGACTCTTGGTGTAATTTCGTAAAAGTAAACGAATTTTCTAGATAAATAAATTCAATTTAAGAAACTACAACTCTATTGAATATTCCTCTAATTTCCCCTATTTGAGATAAATATTTTATGTTTAGAAATCCCCTTTATGCTCGTTCGTGGAAGAGATTATGTTTCTAATAACAGGTATTTTTAATTGTCTAAAAGAAAAATTTTATTTTTAGTTAAGTAATAAAAATTCACGCTGGTTTATAAAACGCCCGCGTCGCCCTTTGGCCATTTTCTTAATAAGCTTTTGTATTTTTTACATGTTTCTTTATTCGTCTGCAGGTGGCGCTAGTAAAAAACCTCAAACGTAACTGCCAAGATTTTTTGCTCTTGTACAGAAAAACCCTTTTAATGGACACTTCGGAACAGCGGACATTTCCATTTACTTGACGCTTTTACAATTCCCAATTTCAATGTCTGTTATCCATCTCACCACTCCAATAACGAACAGATACGCCAGTTCCTCGGTGTCTGTTATTTAGAGTAGTGACGTCTCGTGGATCCAGAACTAGCTCGTTGCACGCATATGTTTGCCCTTAGAAGAAATACAACTCGCTAGTACTGTTTTTCTTTTCGTCTTTTCTCCTACGTTTGAGGGGAGGCAGGTGAGGAGCTATCCAGGCATAAGGGGCCGTTTAGGTATTACGAAAACATATTTGTGACCACTTTATACCCCCTTGTAAGAAAACATAAACAAATTCCTGCTCTCCACCCCCCTCCCCTCTCATTCTTACGTAAGATTTCGGTTCTCTATTTTTTGGTACGTATAAGTTTTCGAAATAAGAACGCAGTGTGCAATGCAAATTAATAATAATACTTTATTTATTCTTTTTAGAACAGTCTTTGTGACAATACATGACCACATAAAGAAAGGTTCTAAGTAA
>QLNU02015270.1:16231855-16243159 GCA_006491805.2 Dysdera silvatica
CGCAGAGCCATTGTGACAACTTTTTTTTTAAATTCATCCCTTTCCGAAGCATAACATAAAATAGAGCTAATTTTCGTAAATCAAATGCGTATTTTTACATATTTTTAAGACGGATATGTCATTTTTAAACTTTTTTTTTTTAAAGTAACGCAAAATCGAATCCTTAAACACTCTTTCTCTTCAACTTCCTCTATCTTCAAGATTAATGCAAATAAGGTAGATAGTTTTCCTGACCTAAATCTGCCCTTACAGGTTTCCCCACTTCATTCGGCATATCGCTTTATTTCATAGAACTAAATTTCCTTTTTGGCTAAAAAAAAAAAAAAGAGCATGCCCATGCTAAGAATCGAATTTGAAACCCTATGGAACGGTGGCGTCACTATTTTATCAGCGAAGAGGTCGTGAATTCGAATCCCTTTCACGCAGAAGTCATTGCGTTCATTCTTTCAAATCCACCCATTTCAAAAGCCGTAAATAGTATAAAATAGAATTCATTTTTCTGAATCAAATGCATGTTTTTGCACATTGTTAAGACGCTGATGTCATTTTTGGATCGATTTTTAAATGTTAATCAAAATCGAAATTTTAAGCTCTTTTTTCCCTCTAATTTTTTTTTCTATCAGGAATATTAATACAAATAAGATATTTTTCTTTACCTAAGCCTGCCCCTAAACGTATTTTACCTTTCACTGGGACAGAGCAACGCCACCTGGAGGACCTCCATGTGGCGTTGGACAAAGATGGATCTAGCTCATATGGCGCTCGTTGCGAACCCGAAATTTGGCGCAACCTTCTCTAAATATTAATTGTTTTCAAAATAATTCCTTTTGTGGCACAGTCTTTTTTAAAGATACTGAATATTATAATCTCTATAAGATGCTTAATATTATAATCTCTATAAGATACTTAATATTATAATCTCTATAAGATACTTAATATTATAATCTCTATAAGATACTGAATCCTCTATACTAATCTATAAGATACTGAATCTCTATACTAATAATCTATAAGATACTGAATCTCTATACTAATAATCTATAAGATACTGAATCTCTATACTAATAATCTATACGATACTGAATCTCTATACTAATAATCTATAAGCTACTGAATCTCTGTAAGATACTGAATATTACATGAAATATACATAAGATACTTAATTATTATAATCTCACCAAGGGCCGAATATTATGAAATCTCTATAAGATACTGAATATTACATGTCTACATAAGATACTGAATATTATATAATCTCTATAGATACTGAATATTATTACATGTCGGAAGAACCTGGATAAACAAAAAAATGTCCTTACAACAAATGTCAAGTAACTAAACAACATTTTGCTTGATGAGCTAAAGAAATTAAATTGTTTTAATATGCAAATTAAAGTCGTACACGAGTTCAATAACCTGGAATATCCCCTATTGCAGTCAAAATTAGTTCATCCATTTCAATGTAGTTTTTACTTTCCCGATTTCTTACTTGTAATGCCATGTGTGGCTTTGTTGGAATAGAAGCTTTATCTTTTACACTAGAGTAATTTAAGCATATTGTAGTAAGAGAGGCAGTTTATATAAGATTGAGTAAGGATAATAATAGAAGAATAATGAAATTATTAAAAAATTAAATGAAGTTTAAAACACTTTAAGTTTTAAAAGTTTGATATGAAATTTTTATAAATTGTTTTTGCACTTGGGGTCGTTAGGCCATTTTGGCGCCCCCCACTCTTGGTTTGACGCAAAGTGCGACGGCACCGGTCGCACCGCCCTTAATCCGTCTCTGCTAGTGGGTTTAAACATCAATAGAAGATTTCTAGCACTTTTGGACTCTTGGTGTAATTTCGTAAAAGTAAACGAATTTTCTAGATAAATAAATTCAATTTAAGAAACTACAACTCTATTGAATATTCCTCTAATTTCCCCTATTTGAGATAAATATTTTATGTTTAGAAATCCCCTTTATGCTCGTTCGTGGAAGAGATTATGTTTCTAATAACAGGTATTTTTAATTGTCTAAAAGAAAAATTTTATTTTTAGTTAAGTAATAAAAATTCACGCTGGTTTATAAAACGCCCGCGTCGCCCTTTGGCCATTTTCTTAATAAGCTTTTGTATTTTTTACATGTTTCTTTATTCGTCTGCAGGTGGCGCTAGTAAAAAACCTCAAACGTAACTGCCAAGATTTTTTGCTCTTGTACAGAAAAACCCTTTTAATGGACACTTCGGAACAGCGGACATTTCCATTTACTTGACGCTTTTACAATTCCCAATTTCAATGTCTGTTATCCATCTCACCACTCCAATAACGAACAGATACGCCAGTTCCTCGGTGTCTGTTATTTAGAGTAGTGACGTCTCGTGGATCCAGAACTAGCTCGTTGCACGCATATGTTTGCCCTTAGAAGAAATACAACTCGCTAGTACTGTTTTTCTTTTCGTCTTTTCTCCTACGTTTGAGGGGAGGCAGGTGAGGAGCTATCCAGGCATAAGGGGCCGTTTAGGTATTACGAAAACATATTTGTGACCACTTTATACCCCCTTGTAAGAAAACATAAACAAATTCCTGCTCTCCACCCCCCTCCCCTCTCATGCTTATGTAAGATTTCGGTTCTCTATTTTTTGGTACGTATAAGTTTTCGAAATAAGAACGCAGTGTGCAATGCAAATTAATAATAATAATTTATTTATTCTTCTTTGAACAGTCGTTGTGACAATACATGACCACACAAAGAAAGGTCCTAAGTAAAATCTTGAGGAGGACCTCCAGATTGATTGTAATATTTATGTAAATTTTTATTGTAATATTGAGCACTTATTAGTAAGTTTGTTATAATATTAAATGCTTATTTATAAATAGAGAGTAATCACAACAAATTATCGCATTTAAAAAGTTTTAATACGTTGTTAACAGTTATTTTGGGAGTTAATATGCCGCCATCATCCAAACCGCACATCAGCTTATAACAGCGTATTAAAACCTACATTATAAGTAAATAGTGTGTAATAAATAAAAAAGTGGATTTGCTAAAATATATTTATTAAAAATAATACATTCATTATAATTTTAAAATGTCAGGGAGGCCACGAGGATCCTTGAGTGGGGGGGTCCTCCAAGCGGAAAAAGTTGAGAGCCACTGATTTAAATAATCAAATATTTAAATATTATTTATTAATAATAATATTTATTTAAATATTATTATAATTACATGTATCTTATATCTTCTACTCAAAGTGTGTCGTACATTCAAGTATTGCAGTTCCGTTAGAATGGTTTCTACTTTCTATTTGTTCGTTTTATTATTGTTTGTACCTCACGTAAGCATGGTTCAGACATCTCCCTCCGCGTTGTTAGTAAAAAATAAGCAAATCTCAAACTCCCCCTCCCCCAAAGGTGCTTACGTAATACTTCAACGGCTTAAAAACAAGGTAAGTAGCTATAAGACTGTGTATGCGTAATTACAGTTGCCACAGTCCAACATTTTAAACTGCTTAAAAATTAATATATTTAATAGAAAAGCAAATGAACTGACAGAAAAAGAAATTGGGGGTGGGGGTGAGATTGAAGGGATAGGAAGGCTTTGTGAGTCGAGAATTGAAACTGAAAAAGCAAGAAATAGTGTGGAATATAGAGGCCGACTGGTTCTAGAACTTTTTGAAATTCGGTTGTTGAAAATTCGTTAACTCACTACTGGTTAAGTTTCTTATTCCTGCAATTTTTTAATATAATTAAACGTTTGTTTCAATACCAAACTTTCTAACTAAACGTTTAATTTCAGTACTCAATTCTCAAAATTAACTTCAAATTTAATGCTTAACTTTTTAACTAAACGTTTATTTCAATACTGAATTCTCCAATTAAACGTCAAATTCAATGCTGAATTTTTTTAACTAAACGTTTATTTCAATACTGAATTTTTTAACTATCCGTTTATTTCAATACTGAATTCTCCAGTTAAACGTCAAATTCAATGCTGAATTTTTTTAACTAAACGTTTACTTCAATACTAAATTACGAAAGCTGAAAAAAGGGCGCATTTAAATTGAGAACGAGTTATCAGCGCCATCTATAGGTAAAAGAAATAACTACAGTAAATTCGCATTTTACGAACCCCAAGGAACCCTAAAGAAAGTTTGTAAAATTAGGAGTCTGTAAATGGAAATGACATTAAAATAAATAAATAAATAAATAAAAGCAATTATAATTTCAAACAAGAGTTTACAAATGGTTTGTTAATTTTTTTTTACTAGGCAAAACAATATTTACAAGATAAAAATCACTGGTTTACTCAGGGGGAAAGTCTATGGGGATTTTAACCCCACTCAGTGCCAGATTTATGAATGGGCAGGCCCCAAATTTCTAGGGGCGCAAAAGGTGGCTTTTTTTTTTTTATTTTTTTTTATTTTATTTATTTTTTTTTTTTTAATTACAATTTATTTACCGTAGAATTCTGTCGATCAGCTTTCCCCGAGAAGGAGCCCTCCACCTTTTATCTAAATCTGAAATTCTGAAGAATTGCCTGAAACAACCCCCTGCTCCCCCAAGGACGAATCCAAGCAGGGGGCCTGCTCCCCCCTGAGAATAATAAATTTACATTAAAAATAATTATTTTCAAGCAAAAAATAAAACTAAACTTACAAGTGAATTTTCAAGCTTTGCGCCCTCCCTGAAATTTTGTTCTGCCTACGCCCTTCCCCCTCCCCAATATACAAACAATGGAGTTGTAGCTCTGTAACCCCCCTTGGGCCTATAACCACACCCTTATTAACTTCCTGCGTACGCCTATGATATATACCTCCTCTTACACTTTCTTCCTTGTACAACTGACCAAAGCCCCGGCATTGGTGTTAGATTACAACCAAGGGCTTCGCACCATTGGAGGGGTGGTCGTGGTGGGGGGGGAGGCTATGAGCGATAACGTATTAGTTGCATTAAATTTTCAAAACTTTAAAAGATTATCTAAAAATTAAAATGTGTATCGTATTTAAAAAATATAATTTTACCAGTAACATTTTCAAATAGTGTAAAAATTCTTTGTTAAAAATAGTGCAGGGAATTACTACGAACTGTTACGTCACTGGAACAGGAAACAAGCTTAATTTGTGGTCTGCAAACTGAGGAGAAGAGAGTCTGATAGTTAATGTGAAATGGGGAAGTGATTGTAAATTGTGTATATTTATAATCACTTCACTCTTTTCACAAAAGGTGTAGAAAACATTTCCGAAGACAAATTTCCCTCTACACACTTTTTTTCCTATCGTTTCAGCATCGAATTTAGTGCTGTTACCATCTTTATTCGTTTATCCGATGATAGCCCGTAAAGATTATTCGTTAAAGCGGAGCAAATTTAACCTTAATCTTTTGGTTCTAACAGATTTTATTTTTATAGGCGAGGTATTCGATACGCAGGCACAATAGACAGTTTAATAGGCGACCCTAGATTAAACTATCCCCCATGCCTGAATGCATTGTTATTTTTTACATTTTTAATGACGTCATCTTTTTCGTTGTTAAGTACTTGTGTGTAAGGCTCATTCGCCATTTTGATGCCATCTTATTACGTTATCTTATTCACTGCTGTGTTAAAGTTGAGTGATTTACAAGTGTGTTATTTTTAATAAAATAGGGTGAAATGGGTGCTTATGCCGCTGTAAATTGTTAAATCACTCGAGGAATGAACATAGAAGATTTATATTTGCAATATATCCTATAAGAAGAATTAAAAAATAGTTATTAATTTTCCAATGGTAATCTTTGTGTTATGAAACCGGAAGTGTAAGACTAAATGGCGGCTGATGCATCGGCCTAGAATTCTAGGAGCTCTACCCACGGCGGTCATTTTCGACATTTTGTTTAACCAACGTCTCGTGCACTGATAAGTGGACCGAGACTTTCCGAATACCCTGTGTGTCAGTCGTCTGTCGTACTCCCACTTAAAATGGATTATTAATTTTCCAATGGTAAACGTTGTGTTATGAAACCGGAAGTGTACAACAAAATGGCGGCCGATGCTTCCACCTAAAATTCTAGGGGCTCTACTTGTGTGTAAATAAGTGGTTTTGCTTTTCCGCGGGTTCAAACCAGCGGTCCTCGACTTTTTTGCGTCACGAAACACTTTTTCGAGAGAAAACTTATTCAGGGAGCACTATCATCGCCCTTATGTCCAAAGCACGTATGTGCATTTTTGTCTGCTTTTGCTTAATTATATATACTTTTCGAGGTGTTAATCGACGTTTTATTGTATAATAGTGAAAGTACGGATTTGTTTTCGATTTTTAAATTGCTTACATTTGAATCTAAACTTCATTTTTCCAAATTGCAGTCATTGGAACTTTAAATATTAGTTTCCGAAAACATCAATTATGCATATGCTTTCCCATGTGCTTGTTGTTGTTGTTGTTGTTGTTTTGCTCTTCTCATAACGGCGACGATATTTTCACCAACATCGCTACTAAACCGAATGAGAGCAGTATTAACAATGGAAAGTATTTTTAAGCATTTGGACATGTAAATTTGTGTGTAAAGTGTTATATTTCTCAAAAATTTCAGAGAAATGGGGAAACTTAACTACATAAACGTAAACCAAAAACCATAACAAAAAGTCTCCCTTAGCTGGAAAATTTTCGATTCAACCACTAGCGGGAATGTTTTATAAATTTAACTTTTTTTCAACCTTTTTTTTTATCAGGAAATTATTTATTCAGCTTTTTATTAACTTTCACCAACTTATTTTTTTTTTTTTTTGAGCACTGGAGCACGCGGACCAGCTGGAAAGGTTTCGTGGAGCACCAAATGATCCGTGGAGCACAGGTTGAGAACCAATCGCTGGTCCAAACCATGCTATAATCTTGTTTCATGCACAAAATTATCAAAAATATTAAATGAAATTACAAGTTATGTATATGTATATAAAAATATAAATTAATTCCGTACTTAAATTCGGATCCTGTTCTAACTAGCGCTGCTTCATGTACGCGCAAATTTTACAAATCCCAAAATTTCTGGAATGACCCAAACACCGAAGGGGGACAAGGTGAGAACCCAGAGCCGGCAACTGGTCAGGAGCCAGGTATCCTACGAAGTCTGGCGTGAAACTTTAATAATATAATAAACATAATTTTTCATTAAACGTAATCAGTGGGGTGTGGGGGCTGATTCCTAGGGGCTCTGAAATCCGGTCTCTAGCCTGGCCTCGTTTTTCTGATAAGAGATTCTCAATCTATATTATACAAGGGTTATTTTTTAAGTAAGGTCCGTTTATGAATACCGTTTGAAATTCCGCGTGCGCGTGAGAATTAATGCTCCCGGCATTCTTTGAGCAGAATCTGACAGCTTTTCTATTCACGCCGTCAGTCTGTACGCTTCATTAAAATATTTAAGAAAACTGAGCGCCTCACCAACTGTGAAATACGGCCAGTCATCCAATTCTTAACAACAAAAAACACTAATTATACAATAATTTCTGCCACCCACGTATTTATTATAGCTCAAACTAGAGCTTATTTGTTTTGGAGAAAAAGAGACGCTTTCCCATCTACGTTCGAACCCGAGCGCTCTCTTTCTGGTATTAAAGGTATTAATATTGCCCTCATAGGGGATAAATTGCAAATATGATCCAACTTTAGAAAACCTCCGGGTGGGTACAAATTTGATGGAGGAATTTATTATATATTAATAATAATTTCTGTATAGATTATAGCTCAAACTAGAACTTTATTTATGTTTGGAGAAAAAACTCCAGTAATAATACTACTTGTCTTTGCTTGGAGAAAAGTGTTGTTTCCTATCCCCTCATTGTCGTCTAGCGATTGAACCTTCGGAGGCTAAACGGGAACCCTGGTTCGAATCCAGGATGGGGAAAGCGTCTCTTTTTCTCCAAAATTACATAAGCTCTAGTTTGAGCTGTAATTAATACGTGGGTGGCAAAAATTATAGTATAATAAATTCCCCCACGAAAACTCACAAAATTCTCGCCCCGGAGGCTTTCTTGTGTTGACCATATTTGGCAATTGTGTTATCCCTGCGGAGGGTAATAATACCTTACAAGAAACATTAAATCTGCGGGTATTTATCACCAGATATTCGAAGTTCACGGTGACATTGCAATGAGTGATTCTAAAGTGCGCAAATGGGTAAGATTGCTCAAGGAAGTTCGGAAAATATCCATGACACATTACGCTCTCGTGGGCCATCTGTAATCACTGACGATTTAGTGCAGCAGGCAGTTGATACCCAAATTCACACAAACAGGAGATTCACAATTTCTAAGATGTCATCGGAATTCCCACGAATTTCAAGGTTAGTTTTGTTTAAAATTGTGTCTGAGAACTTAGAGTAGCCTACAAAAAATTGTGTGCTCGATGGGTTCCTAAACTGCTGAGTGAAGAACACAAAAGAAAAGAGCGGCAAGTGCTCTAACATTTCTGACCAGCTACAAAGAGGAAGGTGGTGATTCGATCATCCGCCATACAGTTCAGACCTTGCGCCTAGCGACTACCACCTCTTCGCTTATCTGAAGACCTTCCAGGGCGGCAAGCGTTTAGAAACTGATGAAGAGACCGTGAGTAACTGGCTATCATCACAAGCGGCAGAGTTCTATGACGACGGTACCTAAAAACTGGTAGATCGTTACGATAAATGTTTTAATCGGCAAGGAAATTATGTAGAAAAATAAAGAATTATATGCAAATTCAGAATATGAATGCTTTTTTGAAAAAAAAAATCTATTTGCTTCGTTTTTATTGCAAAATGAACCTTACTTGAAAAAATAGTCCTCGTGTATTGTGAACTAATCGACAATCTTGTAATGCAGCGGTCGCCAACCTTTCGGACCTCACGGACCACTAAATTCATAATTTTAAATCCCGCGGACCACATTTCGTGAATTTAGTGCAATATAAAGGTGAAAATTGTCATTCAGAATATGAGAATTTCTTAGAATATTATTTTTGTTTTATTATTAATAAAACATTAAAAATGCAAATAATGTCCAGATTTTTCTGCGGACCACCAAAATTTTCTCGCGGACCACCGGTTGGCGACCGCTAATGCAATGAACTAGTGTTAGAGAATAATTTGTGAAATTAAGGAACAATAATTGCTCCCATATAATATCAAAATAGCGTCACGACGCCTGTAAATGTATGCAGTGTGAATGCTTAGAATTCTTCATTTTTGTGAAATACACCCTATAACAAAAAAAATCGACGCACCAAGAAGTAGTTGTCCGATTGCGATAAAAATTGGTGGATGTGAAGAACATACATAGAAAAAGAAACGATTAAAATTTCAGAATAATTGAATGATTTATTGCAGAGTTTGACCGTTACAAAGGGAGGAAGTCAATAAGGCGTTGGTCCACCTCTGGCCTGGATGCAAGCTGTCACCCGGCGTGGCATAGACTGATAAAGATCCCGGATGGTGTCCTGCGGAATTTCTTGCCAAATTGTCTCCAACTGTCGGGCTAAATCGTCAACATTCCGGGATGGTTGCAATCGCCTTCCCATAGCGTCCCAAATGTGCTCTATGGGAGAGAGATCAGGAGATCTAGCTTGCCAAGGAAGTGTTGGGCAAGCTTGAAGACAATTTATAGCAACACGTGCCGTGTGCGGCCGGGCATTGTCTTGTTGAAACGTAAGTCCAGGGTGTCGCAAAAGGAACGGTAACACAACCGGTCGTAGAATGTCGTCTACGCACCGCTCGGCTGTAAGTGTGCCAGAAATGGCAGCTAAAGGGGTCCGGCTATCAAAGGAGATGGCACCCCAGACCATAACGCCCTGTTGTGGGCATGTGTGGCGTGCGATAGTAAGGGCAGGATCCCCACGCTGCCCTGGACGTCTCCAGACACGTCTGCTGTTGTCGTCAGGACACAGTTGGAAACGGGACTCGTCACTAAAGACTATACGTCCCCAGTCAGCGCAGTTCCAAGTTGATCGAGCCCGGCACCACTGTAATCGGACTTGACGGTGTAAAGGCGTGAGAGGTAAGCGGCGTAACGGTCGGCGCGAGCGTAAATTCCGCTCTCTCAGTCGTCTGCAGAGGGTCATGTTGGACACATGTGTGCGGGCCACACGTTGGATAGTTGATAACGACGAATCCGGTGCTGTGACAGCTGCTCTGACAATCGCTCTGTCTTCCCGTTCTGTTGTGGCCCTAGGTCGACCGCTGCCGTCCCGACGCTGACATCTGCCGTTGTTGACCCACTCTTGCCAGCACCGTCCAATCGCCGCATCGCTTCGACCCACATGTCCAGCGATTCTTCGATTCGTCCAACCAGCCTCTTTCAATCCGATAGCACAACCTCTTTCAAACTCTGACATATGCTCGTAATGAGCACGAATCTTTCGGCGAGGCATTGTTACAGTCGACGTAAGATATCCGCAGTCAAAATGCAACAGAAATTTTGACCACATATTGAGAATCGCTCCTTATATACACCTGCTGAATGCGCAGTTCCGATGCGCTGGAGTTCCCGCTATTCATTCATTGGACACCAAATTTTAATCATTTGCATGTTCGGTCAAAATGTCTTTGCATACGAAATTTCATTACAACTAGACAACTCCTTCTTGGTGCATCGATTTTTTTTATAGAATGTATTTATTTTAACTTAGATGTAAAATGATTCAATTCAGTTTATTTCCTGGGCATCATTCAAGAAAAAAAGAAAATACAACATAAATAATAACACAGTGAGGACAATGCTAAGGTGGTGATGAAAATGTGCCTGATGAAGTTCTCAAAATGATTGTTCAAAACGTTATAAAAATATGAAACATCGATTTATTTTTCATAAACGTTTGTGTGGAGCTAAATTAGATTCAAAATTTCCATCACAATTTTAATTACTTTCAAGGAAATGAAAACACTCTAAATAATATTAGTTTACACACGATCCGATAGATGGCGGCAGTAGAGCAAGTTCCAGACTCGGCTGTGGTGAAAATTTGAAGATCTTATGAAAAATTATACAATAATCACCAATAGCGTAAGTAATTCAAAAATTAGGTGGTGATGGTGAGGGCTCGTGATTATAGGGCTCAAAAAAAGAAGATTGTGTAATTCGTAGAAGTATTAGAAAAATGTAATTTAAGCTTTGAAGAAGTCTATGCAATTCGGCCTTAGAGAGAATTTGATACCAAAGGCGAAGGGGTTTGAGTCTCCCAAGACCCTCCTTCTTACGTCATTGATAACCATTGACGTAAATCCCCCCCCATTGATAAAATGAAAATTACAAATGGGTACTATATGCAGAGCACTGGAGTGAATACAATAGCCAGTGGCGTAAGAAATGGGGAGTTC
>QLNU02015270.1:16248399-16269942 GCA_006491805.2 Dysdera silvatica
GGGGCAGACGAATGCCCTATAATTACTATATACTATTTGTCATTATATAGAGGGCTTTGTATTCATAGCGGTGTTGAAAAAAAGGCACCTCCGTAGGTGCTACTGTATGCCCTGCAAAGGAATGAAGAGAGGAATTTTGACTGGCAATATGAAGATCTGCCTGTAATGTTCCCCATTTCTAGGGCCGCCAAGGTCAAAAAAATTTTAGGGGCCCCAAGGTAAACCTCAATCCTATTCACATTATTAAGCTTTGTTCTCAGTGTCAAGCGGTGGAGGGGTCTTTGCTCTGATTCCATAACTCCATTAAAAAGAAAGAGCCCAAACAATTAAATAAACAATAAATAAGAAAAGTCCATTAATTTCAATTATTTGACAATTATCACAACATTGCAGTCCTATATATATACAGGGTGTCCTGCCTAAAAATTTACAAAAGTAATGGCTTACATTGAGAGAACCAACCACACGTAATTAGTTCTAAATTTAAAGTTGCATCAAAGGCACACACATGCTGACTGCCAGATAGCATGTGGACAGTTTGGACATTAGTAGAGCCACTAATGGTCCTCACATCGAACTTCATTAATCTGTAAATAAACTCGCGGAATTATAATGTAATTGAAATTTATAATCGATCATGCGTGATTCTTCCAGTATGAGCCATTACTTTTGGATATCTTTAGCCCGGACACCCTGTATATTAATGCAATAAGTAATAAGATATAGGCCCGTTTCTTCCTTAATAAAATTCCGTTACATCTTTACAGCTACAGGGCCCTGCAGTGGTAACGCGTTCGCGTAGCGCACCATTAGCCCGGGTTCAACTCCCAACGATTAAAAGAAAAAAACCTGCATATTAGCTGCTCACTGTAGTTCGGGGATTGGTTCCCTAGGCTATAAGAGGCTCGGAAAACTGTAGATACCCCGGCAGCACAGCACCGTAGCTAGATAACTTGGCGCCCCTAGATGGCGCCCTCATAGCCACGGACATATGCTCCCTTATGAATTATTTCAGCCAATTTTGCGCCCTTTCTCGCTTGCGCCCCTGGCGAGGGCCTTACACGCCGCCCCTTGCTACGGCACTGGATCTCGACGCTCATGACCTTTACTTTCCTTGTTCCGTAAAAATCGTAAACAAAAAAATTTATAAGAACAACAACAATTAATATATTTTATACGTACGTAATTCGCTGTCATCTGTGTTCTTCATTTTTCATTTACAACCCATCGATTTTGGGAGGGTCTCGTCCGTATGAACGTTTTGGATGTGGGGGTGGGGCAAGGGGAATACGGGCCGTTGAAGTTGGCTTCCCTGCCAATTTCGAATAGGTAGTCATATAATTTGTGATAAGCATTTATTTGATGATCGCCTTTACACTTCTTCGCTGCAGCACAACCCCAGTGTCTAGATAAAAGTCGGTTGCTGTGTTCAGGGCCGTCCTTAAGCAGGGGTGAGCGGGACTTATACCTTGGGCCCCGTTTTTCTTAGGGCCCCGCAAAGTGTAATTCTTAAATTTTAAATTTTTGTGATATTGACAATTTCCCCCAAAATATTTTGGCTTCGGCTCTCGCATTTCGTGTTATCTAACGATCATATATTATTGCATTTTTTTTTTCTTACTCGTATATGTATGGGCCCCCGAAATATATTTTACCCCGGACACCTCGTTAGTTAAGGACAGCCCTGGCTGTGTTCTGTTGTTTTGCGATGTATTTTAATGTCCACCTTGCAATTAATTGTGAGCTAGGTAACCGAAAATCGCATAACCAAGAACGTCGGATAACCAAAGGTCTGATAATCCGAACTCTACTATAATTATACATAAAACGTGATGAAGAAAATACAACAGATTACGACAATTAAACGTCGATTTTTTAGTTTATATGCTTATCGTGAAAATTTTAAAATCGCAAGTTGGAAATACTTTGGGAAAACAAGCACTGCTAATATGCTTGTTTGTTTGGCTTTTTTATGGCGCAAGAGCATCTGGGCTATACTGCGCCAACTGCTAATATGCAAGCTAATTGGACGTTGATTTTTTGACGGATACTTTTAGCTCTGCAGGTAATAGTGGGCAATAGCCTAGCAAGCAATAGTAATAAATGTAATTTATAATAATGAATTAATTAAATGTCATTTATTATAACAAATTAATTATAATAATAAATTAATTAAATGTAATTTATAATAATGAATTAATTAAATGTGATTTACAATAATAAATTAATTAAATATAATTCATAACAATAAATTAATTAAATGTAATTTACAATAATAAATTAATTAAATATAATTATAATAAGCAAATTGTAAAATAAATTAGCAGGCAATAGTAATAAATGTAAGCTTTCATGTTTGTTTGATAAAACAATTAAAAGCTTACCAGAGTAAACTGTAGAGCTTACTCTACAGTCTTACTGTAGAGCAATTAAAGCTTATTGAGTAAGACTGTATCCAGGATTTAATTTCTGGGGGTCACTACTGTTTACAGCATATGTCGATACAGTCACAGTGTATAAGGTCGTAGTAAAATCCTATTAACAATGTAGTTGGGAGTGGGGCGGTTCCTAAGATCACCCCCCGTGGAAACTGGCATGTACCAGAGTGTACTGTATGTAGAAAACAGATAAATTAGTATACCCATGTAAGAGTTGTCTTCTATATGGTATATTTTCTGACATCGTATATCGGAAATCAAACGCAAAGCGAACGTGATTTGTAGTGGTTTGTAAAGGCACCGCTCACCTCCTAGAATAGGTCTATATTGATTTTGAAACTTTGCGGCCCCGAAAATATTTTCTGGATCCGCCCTGATGAGGAAGCGGTGGACGTAAAAAGGGTTTGTTATTATTTCAGGACGCGAAAATAGCAAAAGTCACGTTGTCCGGGACTACAGTCCTCTTCGAGACGTGAACCACTGTTGCATAGGATATTATACCTAGGGCTACGGATCGCTAGAAAAAAAAAATGGAGACGACATCTACCGCCGGGAATTAAACGCAGATTTTTTTCAATGTGGGAATATAGTTCGTTCGCGAAAAGTTGTCCTATGGTACCTTTAGAATTAAAGAGAGATTACGTCACAAACGGGATAGTTCATTACAGTATAGGGGAGGAAGTAATTTCAGAACTGGTTTTTAGCGAACGTTTGTCTGCGCCAAAAATCAGTTCGGAAATGACGTCCTCCCCTCTGCTGTAATAAACTAGCCCGTTTGTGACGTCAGCTCCCGGGAATTCTAACAGTACCATCGGTCAACTTTCCGCGAATAGACTATACTCTTTTTATTTTTTTAACTATGCCACCGTTATGGTAAGGGCTGGAGGTGGGTAACTATCTGGAGAAGGCGGCAGAAGAAAGCGGTCGGTTTGGAAAGGATTCTATGATAACCCTTATACGGGCAATAGTTTGCTGCAATTTTGTTTTCAGGCAACATATAGTGTATTTTAACCACGTGAATTGAAATATTTGTTAAAAATACGTTCCCTTTGCCCATTAATGAAAATTCAATTATGGGAAGATCATCCCCGTTGCCTGTTTAGAACCGACAGATATATGCGTGCAGAGGGGGCCGACATCCCACGCGGGCTCCCAAGCTCAATTCTACCGGCCCCCTTCCTTGTGCCGGGCCCCCCATAGCATAGGTCCTTGCCAGCGCAGGCTCCTAGATTTCATCTGGGCCCCCGGGCTGAAGTCCCTGCTGCCCCCCACTTGTCTGCTCCGCATTCGTGATAAATATCTAAGTGGGAATATACAGGGTGTCTCAGCACCAGGGTTATAAACATCTAGGAGGGGTAGGGTACACTTAGACGAACAATATTTGTCATAGAACCTAGGGTCGCAAACCACTCACAGCGCTAGTTCTAAAACCGTCCAGCATGCACAAATATTTACAACCAGTGCGTGAAAAGCGCCAGATAAAACTCAGGTCAGCTGCTCAATTGCATAGATGATTAGGACATCGCATTTTGCGCTTCTCATGCACTGGTTGTCACTATTTGTGCATGCTGGACGGTTTTAGAACTGACGCTGTGAGTGGTTTGCGACCCTAGGTTCTATGACAAATATTGTTCGTCTAGGTGTACCCTACCCCTTCTAGATGTTTGCAACCCTGGTGTTGGGACACCCTGTATTTCCCGTTACCTATTTGAGTGTTAAAAGACTCTTTCTGAGCTGCTTCTTAACCCCTTAACGATCGTATAATTTTCAAGAAAACAGTAAAAAAAGTGCCTACTTCTTTGTTCAAGAAAATTGTATAAAAGTAAGTGTACGAAAAATATATGTATTCATTTTTAATTTTTGGAATTCTTTTTAGCTTGAAATAAAAAAAAAAAAGGTTTTTTTTTTCAGAAAAACAAACAATCATGGTTACTGCAATTATTATATTGTATTAATTAATTACTTTTGAACACTCCAGCCCAAAAAGAGGGCAAAACGTCACCCCGTAATTTTGACGGGAGAGAGAAGAAAGGGGTTAAGGAAAAACGGCTCAGAAGGAAGAAAATGGTCATTGCAAAAGGAATCCATTTTTGGAATTGACCGGCATAGAGGGGGGTTCCATACTTTGAAAGGAGTATAAAACTATATCATCATTAAGAGAGATAAAAAAAAATATTAAATAAATTTTTCATTTTTTATAAAATCGTTGCTTTACATCACGGGTTTTCCTATTCGCAAAAGCGTTTTCAGTGTTTGGTTATTTTGTGTTCTGATCATCGTCGTATGCAAGTGGGGGTTGATGGGGTCATGGTCCCTCAATTGTGATGCAATTTTGTATATCTAAGTGAGACCCGATGAAATTGTATCTCTGCAACCCTCTTATCATAAGGCTGTAATCCCTGTAAGCTTAGGGTCTGCTAAATAGATCACTAAGTTCCCCCTTTCAATAGGGGGCGTGAATTCCCGGCGAACGAAGCTTACTTGAAACGGCTATCTCTGTCGGCGAAGACAGGTGATCTAAAGGGAAATACTATAATGCGAAGTTCTACCTCATTTACTGACATAACTTAACTATCTTAACAAATGTCACGGGACTGCAAATAAGTACTAGGAGGTAGGTAACACATAAAATATTTATTAATAGCTAAACATAACATGAGACTAGTAGAAAGCATGAAAAATGATAATTGTGATAACTTCGTCTGAGGCTTAACTATGGCGCGGCTAAACATGCCGACATCTATTAAATAGCTCATCTGAAGTGAGCTTACATTAGTTTCCTCTCTAAATTGCTGACCTTTCGACACTTTTTTTTATTCTAACAATTTGACTACGGTAGTAGCCTATCTTGGGTATTACACACATATCATAAAACGATCAATTATAACTGCATTATTGGAGCTCATTTTAGTTTTGGAACACATATTGCAATCCATAGCAATCATTACGAAATACATTATCAACAGCAATAATATCCAATAATTAAACTGTCATGTGACTATCATTAATTATGTTGCGTAACTAACTCTATATGTCTAATCTGACTCTTAGGGGACGATTGCCGGAATTGACGAGACATGATCAAAAAATATTACTCTCTTACCCGGTTCTCGCGAAAAGTTCGCCTCGACATCTCAGAAGTTTGCTATAGCTGTACGAGAGGTATATCAATTTGGTCGATATCACTGGCGAAGAACGTACGTAGTCCAAGGGAGCTATTCACCTCACTTTTAAAATATTGCTTTACCATCTTTGGGTCCCATCTGGTACTGATCTCATACTGATCTAATTATTCTCGTCTTATACTGACTCTAATCTCATGCACTTCTGCCCTGAAACTGATTAAACTTTTTAAAACTTCAAAGTAAGAATGGCGTTTGGACCTGTGATTGGTTATTGGCTTAACCTATCAGTGAAGTGTCCTTGTCTTGCGGTTTTGGTGCAGGGAGGTCCAGATTTCCTCTGCGGCGGACGCTTCCGTAGAAAGGCAATAACTTCTATTGACATTTTTACGAGGTTTCTTCAATTGATATAAACGTCTTTTATGGATAGAGATTCTATGTTCGGACCTTTGAATTATCCAATTAGCAGGGTTTGTATTGTGCAGACGCAACCCTAAAGAGACGGCATGTCCAGGCGCGGTGATCAAAACCAGGGCAGTCTTTATGCGTCTGTTCTTTACTTACGCCATAAAATCTTGGACTATTGTAGACGCACATCAGTATCATTAATTTAATAATAAATGTTGTTATATCCAAACAATAACGGCCGAAACTTTGCGACATTCTCGCCTAGTTAGTCTCATCAGGAGTTAACATTTTTAGAGGTTCATATTTTTAGGTTCAAAACATGGCGCGGTAAGTCAAATGAGATGGGGTCAGCAGATTAATACGACATCTAAATCATGGTATCCTTACCTACAAGTCGTAACCACTGGATCGCTAATACCAATTTCCCATTATCTGTTGCACGGACGCATTCTTTTATATACTCGCGGCAAAGCTAACCTGGTACACTGTTAAGGCTACGACGACCTATTCACACCAGTGAGACAAGTATTCGTTCGCAAATTGGCGAAAAATGAGATAGCCCTCAACATTATTAGGCTATTTATCGCCTAATTTGGAATGCAGAAAAACGCGGTTGCCAAAATTCCAGGCGCCAAATTTCTCGCCAAGCAAACGAAGTCCTCTGAGTGGTCAGTTACTTGAATGACGTCATCGCTCGCTATAATGAGTCTTTTTCCTAAATTTAATAAATACCAGATTTTATTTGCACAAACATGCCTATGTTTTATGTATTTGAGCATTATTTTAATGTTTTATGTACGAAATGTATCTTCTATTAACTCTCTTAACGTAAGAAAGGGCGAACTATATTGCACTGGCGAAATCATACTGCTCTGCGCCTTGTCACCGTATAGGTTTGCTTTGCCGCGAGTATAGTGATTTTCTAGTAGTGAATTTCTAGTGGTTTCTTTCGAGTGGTGAGAAGTTTCACACCACTTGAAATTTTTGCTGCACCTTAGCAGCAAAAATTTGGATAATATTTTTGACGTCCATTTTTTTTTATAGCTCAAACTGGAGCTTTTTATGTACTCTAGAACAGCAGCTCTTAAACTTTCCTTGACCGCGGACCCCCTTCAGAGATCACTCGCCCTCGCGGACCCCCAAGAATTAACTCAAAGTTTAAAGCCCAGAATTTGCATCACACATATTTATTTCTAGTGTTTCATCACTAATTTTCACCATTTAAGGAAGGAATTTTTCGTCCCCTCATAATTTATTCTTAGCATTAAAGAGCAAATGCTCTTTTTTCGGTATTTTTTCGAATCTTTGTGGAACACTGGGAGGATTTTGCGGACCCCCAGGTATCCGTGGACCACAGTCTAAGAACCTCTGCTCTAGAAGAAAATGGGACTCATCGACCTAGCTCCGAGTGGAACCAGTGTGTCTTAATCTTTTCGGCCATCACGGCATAGGAACGACCCTCATTTTCTTCTCATACAGTAAAACCTCCCTACGGCGACCACCGTCGTTTCAGTGAAAAGGCGGTCGCTTAGAGAGCTGATCTCTGAATGGAGGTAAATTTAGCATTGGGTCTATGTTGTGGGAGGAAATTCGGTTCCAGAAAAGGTGGTCGTTAAGAGAGGTTTTACTGCATAAAGCTTTTGTAAGAGATATTATCCTTCTTTACCATCATTTATTAGTTTTTACCTCAATAAACGTTTGAAAACTTTCAGTCGTTTGAAAGATCGAAATTTAGAAAAATGGATTCAAATAATCGTTAGCCCTAATTATACATATCCATTGAAAACCTACGGGACCAGGTTTCCCTTATTGGGAGGGTTTCCCTTAAGGGAAAACCGCGGGACCGAATATTTTGTCCTTTAATTAGAGGTGTCCCTTCTTCGGAGGTACAGGTATTGATACATAGACTGGAGGGCTGCAGAAGAATCCTCGCTTAAATAGAGGTTTCCTTTTTGGGAGGAAACACTGTACATAAATATTTACAATCATCTGCAATAATGTTTCTCAAAGTTTTTTTTCGTAGAACCCTGTGGTTTCAAGACGACGTCCTAGGGGTTCCGCAAACATAAAACTTCGCCAAAAATTTCAAGAAAATCCGTAAATTCGGTAATCCCCCTTTCCAAATGGCAACTCCTTAGAATTAACTAGCCGTAACTAATATCCCGTAACTATAAAAAAAGTAGTACCAATCTTTCATAGGCGTATTCAGGAAGTTCATAAGGGGGGATTGCAGGTTTAATGGAGGTGGGGGTTTACAGAGCTACAACTCCATATGCTCACATGGTTACGTGCCGGGTGTATTCGTGCTAGATCCCTACCTCCTAAATTTTATGAGGTAGCGACCAAGCTGAAATCGTGCCAATAGCGACACAACTGATATGGATCCGTGCCGCATGCGACACTTTCTATTCTGCTAATTTTATTTTTAAATAGATTTTCTACATCGTTATGCATTCAATGGACTAAAAATTTTAAAAATCATAGAACTCAAATTATGCTTGTTTTTTCTTCGACAGTATATGTGTTTTCTTTTAATTTCTGGGAAGACGTGGGGGTGGTCGACCATAACGTATTTTAGCAAATTCCGTCAACGATTCAAAATTTTTTGATTATCCTAGTTCACTGTGTTGTTTGTACATGTAAAATAAAATTGCAAATAGTTCTTTATCATTAATGTTTGCTAATTTCCGGAATAAATTTTCATTTCTTTTGCATGCATTTCTTAAAATAAATAATTTTTTACAATTCATCAATAAATATATCTTAGCTATGGTGCAGCCCATTAGAAAATGCAATAAATTAAGAAATATAGCTTCTTTTTCAAAAATGGCCCTCTGAAAGAGGTTGTTAACATTAAATTTCTTAAAGGGTTAACATATAATTCAGATATATATTTTTTTCAATGGTCGCTAGTGGCACGGCCACATCCGGCACGGCACTATTCATATGTAGATATACAAAATTTCGTCGAAATGGGAAGGATTACAACTCCACCAGCACTCCCTATGTACGCCACTGCAAACTTTTTATACCAATTTATTACTTATTTTTATGACCAATCAGTGGTAAATACAGCAGAACCCCGCTATAGCGAACCTTAATGGACCAAACTTTTGGTTCGCTATACCCGGGGGTTCGTTATATCCGATAACATTTTAGTTATAGGAACTTGGACGGCACCAAAAATTCGTTCGTTATAAGCCGGGTTCGCTATAGCGGGGTTTGACTGTAATAGATAGCATGTAGGCTAGCGGTATGTCATAACCGTTCAATGATCGAATCAGTGAACGACATTGCACCAGGGGTAGATTAGGTCCTCTCAAAGGGCGCGTACCTTAGATTTTTGGAGGGCGCGAGTCTATTGGTCCACAGGCTTCTAAAAAAATTCCCGACTGCCGCCTATGAGGGCGCATCGGCCCGGGGGCCGACAGCCCGTCCGCCTCTGCTTAGCGCACCTGCAATCATCTCCAGACAAGAAGGAACAACAACAAAAAATTATAACAAGCACTAACTTCAAGTCTTTTAATGAGAATGTTTAAAAATACAAATTTCCAAATTGCATAAAGCATGTTATTCCTATTTGTTTGTACTGACCTAATCTGGTATGAGTGCTTCAAACAGAAATGTACTACAGTACATTTGAGATGGGCTGAACCATTATTTTTTTTTGGGAAGAGTAATCATTCTGTCATTTTCCCACTCTTTTAAAGAGAATGTGGTCTTTGGACCTCCTTATACCCATATTCATCCTTATTCACTTTAGAAGAAATCAACCTTTTCGATTCATTCCTCCGTGGACTGAATGAGAATGGGGAGGCGAATAAGAACTAGGAGTGAAAAGGAGAATGACTCCTTTTAAGAGAATGAACCATTCTTTTGAAGAACTATTTTCTTTATGAAAAGAAAGATCATTCCGTTCATTTAAGAGAATGCATTCTTCTGAGTGATTTTTCTTCCCGCTATGAATTATTTTTTTCATTAGAGCTGCAATAAAATGTTTTCAATCAAACGTTTTATTATTCAAATTCAGCCATTAATCTGGTTTTAAAATTATGATAAATTGAAAGGAAAAAACACATCATTCGCGCCCGACATTCAAAATATAAAAGTTCTTAAATTTTTACATTTTAAACCCCATTATAAGCCCGGATATGTGCACAGACCAGAAAAATATTTTGCTTGTGAAAATGTAGGGCGACGAAAGAGTATGGAACGAAGTTACATGCTATGTGTTGTAATTAACCGCAACGCATCATAAAACGGACCAGCAGGAGCATTATTCGTTATTGCTTAACATTGGTTTTGACGCAAGCAGTTCTTTGTTTTTGTGTTGACCAATATTGCCCACTTGTCCAAATAAAACTTTATGTTTTATTTGGATTTAACAGATGTAGTAAAACGTAAAATACGTCTTTTACATCACTATACTTCATCTTTCAGATGCAATAGTCCGCAAATCTTCTTAGAGATAAAAACTCCACAAATCTATGATCTCTAGTAAATCCATGTGCATCGTTATAGTTCGCGGTATACCTGTATTTCTCGACTTTATTTAGGTTGAAGAAAGTGTCCAAGCGAATGTCCTGCATTGTAGGCGCAAGATCCTGTTGAATCGGTCATCACACGTCCATCGCCACTGGAAAACACGGTTTGTTCTTGCGTTGACACGGGCACCATGTGTCCAAACACTGTACAACTCTGCATGCCCAAGAGCCCGGCTGCTGGACCGAAACCTTTTGCTGCAGCCGTGCAGTGAGTGAAACCAGGATCAGCCGATGATGCATCCAAGAACGAGCTGGATTGTGGTCTGCGTCCAGGATGGTAATCCCCAGTGGCGTAACTATTGTGGTTTCTGTATAAATCAAGTGCTGGACCGGGATGAGGCGGAGGCAGTTGAGTTGTTCCGGCAGTACCCATGCCTGAAGTTTTGTCTAGTTCAGAGAGCAGGTGATGGTCACTAGCTCCGTGGTGGTGGTGATGGTGATGATCTCGAGTGGCAGTGGTCAGACACCCTGTAACCCTCGGAGAAAACTGATCTGTGAATCTGTTCCATGTTGGTGTGGGAGCTGGAGGTTGTAGATGATGCGCATATTGATGATGAGGGCCACTTGCAGCAAGACCAAAATGGACGTATGGGTCAGAAGATGGACCCAATGGCGGGGGAGGCCCATTGACCGATACCGAGATGCTGGTGCCAGGTGGTGGTGCTACATCGAGGTGAGGAGCAGTAGCATATTTGCACGCCCCATTGCGAGATGTAGAATTGTTGTTTGTCGAGACGGCAATTGGAGTTGAAGGGGCAGATGCGGATAAACTTCCTCCACTTGGGTCATGACCTTGAAGAAAGAAATGAAAAAACACAAGCCGTGTTGTCAATCAGTAAGTAACACACCCTAAGCATAAGAACGACATTGTTCTAAACTATTTCTTCGACTTTTTTGCGGTTCTAGTAAAGAGCATTAGCTAATGGGATTCTTTTACGACCTACCGCCTTCATCAAGATAGGGAATGAAAAGGATAGCATATTATTTTCCTCTTTCACCCTATTTATTTTCCTGTTGTATAGGATTACTGGGGTAATATGCTATCTCCATTCCAATTGGTATATTCATAATTCTGGAAATATTTTCTACTTTTCAAAACATGCGCACAAGCGTGCAATAATGAAGGTTTATACTATCAACCTATACAATAATAATAATTAACATTATTAGCATTTGCTTCTAACAAATTAACGGCTTAAAAAATAATTATATTTTATTTTCTTCGCAATTTTAACTTCGTTTATTACAGTCAGCTGATTTAACATTCGTTAGGAAGGACACACTCTCATTAACAAACACAAATATTATTCGCATGCATAACTATTATTGATAGATACATTTCATGGGCATTTAAAATACCCTAAGTTCTCAAGCACAAGGTGTACTTATGCGTGAGTAGGTCAACTTTCATCTATTTTCCTCGTCCCTCCAAAATGTCTGACATGAAGTACAATGAACGTTATTATACATAATGTTATTATATACTTAGATACTATATATGCATTATATACGTTATTATAGATGCATTATACACACATACGTTGTATACACATACGTATTATACACACATAACGTTGTATTAAGGTAAGTTTTGATGCATAATGCACACCAAATATTTTCTTGTACAGCGCAGTAATTTGTATGATATAAAACTCTTGAATAACACCAGCGTTATATAACTTTTAATCATTTAAAGCAAATTAACCATTAATATGCGGTCCGCGAATGTCCTTTTTACCATCTCAGACTGGTTAATTAAATAAAGTGTATGTGCACCTGAAAGTTTCACATGAGGGTGTCTTATTTTTCAATGTATTTAAAGTTATTTTAATGTAATACTGAAAACAATGAGAAACATTTAAATTTAATTTTAAATAGAAGCAAATGAAATATAAATTTTTTATGGTGCAGTTATTTAAAATCTTCAAAATAGATGACATCGCTGATAGGTATTTCAATAGCGTTAAACAGCTATCGTCGTCAGAGCAAATGGCAGCTTCTGTTTATGTCCATGCTGTTGGTCAGTGTTGCCATCACGTCCGTTAGAAACTTGATTGAGTGGAAGAGTTAAGCGCATTTGTGGAGCCTTTCCTCGACGTTTTAGTTCATAGAACACCTACTAGCGTCCAAATCAGTGTCTACCGAAAACTTAATTCCGTTAGCCTTCTTCCTCACGCTCTATCGGCTCATCCACAAAGCCAGAAAATGAGCTCGTTTTATTGGTTGGTGTTTCATGTCATCAAATTCTCGTCTACAAGTGACGCATTGACTAAGAAAATCAGCTACATTCGAAAAATTGCCTCATACCGTGGCTACAATCCAACAATTATTGATCATATTTTTAAAGAACTCACTAAACCTAAACCGGCCTCTTCTCTCTCCAGTGATTCTTCAGCTCCTACGAACATTGTCTGCATTCCTTATGTTCCGAAAATTTCTACTAGGATCGCTGCTGTCCTGCACAAATTCAACTTTCGCGTTACCTTCACTCCGATCAACAAAATAGGCTTTTCTCATCTTAAGGATAACATCCCGGATTCTGACAGCTGGGGCATATATTCCATTCCGTGCCAGTGTGGCCAAATTTATATCGGTCAAACACGGAGAGCACTGCGCCTCAGACTAAATGAACACGAAGCTTATGTAAGAAAGCAAGAATTTCATAAATCGGCTCTGGCAAAACACTCATGGGAATTCGAACACAAGTTCTTATTCTCTAATGCACGTATTAATAAAAAAGTCAACTCAACACTTGATCTCAGTTTCTTTGAGGCATTTCACATTCTATCAAACATCAATGTTGCAGTTAATGATCAACTCCTTAGTAACTCTATATCATCCACTTGGAAAAACCTTTTGGGTCTCACGGCTGAAGACGTCTCCACAAATACGCTTTACTCCTCCGCCCAATCAAGTTTCCAACCGACGTGATGGCAACACCGACCAACAGCACGGACATAAACAGAAGCCGCCATTCGCTCTGACGACGATAGCTGGTTAACGCTATCGAAATAGCTATCAGCAGTGTTATCGTGTTAACGATTTTAAATAACTGCACCATAAAATTTTTTATTTGATTTGCTTCTATTGATTAGTGCAGTGTGTCGCCATTAAACCGTTAATTTTAAACTTGAACCGTATGTGTAGACCTGTAGCCAATCCGAGGCCAGCAGGGGCGTGGTCCCAGTTGCCCCATTAAGTTATTTATATACATGTAGGAAAATAATAACACAATGTTAAAATATTGAAAATTATTAAAAATTAATAATGTATAAAACTGTTTATATACATATTTATATAAACTGTTTTTATATAATTCTTCCTCCCCCACTGAATTCCCCCCTCCATAAAATTTAAAATACAAACCTTGGTATATGCTAATATTACAGCTTTTGTAGTTAAAACAAATTTAAAAAAAAGCCATCAGAGGAGCGTCAAATTTATTTGGGATTATAGTGGCGTAATGCCTAAATTCTGTATCGCTCCTAACGATTATTTTATACTCCAAAGCCCCCGAATGCCCTGTGCCCCGAATGCCCTGTGCCCCATATGCCCTGTGCCCCATTTCTTTTCCTCAGTTTCCCCTTCATCCTGGCTACACGTATGTGTCATTCCTTTCTCAATATGGAAACGTTTAAGCTTATCATTAATGTAAATGTTTTTCGAACGTCATGATTACATTTTTTGCAAAGCATAGTTTAAAAGTTTCATTACTACTGGAGTATTGGAGTAATTGGGGTGGGGGGGGTATACGAGACTTTCCCTAGAAAATATTTGGCTTTATAAAAAAAATAAAAAAAAATAGCGAAAATAATAAATGAATACAATATGACGAACATTGGGTAGGCGATTTAGCCCCTTCAATAGATTGCAAGGTAACTATGAAACGTGTACGAGTGGGGCGTTTATTTATTTATGGCTTAATATTTATATACGCGCGTTTATTTGGTGATCTCATTCATTAAAGAGTTTGTAATTTTTGGTCGAATTGTTTGTAAACTTGTTGCAATGGAATTTTTTTAATTAATAGTATATTTTTTACGTTCTGTTAATATTTTTGCTGATGTAGTAGTTTTTTTTTTTTTACTATTAATTAGACGACGACGGCAACGAATTTAAATAAAATGAAAAGTTTTTCAAAATAAGAAGAGATTTAGAAAATTACATTTACGAAGACTTTCACGGCGTCTATTATTAATGGCTAAATAATTGGTCTCAAAGATATCTGCAAGAGAGTTCCTCTCGCCGAGATTGTATGGGCTACCTAAGATACATAAAGAAGGCGTTTCTTTGAGACCTATTTTTAGCGCCATTGATTCACCAACATACAACCTGGCAAAATTTCTTAGCAAACAACCTAGCACCTATGACGGAAACTCGGGTCACCATGAGGCCATTGAACTTTTGGACAATTTCATCCTTGCGCCCACTGATTTGCTGGTCAGTTTTGATGCGGTTTCTCTTTTTACAGAAATACCCGTCGCGGACACTATTGCCCTATTGGAAGAAGTGTTTCCCTCGGATCTGGTCCGCCATTTTGAACTTCGTCTCACTTCCGGCTATTCTGTTTATGATAATAACTTTTATAAACAAACTGACGGTGTGGCAATGGGTGACCCACTTAGCCCGGTATATTTACAACGATATAAGATATTTATGCATCTTTTTACTATAATACGACCCTCCGTTCTAAGTTCAAATATAAATTATTGATGTTTTATAACTCGGGAGGAGAATCTTTTAACAAGCTATTTCTCTCTATTCTCCTTTATTTCTAACCTAATTCTTGTACTAGTAAGATATCATCATCGTCCTTGTATGTAAATCGTATATAAACTTACTATATGCATATTAAATTTTAACATGTATCTCAGGTGGAAGAAACTATTATTATTATTATTAATAGACGGTCGCGTTATTGAAGGGTGGGGGAGGAAAATGTCGAATTTCTTCTGCCGACGACCTTCAATAACAATGAAGTTTCAAGAAAACAAAATATCGCAAGTATTGTGGATATTTCTTGGTCAAACCCAAGCAATCTTGCTGTGGCCATTTTAAACTTACGATAAATTCGGTAAAATGACGAGGAATTTGGCCCAATGCCGCCTCTGCTTTCATCACGCTATCACTTGAGACAACAACACAAGAACCATTGTAGCAGCCATGTATGTGGTGTGCAGATAAAATTTCAACAGTGACGCCAAAAGGTTTTAATCTGAGCCCGACCACTTGAAAAGTCGCGATGGTCGCGATTATAAGTTTGGAAGAAGAAGAAGAAGAAGAAGAAGAAGAGAAAAAAGCACATAACCAATGACGTCATAAAATTTTGTCAGAATTTCGGCGATGAATTTAGTAATTGCTGATTGGCATCAGGTTACCAGATCCGGGTATTAGGGCAACGACAAATATGGTTATTGATAGCGTCATTATGTGCGGTTTCCAAGACGAGAAATATAGTGCAATAGAACTTTCACTGAAATAATCATATTCAGTAAGCTCCTTCAATGGCGTAACAATTTAAAACTCATGGGGGCTCAAGTGACTTTAAAGAAAATCATATGATGCAGCCTTAGTGAAAATAATGTGTTTTCATATCCAATGAGGGGGGGGGGGTAGTTGAGCTCCCTTTAGTACGTCACTAAACTTCTGATTATTATTTTTTTGTTCCTCTTGATGACGATTATCACCCCTCTGACTTCGTTACTGCTTTAAAGAACACCCTGTATATATATATACAGTTTCCGAAATTTCTAAATTAAAAGAATCAAAACTCTCTTTTTTCGTAGTACTTTATCGTTAGTTAGTGGCTATCAAAAATTGCATTAAAATTAATGTGAAGAATATATTTTAATTAATATGTATATTTTTAAAGGAAGTCCCCAATTTATTGGAAAATATGTTGAAGTTATACAATTGAAGACTAACTCCTACTGGTGCAACGTATCAATTGTTTTCCTCACAGCCAAAATAAAATTTAATTTGGAGATTTGTGTGGAATACAATGAAGTATTGGATTTTTAAGCGTAGAACGATGCAGATCCGTTCAGCATGTGCCCATTACAATAAGGAACCAACGCGAAATGTCTATTAAAATCCTAAGTGAAAATTTATAATTACGGTAGAACCTGCCTAAGGCGACCACCTTTGGGACTGGGCTACAATGGTCACCATAAGCAGGTGGTCATTATACAAGACAGAATGTGGTATAGATATGGCTAAGTCCCTACCAGTTCTCTCTTATAAAAAGTGGTCACCTTATCCAGGTGGACATTTTCCCAGGTTCCACTGTATAGTGGAACCTGGTAAAGAGACCACCTTGATAAATTGACCACCGGCAGTGCCGGTTCTAGATTGTTGGCCGCCAGCATGCCACGGGTATTTCGCCGCCCCCCAACAACCCCTTGTTCATAAGTGAATATAATATTCTATAGATTCCTAAACCAATCCATGGGACGGGTCAGCCACTATATTTTTATGACCGTTCTAATTGAATTAGCAAAAGGCGAAAATTAATCTGTGAAGAAAATCCTTATTTTTATTCTGAACAAAAGTTTTTACTATAGAAGTAAATAATCATATGTGGCCGCCTTAGAAATTGGCCGCCTGCGTGAACGCATGCTATGCATACCGGAATGAGCACCGGAATGAAGTGACCGCTTTTTAAAGGAGAAGTGGTAAGAACTGAGTTATACCTATGCCAAAGTCTGTCGTGTATAATGACCACCTACCCATGGCGACCGTTGCAGTCCAGTCCCAAAGGTGGTCACTTCAGGCAGGTTCTACAGTAATGTAGTTAAACGTTGGAAGAAAGTTCTGTAAACCACATAGACCCGGAACCTATAGGTTGCATGACGAATGCTTTACCAACTAAGCCATTGGCGTACGCAGGGAGTGTTGATGGGGGTTGCAACCCCCACTGAAATGGAATTTTGTATATTTAACATAATGATATGTGAGTTATAGCTGTGTAACCCCCACTGAACCTATAACCCCTTACGAACTTTCTACGTGCGCCTATGAACTAAGCTATGATCCTACACCAGTGGTTCCCAACGTTTTTCAAGCCGCTACCCACTATTATAGTAACCAAAAGGTCCGCCCCCTACAATTATTTATGACCCCCAAAACACATTAAATACAAAATTATATTAATTATGTACATTATATTAGTTATATATATTGCATTAGTTATGTACAGTGGTCCCATTTTTATTACATTTATTACAGTTTTATTATATTATGTACAGTGGAGTCCATTTTCGAATCCCCCCCAGCCCCACCTTAACAATCAAATTGCCTCCTGTGGGGCGTGGGCCCCACGTTAGGAAACACTGGTCTACACTCTTCTCTCTCTCTCTCTTTTAATGCTTATATGTAGGCACACACACATACGTAAGGAGAAGGAATCTATCCATCCATCCACCTTGGAACGAGCGCCAATGTCTGCTGAAATTTTTCAAGTACAAATTCATATAAAATATAGTTACTTGCTTGTTTGTGGTTTTACGGCTCAAAGACTACAGTGGTCATGCTGCGCCGGGACCTACTGTTTTCCGAGGAATCCGAACCTCTTAAGGCCTAGGGAACCAAACCCCGGACTACAGTGAGCAGTGCGATCTTTATGAGATCTCTGAGTAAGCGTTCTTTTTGCACTGCTGGGAGTCGAACCCGGATTAGCCGCGCAATAGGAGAACGCGTTACCACACTGCGCCACCGCAGGGCCAAATAAAGTTAAAAATGATAGAAAAGAAGACCTGTTAACCACTGTAATTACCATAAATGTATGTATGCGTTCTTCCTTTCGCGTATCTATATAAGCCTTAAAAGAGAGAGAAGTTGAGTATAGACATAGCTTAGTTGGTAGAGCATTTGACATGCATCCTAAGGTCCCGGGCTCGAATGACGGTGGTTAACCAAACTCCCGTTTTCGCTCACGCTTAACTACATTTTATATACCACTTCAATAATTCTGAAAGCTTTATGTTTATGATTAAACACCGATCCTTCATTGATAAATTCAGATAATTTGCGTAAATTACGATCTGTTTGAAGAGTAAAAACCTTGTATTGCATTACCTTGAATTAAAGAGTCAAATTGTGTAATAAAACAGAAAAGGGACGCATGTTAATTTAATCAAAATCTGAATAATATTTTTCAAATTACAATTCAGGTATTAAGTCTTTGATGTAATGGGTGCAAAAATACGAGTATGTCTTTAAGGGTTTGTATATAATGAGTATATGAGTGTTATATGAATTATTATACATATTATATTAATCGTGTAATGTAACTTGCATATATAACCTTGAACATACTGAGAATTGGAAAAGAGGCACATCTTCCTCTGTTTCATACTGGTACAGGGAAATTAACATTACTCCTGATGAAGGACTGCTGCTGATGCGTCCGAAAGCTTGAGTGATCTTTTTCATTGCTATTTTACCAGTGTTTAACCTTTTTATGTAAATTAACATTAACATTCTGAAATTCAGTTAATGAGAAAACTTACGTATTATATTAGTTGCTTGTTTTTATAAAGTAGTGGTTTTGCCCAGAAAATTTGCGTCGCGTATAACGTGTTATAAAAGCAAAGAGAAACAAATTTTTTATAAAAATCGAAAGTCGGAATTTTAATCATTTAAATGTATTATTTTTCCTTAAAAGCAGTCAATTGGTTGTTGGTATCGAAAATTTATATAGATTGTAGGAATTGTATTTATTTTTACCCTCGTTCGAAATTATTTTGACGTTCATGATTAAATTTAAAAATTAAATTTCAAATTTAATAGAAGATTAAGAAATAATAGAATTTAATAGATTTAAATTAAATTTAAATTTCCTTTTTATCCACCTGGTAATAAAGAATCAAAATTAGTAAGGTTATTGGGGAAGCTTCTATAATTAATCATATAACCGTTAGATTAAAAACAATTAATTCTAAATTATTTAATTTATAAATATATATTTTAATTTAATTAAATAATTATTATTTATTATTATTATAATATTATAGTAATTAAATAATTTAATTTATAAATGTTTACTTTTAATTCTAAATTATAATTATGATCCCCATTAGTAAATAACATTGAAGTGTTTGAGTTAGAAAATATTAATGCCAAAATTAATTGACGCGCAGATTAACGAATGGATTATCATGGCTTTGAGTGAATACTTACTTCTGGCATTTAATTCCGTAATGATGTGTTGGTCCTCTCTGATCCCGTGTTGTTGAAACCTGCTTCCAGCCGAAACTTGTTGGGGCGTGGACGGGGGCGTCGGCGGGCTTTGGGGATGCGACCTTCCGGCCCCAATATACATAGACCCCGTATTAGTAGTTGATGTACCCGACCCAAAGTGTTTTGGGTCATGAATCGTCGTCGTCCCCTCTGCACTGCATGGATCTGTCGGGGACGAGTGGTCGTTTTTCGATACGGCGTGACCGTCGGAGGATGCCACAAACGCCGAAGAAGTCTTTGGCGGCTTGCGGCGTCTCGGTTGGTACTTGTAATCGGGGTAGTCCTTCTTATGCTTACACCGTAGCCGTTCAGCCTCTTCAATAAATGGCTTCTTTTCGTCATCACCCAAAACCCTTAAAAAGAAGATAAAATTGCCGTAAGGAAGCTGTTCTACTATCAGTCAATATGGCTTAAAGCTTACTTAACAATACCATTGATGACAGTTTGAATATTCCTAATTACATTATCAGATTAATACCCAGTTAAAGAATAAACCCGGTTGGGTTCGCAAACAACTTCTGAACCGAATTTGGAGTTGCGAAATTTTAATTTAAGTAGTCACTATTCATTGGTAAAAATCCAAGTCTGGCATTACACATTTGATAACTATGAAAACATATATTACTCTGTTATATAAATAACAAAAATGTAGCTTGCATATATAAGAAATCAAATCAAATCAATTTATTCCAGAAATAAACGGGCTATACAAATATTTTGTAAACATCGTCTACATCAATCCTTTCACAATTTTTCCGGTTTTAGTTAACAATATATTCTTCGATAGGAAGATAATAAAAAAATATGCATGTATATAATAAATGATAATATTTTTCTTATCATTACTCTCCAAAATGGGTAATTATTTCGTCTGATGAGCTGCAGCATATACGAATATGCACATCTATGTGCATTTTTTGTTTTTTTAGGAGGTAATATATGTTGTTCTTAACGGGGGAGGAAAAGAATTTAAATATTTAAGAAAATCTACATAATAAGAACTATAATGTCTTTTTGTTCACAACAGGAAGAAAAAAACAGAAAATATATGCGCATTATTCGCCATTGTTTGTTTGGATGTTTTATGGCGCAAGAGCATCTGGGCTATATACTGCGCCAAACATGGTAAATATTCGCCAATGAAAGCTTCAAATATTGGATGATAAATTATTCGTAAAGAAATTAGCTTAAAAATTTCAAAAATTAGCTTAAAATCAGTGGAGTATGCAGGGGTTTGCTAGGGGAACATAACCCCCCCTTGCAATTCAATTTTGTACATATACATATATGGAGTTGTAGCACTGTAACAACCCCAAATTCGTAGCCTGTATCCCAATTTTATGAACTTCTTAAGTATTCCAACGCCTAAAATTATTTTTACTACAACTCTTTTCAAATTTGAATTATGAAAAAACATAATAATTACATATTCTTTAAAATTGGACACATTAGGAATATTCTGTTTTAAGAACCGCCGCAAAGTAGAAGATTATTTTTCTGCAAATTCTCCTAAATAGAAAAATTGCTCTTCTTTTGTTATGTCTACATTAAACATCACTTTTCTTAAACTTAGTCGTATGATTAACAGATTTTTTTACGTTAGTTTTTTACATTAGTTACTGGAGTAAATTAAAAATTTTGAAAATTATGCACAAAATTCAAATTAAACTTATTAAATTTAATAGAAATTTTTAGAGATTATATATTTTGCTATTTGTTTCTAACACTTCCCGTTTTCAGTTACGTACAGTAATATCATGGACAGTGGCGTAGGAATTCAAAAATTGTGTG
>QLNU02015270.1:16270042-16291636 GCA_006491805.2 Dysdera silvatica
CACTTGGCAACCCCAGCTTACGGACAATCTTTACAACCAGTCATAAGCAGCGGTATACCCTTTCTCGAATGCTGAAAGATTTCAATGTCTGAAAATTCTCGATCATTCATGAATATTTGGAGATTTAGAATCGAACTAGCATTTGCTGCACACAAGTTATTTAGGTGTTCTGGGCTTTTCGACGCAACTATTGTTTTTCTCGGAATACTTCAACTATAAATATTTACAACATGCGTGTAGAATGAACCAAACTTAAAACCAACACTGGTAAATTTGTAATTATGTAAGCAATTGACAATTCTTTCGACACAAATACTTTTACTGTTGAAGTAATTGTCAACTGCTTACTAATTAAAAATTTAACAGTGATAATTGTGAGTTTTACGTTTATTTTAGATTTTGCACAGTGATTCGCTCTATAATTTATATGTGTGTGAATATTCGGACTTTTTGCAACATAAATCGATTATAATCGAATAGATCGATATATCGATTACAATCGAATAGATCGATATATCGATTACAATCGAATAGATCGATATATCGATTACAATCGAATAGATCGATATATCGATTACAATCGAATAGATCGATATATCGATTACGACAATGATCTTTTAGGAACTTCCACAACGTTTGCAAGAACATTTGCAACGTATTTAGAGGAGGTGTACAATTTTCCAGCGAATCTAATTAAACTTAGAAAATTTTCGGAATTTAAATTTTTACAGAAATTACGTTTCGTGTTCAAAAGAGTCCTGCTGGAAATGCCGTTGCAAAAAGCTCAATAATTTTTTTTTGCAAAATTGTGAATTTTCCACGTTTTTATTCATTTTTATGTTTTTATTCCATAAAATTAGAAATAGCTTATAATAATGTATAAAATATTATGTCATATGTACCCTATAAGTACAATTTTATAACACGTGAGAATAATTTAATAAGTTATGCAAGAACAGTGAAGTTACGAAGAAATGGATCAATCCATTGAAAATGTAACATCTGCTTTCGATTTTACATATTGCATTGCTTTAGTAAAATTGCTGAAGTCGTTACCGACTAAGATAGGTGGCGCTACTGCACTGATTTCGGTCGATAAAATCATTGTTTTCAATCGACCAGTACATAGCGTACAAATGAGATTCGCTATATTTTTGTAACACATTTACGATTAACTCTATATACACTAACTTGATTCGAATCTAAAAAAAATCCACCGTATGATGGTTTAGAGGTTTCTTTGTTTGTTTGGATTTTTTTATGGCGCAAGAGCATCTGGGCTATACTGCGCCAAGTAGAGGTAACGGTCTGTTTACAGTACAAAATGTAGAGGCTCAAAGCAACCTCACCAGTATCGAATGTTTGCAGTTCCTTCTACTAATCCGAAGTTTGAGGTTTGGTTCACAAAGCTACGTGAGTTCGGAAAATTGTAGCTCCTTGTGTACGTGATTTTAATACAATTAAAGTCATAACGAGCACTTTTCTGGCAATTAAAATGCAAAAGTCTTGCAGCAGCAATTTCTTAACAATTAGAACATTAGTTTAACAACTCAAAAGTCGACAGCAGTATGATATTTTCTCCTATAAATTCTTAGAAAATCAAATAAAAAGCTTGAACATTTAAAAAAAGATAGATGATATGATAATTACTATGATATATAAGTGATTTTGCAACAATAAAATGATTATAAATGATAGAAATTTTCAAGAAAGCTTCGCTTTCATTTAGAAATATAAATGTTTCCTTAAAGGACTTGGCAGTGTTTACAATAGGCATAATGCAGGTCGTATGGAAAGTATTGGAGGACAGTTAGCAGATTGTCTCCCGACTTAAGCAATAGTTCCACACAGTCAACTTGGTATATTGATTCTTACATACACGTCTTTTTCTTTATGGCACCACCACTAAAAGGCACTTATTGGATATGGCACATGCCAGTCCTTTTCCGCAGGCACTTATCGATAGCACATTTACCTCTCATTATGAAACATGAACAAGTAATCTAGAAGAGTATTACATCGAATCAAAATTTCAATATTTGTTTAAGAAGTTTTAGTTACTAAATCGAAAGGACTTGTTAAATAATGAAATTCAACTAGTATATTACTTTTATTAAAACAACAGTTTTTTTCATATTAGCTGATGATGTGGCAACAAAAGATGTTAAATTACTTATAAAGAAAAGAATGATTTTCCGGCGCCTGGTGGGACCCGAACTCACGACCTCCTGATTGCCGGTCAGGTGCTCTACCTACTAAGCTACAGGCGCAACCACTCTCTCCCTTACGAGTATATATATATATATAACTTTGCATGGACAAGTTCGCTATTGGTGTGGCAGTACTGTGACTACCGTTGCCAAAGCGACAAGTTAAAGAAGCAAAATGTCCGATATGACGAACTAGATTTTAATATTATTAAAGCAACAGTTTTTTCATATTAGCCGATGATGTGGCAACAATATATATATATATATATACTCGTAAGGGAGAGAATGGTTGCGTCTGTAGCTTATTAGGTAGGGCACCTGACCGGTAATCAGGAGGTCGTGGGTTTCGGGTCCCACCAGGCGCCTGAAAATCATTGTTTTCTTTACAAGTAATTTAACATCTATTTAACACATATTAATTTTATATTATTAAAATTATGACCTTTACACGTTTCTAAGATATCGAGCCTGACATCAAACAAATTACGTTTTCTTTCATTACCAAATGCTTCGTTATCGAATGAGATAAAAGCATGCAATCGAAAAGAACGTTGAAGCATCCAATTAGTTACTTTTACATTTATTTAATTTTACTACCAGTTTGAGCGCCACCTATTTCGTCAGAACCCAACTTGGATATTTTTACCACATCTCGTTAAGAGCTCTGATCCCCAAATAGAGATTCTACCCCTTCTTTCTTTTCCCATCTCTTGTATTTTATGGCCCACCTCTCCTGGAAATACAGTGCCGCTTACTCGGCCAATATTTCTAAATTCTTTATCATTTCTCGCATACGAAACAACAACAGTTTAAGCGTCTACCACAGCGAACACACAGAATACGAAGTGAAGGAATTTGCGAATTTTATTGTAAATCCAACACCTGCACCTTACAAGTCTGCTAGAGAGGGATCCCATAAAATCCAAATTAGATGAAAAAAAGAGGATTCGAATCCAAATTTCCTTTAATAAAACTCAGTACTATTGAAATCTTGATTTTATTTTAATACCGTTGCCATACTGTGATTCCGAATGCATAGTCATACGGTATCTTATTTGTAAGTGTTTATCATAGCTTGTACCAAATCGTAGTTTATATCGTAACTTGTACGAAATCTCGGTTTTATCGTAATTTGTTATAAAAAAGTCGTTGATTTCGTCATAGATTGAAATAAATTGTAGATTTTATCGTAAATTGAAATTAATCGCAGTTTCCATCGCATCTTTGACTGAATTGATAAGAACGTTGATCCTCACCGGCTTCTTAAAGAAGTTAAATGACGTTCTTTACCGAAGATGGGTGAATTGTTTCATGCATTATTTCATAATGATCAGGAGAGTTCAATGAGCACTATTGCACATCTCTGTTTCGTATCAATCACACGTTCACAACATGAAATGTAATTCTAACGGAATGAATCTTCTAAAGTGAACGAATGTGAAACTACTCGTATACTGCCTTGGCGTAATTATTAGTAAGGACGTCATGATGACATCTCGAGAAGAATATACTGATGATGATGGTTTGATGATCCTAATTGGATTTACTAATGACGCTACAGAAATGCACATTGGATTGGCACGAAAGCATAGTTCTGACTAGTTCTTTTCCCCTTTTGACGAATCGTATGGTATTAGATGCGGTATCTGTGTGGGCAACGCCCACAGGAGAAGACAGCCCAGGAATCACCGATGCGAGAACTCCTCTGCAGAATGTATCCTTTGTCTTCTAATTGAAGACAAACAAATGAGCTACCCAACTTGCAGAAACAACGCCGGGCCTTCTTCTCCAACTTCCTAATCCAACCTATTTCCGGTGAAGCGGCAAACGTAGAATTAATATTCGGAAATCTATCTTCAGCAAGAGCTCAATACCGTCACAGGATTAGGGATACCATTGGCATCTAAATTTCTATTATTCAAAGTAATCGCTCCAGAGTTGTGTTGCGGATGAGGAAATTCCATGTTGTCTTATAGCAGAGAAGGTTTCATGTTGTCTTATAGCAGAGAAGGTTTCATTTTGTGTTACAAAAGAGAAGCAAAGGATAAAAGGTTATATCAAGAGGTGACGGGACAATGAAGAAGGTTATGCCTACATTGATTTTGATTCTACGTTGTTAGATCAGTTCAGAAGCTGATATCTTATTGAACCGAACAATACTGATATCATAAATATATAGAACGGATAGTCTTTATTGTACTATTATAACTTTTTACATCAATAGAGCTATGTTGTGGATCAAGCGTTGGTGCTTTTGTTTTGCTTACACACTTCTTCCAATTTGAAAACGTGGGCGCAAAACTTGTAAGCAAACAGTTGGCAAAATACTTCTTGGCATTGTTGAAGAATTTTACGTTAATAATATAATACAATAGCCATGTTTGCGATACGAATATTTGTATCACTACTTTCTGTTGTTTGGTTTCCAGTGGCTATGGGATCACATTAAATATCCGAATATAAACTTGCATACTATAAGCTTTACTTGATTTTTTGATACAGTATAATAGATTTCTTCAATTTTTTCCTTTCCCAAACTTATCAGTTTAATTCTAGAAGGCACCCTTTCCTAGAAAATGTAGTATAAAAGACTATGACAGGTGTCACTAAGATCTCAGCAACTCCAAAGTTATTGGTTTAACTAAAACCTATTGAATGATCTTTTTTGTTTACTAACTTTTATAGAGCCGACTATGGATCAAGTTTGAACCTTTAGAAACGGAGAAAATAATTACCATTACGTTCTACAAGAAACAAGGCGGAGCTATATTAATTATAAACGATATAAATTAAAAAATTTTTGTTTTAATTAGAAATTCAAAGATCTGCTTAAAAATCTTGGTAGCATGCAGTATATCCTAAGCATTGATTTAGTATACATGAAGGTGCTTATCATGGGGTCAGGAGGCTTGCAATTTAAGTAATTATTCCAGACTTTTGCCGATTATATTGACTCTTGTATAAACACCATTATTATATAGTTCCTCCTCTAATAAGCACGTATCAGAGACAGAGAAACATCGATACCTTTCGCAGCCACTTATCGATGATAATATACACAATATCGGTTGTGTATGTCATCATCGATAAATTTTTTATGTCGAAGTTTTTACGTTTCGCTCAATTCTTGAAGATTCTCGCATCTGATTCTCTCGATGCATCATCTTCTGCTCGATTTGTGTCGTCATGTCGTCAGACTCGACTGGATTGCTGATTGCATGCGACTTGGGCTAAGCGGTTCGTCGTTCTTACTAATCTACGGTTATGTGCTTGGTGGTAACTCAATCTGGGGAACTTCTGGGGAAAACGAGGAACGGCTACGGTTAAGGCAGTCGATGTTCATGATAGATGATGAGCCGTTATGGTTGTCTCAGCTGGGAAAATTGCGCGTTTTTCCGTGGCTCCGATGGAAAAAAACGGACTTTTCTTACGCCTGTTATCTTTTTAACGATGTTATCTTTGGTCCCCGATAACGGCCTCAACTTTTTGTGCGTCTAAAACCTTAACTAACCTCAGTAGTGTGCAATACACGATGTTATCTTGGCTCGTGACAAATTTGTGCAAAAATAACCAGTTTTTGGAAAACGTCCCCGTCGTGCCTGCTCTTTTGCAAATCAAACGACACAACAAGTTTGTTTACTAGGAAAAACGTGAAAGTACGTTTCTCGTTGCTTTACCACGTTATGTTAGTAAAATATAATTACAAAGCTTTTGTTTTGTAAACAACGGAAGGGAGGGGTCTGTGATCTACATTTAAATTTTTGTAACAATCATCATGCAAAATTATTGTATTCTATAAAATCAACGATAAAATGATAATGAAAAGGAAGTAAAGAAAAATTAAGCGATAAAGCTGGAAAACAATAAATAACAAGAAAGGAAATGTAAGTTGGTGAAGGGGAAAAAATATTTAAAACGAGGAAAAAATACAACACGAAAAATAAATAAATAAGTAAATAAATAAATAAATAGAGAGAGAGGGTGGGGGAGGAAAGGACAGACGGACAGACATACAGACAGACAGACAAAAATGAACGACGAAAATAATGTTCGACAACAGTGCAAAAAAAACTTCCATTACGGTATCACAAACGTATATCCGCAGCGGTCTGTCGTGGAAATTTGTTGTTCAGCTTGGAATTTTGCCCTTCAGGAGTTTGATCAAAAACTTCTGGCAAAACTTGTATTCTTTATAATCATATATCATTCTTAAAAGAAGGCATTCCTACTCTTCGAGGTTTGAATACGTCCCTTTTAATTTATATAGGTTTAGGGAACTTCCAAGCTGAACGATGAATTTCCACGGCAGATAACTCTCTACACATCTAAATATATATAATAATTTCTTCAAATGCTTCGCGTAACCATAGATCTGCTTGGAAATGCTAATGGCCAAGATTCTGCCCCTTCCTTGTATAACTCGTATTTTTTGATTTCTCGCTGTCCAAGGACGAATCTTATTACTTATGCATAGCTTTATTCATGCATTTACTACACGCTAGAGGTGTCCCGGTGGTTGATTCCTTGGTTATAATTAAAGCTTTTGAGCTTATTTGGCTGGAATAGAATCTTATTTAGTTTGGTTACGTCATTTGCACATTGTTGTGACGCTTAATTTAAGTCATAGGTCCTGTCCATGGTACACAAAAAGAGTACTTCTGTATGGGAGGGGGGAGGCTGAGAAAAATTAACGAGCACTTTTAGGGGGGGCTTAAAAAAATTACCTCCTTCTCAAAGCTGTCAAGAATTTTAGTGAATGTACAAGATACCAAAACGCTACAAAAATAATTGATACTGCTTGACAATTAGTAATGAGCTAAAAAGTACCTTATTTTAAAATGTGACTGTAAAACTTTTGAAAGTAAATGCATAGCAGGTTCGGGCAAATAAAATTTTTAAACGGCTAGGTGGGGCTCGAGCCCCCTCTTCCCCCCATGGTTCTGTCTCGGGTTATCCATTTACGGAGGCGCTAATTTGAAAAAAATAGTGAGGAACCCTGAACAGACGAACTCGAACTCGTATGTGCGGTAAAGTGGTTTAACCAGAAACAGTAAAATTTAAACAATAATTAGTCCATTAATATTCTGTATGTCATATGGTTTTGTCTTTCACCTTAAACTATGTTCTGTATGTCTTTATTTATTGTCTATCAATTTTGGGGGGTCGAAGGGACTTGAGCCCTTGGATCCCCCCTACCCACGGGACATTCTTAAGACCTAAAAATAAAAAAAAAACACAAAGAAACTTATCACAATGCATGATTTAAAAAGCTCTAAATTAATCTTAAACGTGGGTGTCAAAATTATTATTCATAATAAAATTCCCCACGAAAAAAGTACAAAAACTCGCCCACGGAGTCTTTGTGTTTTGACCATTATTTGGAAATTAGGTTAGCCCTAAGAAAGGTAGTAATATTATACCTTACAAGCTTATATACGGAGAAAAAGACCGTTGTTCTTGTCCTCGTTCGTTTAGTGGTTAAGGCACTTCGGGCTCAACGGAGAGACTCGAAGACGGAGACGATGTCTCTTTTTCTCCTCTACTAAAAAAGCTCTAGACTGAGCTTAAACGTGGGTGTGAAGCTTATTATTCACAGCATGATTTAAACTTCCACGTAAAATTTATGTATTTGTTTAAATTTTGAATTGGTAGTCTTGAGCGCGGTGTGCATCCATCGCTGGCATGTTTAATTTATGTGGTCTTTGTCCGGCGCGTGTCGGACTTCTAGGCACGAATTTACATTAAAAACTAACATCATTTGGTGTAACGATTTCTAGAGTTCCATTGCACTTTAGAGAAATTCAACTAATTATTTACTGTAACAAAGACATGTCTTCACTTTCACAGCGCCCACCCATTTCGTCTTGGAAGAGTGGAGGGGAAATGTCTTCGTCTGACAGACATTATCTGGTATTAAAGCGGATGCTATCGCTTTTAAGACAGACGTAAAGTTCACTTGTTGTGACGTGAGAGGTGGGGGGGAAAGAAACGGATTCAAGCCCTAAATATTTCACAAACTTCTTCTAAAATCCTCCATGACGTCGGGTTGCCAGCACTTTCAACACCTATTAAGAAGAAAAAGCAGATGGCGAATATCGCCAACAAATCCGGAAATAAAAATTGAAGAAATATGTCATTGCACATTGGTGGTGATACGTGGCAAGATGGCCGCTCATTCAAGATGAAATTACAGATAATATAAATACTACATAACGCATGAATACATGCAAATAGCATCAGTGTATGTAGATCTGTAGCATAAATTTCACTTAATTCATAAATTAGTCATTTGAATGTAATCTCGTTGTATTTTTTCAAAAGAAGCTTATTTTGGAGATGAAATTAAGGGTACTAGGGGAGATCATTCATATAAAAAGATCGACATTTGCAGAGGCGTAGCCAGGTGGGATTTGGGGGGTTGTAACCACCCATCGCAATGAAATTTTGTATATTTAACATAGGAATATATGAGTTGTAGCTCTGTAACCCCTCCCATTAAGCCTATAACACCCTTATGAACTTTCTGCCTACGCCACTGGACACTTGTAAGATAGCAGAAGTGTGTGATACCTAAGCATTTGAATGCATCAAGAAGAGGCTTATGTTATGGGGGAGGGATCTCCCCCGAAAAAAATGTGTTTCGAAATTCAATGGGGGTGAGGAATTATGCCATCTAAGCCCCGTGTTGTCTACACCAGTAACATCAAGCTATTCTTCGTCAAGAGTGACGTAAAATGCATGACGTCACGGTCATCTGAAAGTGAAGAATTCTGGGAAATTTATATTCTGTGTAAAAGTTTATTTAAAGGAGTAGAGAAGCCCTCTGTCAGGAAAGAGAATTCTTGTTGCATTGGAGTAACACAGGCCTGGGTGGTTTTCCATCCCATTTTGCGGACAGAGGGATTTGGATGCAATCGGAACATGAAAAATGTATTAGGTGGTAGAAAATGTCCGTAAAAAAATAAATCGAGGATTAAGAATAGCAAAATTTGCAACAATATCAGAAGATTCAATCTTTGAACCTTTGTCATCGCCCATCCGCCATCTAAACTGCAATGAAAGTGGTCTTATTTACAGATTAGAAATTTGTAAATACACAAATGTGAAATAAAGAATACATTATTTTTTCTTAAAACAGTAATATATATAAAATATTGTTCACCTATAATTGGATTTACATTGTTGGATTGTTTTACCTACGATCATAAGCGTATGCAGAACGTTCATAAGGGGTTACAGAGCTACAACTCACATATTCCTATGTTAAATATACAAAATTTCATTGCAATGGGGGGTTACAACCCCCATCAACACCCCCTGCGTACGCCAGTGGCTACAATCTTTACAATCTTGTAAGTAGGGCTAAAGGGAGTAACGTATGAAGGATATTAAAAGCGGGGTTGTTTTCAATAAAAAGGGGGGGGGGCATTTCGATGGAACCAATTTTTTTCCAAAGAATTTAAGGTTATACCTGGTAATACTGTTCAAATAGGGGGTTAACCCCAAAACGCCCTCCTTGTGTACGGTCTCCTTTAGCACCAAAAAATTTCGTTCGTTATATACGAGGGTACGCTATAAGCCGGGTTCGCTATAGCGGGGTTTGATTGTAGTACAATTAGTGTAACTAATGGGATGGAGGGCGGTTAGCCCACCGTAGACTCCGAAGTTAGCTATGCAACAATTGGAATAATATCTCTCTATATGTTTTCATGGACATAACCTATGAAATATTGCCAGCTTTTAACTAGAAGATGAATTAGTAATTATTGGATGATAATTAACGAATATTCTATATACAGGTGTATAGAATATCCGTTAATTATCGGATATTCTATAATTATCGCCCAATCCGTTAATTAGCATCCGTTATTGGATAATAATTATCGGATATTCTATATACCTGTATATAGAATATCCGCAAATTATTATCCAATAACGGATAATAATTAACGGATGATAATTAACGGATTGGGCGATAATTAACGGATATTTGATAATAATTAACGGATATTTGATAATAATTAATGGATATTTTATACACCTGTATATTGACTAACCGATAATTAATGGATATTCTATATACAGGTATGTCAAGCCGTTCATTGAACCAATGAACTATTCAATGTCGAATAAATGAACGATTTTTCCCTTCTATTATAAACGAGCCGGCTCATTCAGTGATTCGGTCGTCGAGCGATTGGGCACTTCGCAAATTTAGTATATATTCAGTTAAATATACGTATACCGAATTTCGATATACATATATTTAACTGAAAATTAGACTTTGGAATTGATGAGGTCAGACATCTCATGTGCATCTTCAATATAACGTTGATACTCTTTTTTATTTGTTTATCTGTTAAATAGATTTATATGTTGTGCAAATTTAGACACACACACACTCACGCTTGCACACAGCAGTCGAGTTTTTAGGACCAGGGAGGGGGTCCCTACTTAGCAAATATTGTCTTTGGACGTCCTGAGGACGTTCTGGACATCCTCAGGTTGTCCTTAGGACGATCTTTGCTATCTGGGTAATAAAGTTCGTAAAATGGAGAGTTTGTAAGTGGAAATGCCTCTAAAACACGAAAAATGTATTTTTAAATACAAGGAAGGGTTCAGAATTAATAAACACATTTTCACCCCAGACAAAACTATGATATTCACTGGATTTAGTCCTCTTCTCCCTCTCTTCCTCCATTGTTTTATTTATACTAATGACAGCTTAAGTTATGCCTGCATAGTGAATAGCGTACACCTATTCATAACTATCAGAACTTAACAATGCAACTGACTAATAAATTCCGGTACGAAAACTCCCACATGACTTAATCTTCTAAATTAAAATAAATGTCAACTACAGCTTTATTATCCTTCATGATATGCTTTAACTTGCTCCGTATGAACAGCCCTCTTCAACGTTCATTTAATGTGGGTGGTATAAAATAATAGGAAATCGAATGCAAATTTCTCCCCCCCATTTCTCCTTTACAATTTGGAAAATCCGAAGCTGGACTAGATCGGGGGAATTCCATATCCCCCTTTCCAAATTTTTGGCATCCGATGTAAAACAGTGAAAAAAGAGTGAGGAAACTGAGTTCGTAAAAAAAAGAGAGGATGTGTAATTTTAGTTCGTAAATCTGAGAGGAAATTAACGTTAGTTTTACGTGATATTTTTCGGAATCAAAGCAATACTTCGAGAGAACGGAAAGTTCGTTACTGGAAGTTCGTACAAAAGCTAGTCTACTGTACTCGCTTATATATGCACATGTTCTTCCTTATAATTCAAATCTATGGCAGGTACATAAATTATGTGCAATACAAATTCAATTTCAAAGTCAATTTCAGAGCTGAGATTTGTTCGTATTCCTCCATTTGCTATTAACCTTCTAGAAGTGATCTTTAAGTTTACTCGTGGACTCCAAAATGCTGCCAAACCGAGGCCTGGTGGCCAAATTTTATCACACCTTTCGCTCGCATGGCGTCGAAGGTGTCCTACTATCTTTACGGAGTATCTTAATGTTAATTTGGGGGCTCGGCGCACCTGGGTACCATGGTTTGGCATCCATTGGTACATCGTGCAACACGTTTCTAAATTTAAACTTTCCCGACCAAGGGAGATGCATTCAACCTACCTTGTCTTACGTCTATCTCTTCGCGCCGAAACTCACCTGCAAATACTTTAGTTTTCAAAGATACCCGCGTGAAATTTTTGAAAAACTCTCGCTAAAGTTTCAACGATACTTATCGATACTTTGGATATAGCGACTCGCATCGATTCACGGCTTGTTTTTATGATATCGAAGAGCAGTGATAATTGATTGAATAATCGATTATGATACAATGTGATTAATCGATTTGAAAATATATACAGTAAAACATTCCAACAACGATATCCGATATAACGATAAATCCCTCTACAACGATAATTTTTCTCAGTCCGTATAATAGTGTGGCGGAGAAGTTTTACTGAGTAATGAACCCTCCCTATAACAATAACTCCCTCTACAACGATAATTTTTCTCGGTCCGTATAATATTGTTGTTGAGAGGTTTTACTGTATTTATTTTAATGTTACAGTTTACTAGTTCGTAATAATATATACAATTCTCAGGTCAGTGGCGCAGCAGTTCAAAAATTGTGGGGGAGAGCTGAAGTGGCTTTAAAGAAGATTGTGTGATGACGCCATAGAGAAAATAATGATACCCAATGGGGGGGGGGCTTGAATCTCCCGAGACCCCCCCCTTTCCTGCGCCATTGTCTCAGGCCAATGCACATGATTTAGAAAAGCGGATCTTTTGATGACGAAATGGGAGATTTAGACGGAAACGAAGACCTTTATTTTACAGCCAATAATTGTACTCCAATGAGGGGCTGGAGTAACACCCAAACCCCCCGCCCTGCGCACAGCCTTTATTTTGTAAACATATTAACTTAAAAGGTAAAAAGGGCATCAGCATGAGAAATCCTTGTAAAAGCTATATAACTTCCATAATCGATTATACGTTATTTTGACATTCCAGGTACCCTTTGCTTGGTAATCCTTCTGCTTCCATCTGTGTAAGTCATACGTTCCATACTAAGGGTTTTATGCCACTTTGAATCTCCGAAATTACGTAATAATAAAGCATTTTAACTGACAGTGTTGCATAGGCGAAAAAATCAATGTGCAATGCAGTGAAAGGTCGCAACAACGCTTTTAAATATCAGGAAAGCGCACCGAAGCGTTTCTGATAGACGTCACTGTTCTTCGTTAGGAATCGATGCGAGTGTTGCCATTTCACATTACTGTTAGTTATCTGACAGTAGCGCCAATTATTGCCGAAAAATATTTTCTAGGCCTAGAAATGAAGGGTACTATTGGAAGGTGGGGAAGTATTAATTAATGAAGTTTAATTGGGCCTTCCAAGCATTGCTCAAGCTGGGTGTAGATCCATGGTCGTTAACGAGATTGTTTTGCTGTATATAAACACGGAAAGCCTACAGAAATCCAACTTCAAAAGCCATCTTGGTTGAAATATAATAGAAGGCTCCATAAGCTTAAAATTTATTGTTTGTGTTTTACAACGCAGTGACAACTAAGGTGATGCTGCACCGGAATCTATAGGTTTCCAAGGAATCCGGACCTCTTGAGACATAAGAAACCAAACTCTGGACTACAGTGAGTCGGTAAGCGATTTGATTTTTGCACCGTTGAAAGTGTAACCCGGGTTCATGACACGCTACACAGACGCGTTACCGTAAAGCTAAAAGTAAAATTATGATCGTTTCCCCAGTAATTAGCAGCAATGGAAGATTTTTAAAATTCAGCCATTTTAACAATTTTTGGGCCCCTTTAGCAGGGATTTGGAAGCGCTTTGTTTGTCCGATACACAGAACGCCAACATCTCTGTATTACAAGGGCGGATCCAGAAAAATTTTCGGGAAACAGCTTAGAAACCAATTTAGAGCTGTACCACGGAAACTACTGCCGAGTTTCGATAAGCAATGAGAAGTGTAAATTTGCTATTCTCAAGAGGGATTGGGGGAGTGCCACCATCCCTGTAGCTGCCCTTGGTCCAAAACGCTTTAATACACGCTTCCCAGCGTTTAAAACAAAGCTCTGTAACCAGGGACGGACCGGAGAGCCGGTGCGCCCTCCGAAAATCCAAGGTTTGCCCTCGTTGAGAAGACCCAGTCCGCCCTTAGTATTATCCTTTAATGTCACAATATTGTGTACTGTTAGCAGGTCGTATACACGTTGGATATGTTATTATAAACTAGGAATCTATCTGGGGATTTTTCGAGACTAAGAAATTTAATCTTAGTTTATATTAAAGTAAATTTGCGCGATAATTATCACAGCAATCACTTTCAACCTAATAATCTGATTATAAATTATCTTCCGACCATTCTTAGGCCATGAGACTCCATGTAGATAAACAGGGGCAAGAACATCATTATATAATGTTTATTGTTGACAGCCGGGAGAGGGATTCATTTAGGCAAACTATGAGTATTTCTAAAGGTCAGCCATTGCTCTCTAGACAATCTTATCGTCCACACCCATCACTGCGATTTATTGCTGAGAAAGTTGAACATCAAAGAAGAAGGAGATTAAAACGTCCAAATCCATCGATACATCAATATAAATTTGATCGACTATACGAGATTGAAATTCTTTAACCATCCAATGCCGATATTAAATATCATCATACTGTCTCCATTCACTATCCTTATACTGTCTCTATTCAATATTCTCCTACTGTCTTTTTTCAATGTTCTCATAATGTCTCTATTCAATGTTCTCATAATGTCTCTATTCAATGTTCTGATGCTATCTCTATTCAATGTCCATATACTATATTAAAGGCCCTCATACTGACTGAATTCCATGTCCACATACCGTCTCTGTTCAATGTCCACATACTGTTTCTATTAAATGCCCTCATAATGTCTCTATTCAGTGTCTGCATACCCTCTTTATTCGATATCGTCATATTCTCTTTGTCTAATGTCTTCATACTATCTCAATTCAATTTCCCCATACAGTCTCTACTCAATACAATCATACTGTCTCTACTCATATAATCATGCGGTATCTCTGCTCAATACAATCCTACTGTCTCTGCTCAATACAATCCTACTGTCTCTGCTCATACAATCATGCGGTATCTCTGCTCAATACAATCCTACTGTCTCTATCCAGTGCCGTCTTAGTGTCTCTAAAACCATGCAAATTCTTTTAGAGACCGTTACTGGCAACCGCGCAAACTTGTAGAAAATATTTGGGGTCTCAGGTGCGATCCAATCGTGTTCACTTGTTTAGGCTTTATTTTTAATCTCAAGCAGAAATAGGCGCCTTTGCCCCCGCCCCCTACACTTGAATTAAAAGGAAACACCTAAAGATTTAAATAGATAACAAAAAAAAAATCGAATTTATTTAAATTTCTTGATACTTTAGATGAAAATTCAAAGTTGCAACTAACAAGGGAACCCCTTTCGCTGTTCACTGCACTTTGAGATCAGACCTATGGAAGATGATAGTGCTTGACTTCCTGATCACGAATGTGAATTATCTGTCTTCTAAAATAATATCACAATTTTTGATGAATATTTGAAATCCAAAAATGACACTTTTACTCCAGGTTTGATATTTTTTAATCGCACTGTATGTGAGCAAAAACAGGTTTGAAGTCGGTAAGATTATGAAGGATCATCGTATTTAACGGATAAAAATAAAAAAATTATGTCTCAGCTAATTTAAACAGTATAAAAAAATTAATATGAAAAATGAACTTTTAGCATAGATATTTGGCGAATTTGGCGACAATTTTGAAGAGTTGGCGGGACATTTAAGTTTCGCATTCCACTAGCTATATAAACTCGTCCGCAAGTGTAACGTCAATATAGTTGTACGAGTTTCCGATTGTGAGAAAATGAAAAATATAGTGAACATAATTCAATCCGTTTTGAATTTGGTCGTTAATAAATACGACACGCTTCCGTCGTTAATAACTGATCAAGAACTTAAGGAAAGTCGGGAAGTATTGTCGAAAATCGAAAACATAATTTTTAATAACAATGTCAGTGAAAATATCAGTTTAGATTTTGAAGACAATTGTGATTTCCGTATCGACGAAGAAAGTGATATTAGTATAGTCGGTGACGAATATTATAACTGTACTGTAAAGGGCGATCAATTGGCAAATGAATTCAGTTTAGAAAATATGCAAACAATTGTTCAGTATTTTGACAGTTGTCAAAAAAATAAATTCCAGAAAACAAACAGGAGATATCCAACAGTAAAATACCCTACTTATATTTCGAGGTTTAGAAAATATATATCAAATATGGGCACAAATATAGAAAAGTATAAAATAATAAAAAATGAAATGTTAGCCAGATTTACAAAAGCTAGGGAAAATTATTTACCTGTTCATGATATAGATTTGAAAAGATGGGCGATCCTGAAATCCCAAGAGTTAGGATTTGAGGATTTTAAATGTTCCGATAATTTTATAGATAATTTTAAGAGCCAAAACAAAATAGTTGCGCGGAAAGTAACAAAATATATCACTCAAATATACACCCAGAATATGGGTAATATAGAAGATAGTGCCATAGAATTTATTTTGATAACGAGAAATGTTACTGCTAATATTATCCCCCAACAAATTTTTAACTCTGATCAAAGTGGTTTTAATTATTTTCTTCCAAATTAAAGGCAGCTATCGCATAAAGGTGAAAAACAGACATTTTCTTTAATAGGGTCTGATTTTGGCAGAACACATTCATATACAATAATGCCAATAATATCAATGAATGGGGAACTGACAGGGAAAATGTTACTTTAAGAGAAGCTGCGGGACGATTCGGCCTGACTGTCAAAAAGAATTTATTTCAACCTCCAAACTTATATATTACATGCTCCAAGTCGGAAAAAATGGACAAAATCAAAATGAGAAAGTGGGTAGAATGTTGTATGAAACCCATCATGTCTCCTCCTTCCTGTGTTTTACTAAACTCATGGACAGGTAGTACAGACCCAAACACTTATTAAGGTTTTCCGGAAAATTGTATATCCTTGCAAATACCCCCCAAAGCAACATCCGTCATGCAACTGCTGGATGTTCATTTCTTTTGACAATATGAAAATTTGCAAAAAAAATCAAACAATAGAATAACAATCGATGAAATGGATATTGACATACGACATCGAAATGCAGTAACAAAAATGCATTCTTTGGTTCACAATCCATTATAGTCTAAAAAATATCGCCCTACGTTACAATTTGCTTGGTTTAGGTGCTGTTATAGCAATCATAATTCCAGAAAATTCAAAAATGTTGAGGAAATTTATTTTGAAATTGAATAAAACAATTTTAGCCGAGATAATTGCAAAAATCTATCATTCTTAAAATGTGCCCTCTGTAATCAATTGCTTTGCTTCACTCATTTTTTGTACTGTATCACTTTCACGACTTTCCTGAGATGCACACAGTTTAATTTTTCTCATTTTTAAATGAAGGGCATAATTCAATGATTAATCCACGTGGTTACATAACTTCATGAAATGAAGGACATTTCGTGAAATTTTGTTCACATTTTTCTAATTACAATAAATGCATTTTCAAATGGCCTACTATTAAGTTTTGTTCACAAGTTTTTTAAATTCCATGGTTGCAACAACGTTTGATATGGGATGACCACATCCAGGTTGGATAAATACAGCAACTTTTCATTATTCATACGCATATATTCATACATCTCATATATGGATACTCATATAGTCATTCATCTCATACATGAATACTCATATATTCATGCATCTCATAGATGAATACTCATATATTCATGCATCTCATAGATGAGTACTCATATATTCATGCATCTCATATATTCATGCATCTCATATATGAATACTCATAAATTCATTCATCTCATAGATGAATACTCATATATTCATTCATACATTTCATTCTCATGTATGCATGCTTATATGTATTCATGTGCTTCTTTTCCTCATGAGATAATATTTTGGAAAAAGAAATGTAAAAGAAACTTGATATGGGCTGCGGTAATACGAAATAACTATTTTAAACGACAATCTGGCACAGCCTTCAACATTGTCGCCAAATGTCTATGCTAAAAGTTCATTTTTCATATTAATTTTTTTACACGGTTTGGATTAGTTGAGACATAATTTTTGTTTATCCGTTAAATACGATGATCCTTCATAATTTTACAGACTTCAAACCTGTTTTTGCTCACATACAGTGCGATTAAAAAATATCAAACCTGGCGAAAAAAGTGTCATTTTTGGACTTCAAATATTCATAAAAAATTGCCATGTCATTTTTGCAGACAAATGATTACATACTTGTGATTAGGAAGTCTAATACTATCATCTCCTATAGGTCTTACATCTAAATATAGTAAACAGGGGAAAGGGATTCCCTTGTAAGGTAAGTTATTGACTGTTTCGTCGGGAAAGTGATCTGCCATCATCAGAACAAACGTTTTGCATCGTAACAATTATTTACAACTTAGTTACAACTATGGCTGTCTGCGAATTTTCATTTAAATGATTTGTACAATGTACTCTTCTATATTATTACTTTACTTGATAATTGTTACAGCACTGCAGGCATCTATCGGTATAACAAAGCATAGGCCAAGGATGACAAACCTATGGCACCCATTCCAGAGTGGGCACGTGCAAAAACTTTGCCGGCACGTCAACGAATCACATGTAATATCATTTTATAAGCTTATAAGTTATTCAAAATTTTATTTTAATTGTTACACTGTGCAAGTTTACGAGTTGTTTTGCACGAAAGAAACTAACCAAGAAATACATAATCCACCCTAGGAATGGGGATCGATAACTGAAAGTGAATGAGTAATTGAGTATTACAGAACTTGGGAAGGGTGGCGACTGAAGGCAGCGGTATAACAAGAACTTAGAATGCCATTCCGGAAACTTTTGGTTATTCACAAACACTGGCGGTTGCTATATTATAAATTTTCTCCTCTACGTGTGCTTATAAGTCGTTATTTTCCGAAATTAATTTTATAAAGGATAATTGAAGAAACATAATGAATGATACAAGCACAGTTTGGCTTGAGTATTACTAAAACTAACGACACATTAACCAGATATAAAACATTTGGCCACCCATGTGCAGCAGCAAAAATTCTATTAATTTGTACAAAAATGTGTCATGTTATGAGTTCTTCTTTATGAAATCAATGCTCATTTTTAAATTTGTCTCGATAAAATTTTGCAATAATAAATTTTGCATGATTATCCTTCATTACAAACTGCTTGGCAAGTTAGAAACACTATGAATATTTTTTGTAATTTTTGGGCAAGCATAATTTTATGACTTGTGCCCTGAATTGTACGTTTGAGCAAAACGGTATTCATGACTGTTGAGAAATAGTTTTTATTAATGTATCACATAAATTACTATGTAAAATAAAATTAACAAGCACCAATAAAAACCGTGCGTATTATCAAAAAAAATTGCTAAATTAAATGAACGCCACTGCCATTGCAAAAACAAGACCATAGAACAAGTAATTTTTTTTCTGCTTAGGGAAATATTTTTGCCGTCATAATAATCAAACAAAAGAAATTAAATGCCAAATTGGCTAGGCTAAAATTAAATACAATGAAATGCAAAAAGTCCTGTGCAAAAAAATGAACTCTGCAACTTAGAATCTTTATCTGTATAATTTATAGAATGTTTATCTATCTAATCTATAGAATCTTTATCTGTCTAATCTATAGAATCTTTATCTGTCTAGTATATAGAATCTTTATATGTCTAATTTATAGAATCTTTGTCTATCTAATCTATAGAATCTTTGTCTATCTAATCTATAGAATCTTTGTCTATCTAATTTATAGAATCTTTGTCTATCTAATCTATAGAATCTTTGTCTATCTAATCTATAGAATCTTTATCTGATGTATAGAATCCTTATCTATCTAATTCATAGAATCTTTATCTGTCTAATCTATAGAATATTTATCTATCTAATCTATAAAACCTTTATCTATCAAATCTATAAAATCTTAATAATCTGAAATGCTACATTTTGCTTATTCTGCTATAGGGTTGAGAGACTTAGTCATTAAAAAAATGTCGGTAACAAAGTAAAAGCTTACGAATAGTGGATCCCCCGCCGAAGGTTATTGAAAATGAAGTGGACTGGTAAGATGTCTAACCAAGAAGTCCTGAATAAACCCAGTGCAAAAATAGGCTATCATGACTACAATTCTGAGGAGAAAATTAACATATTGCTGATGCATAAGGAGTGTAGAAAAGTGCAAGATACCCCCAATTAGCACTAGAGAGGAAACATCATAGGGAAGAGATCTAAAGGCAGAGAAAGGAAGAGGATGGACGGAGGATTAAAGGGCTTAGACTGAACTAAGCGTGAAAGACATTAGCCATGCAAGAAGAAACAGGAAAAAGTGGATTATCTTAGCCGCCAACCTCCGAATCGGAAACGAATCTCAAAAAGAAGAAAACATAAACAATTTTAACTATAATTTTATATAACATTTTAGTACTAATTTAGTAATATTTTAGATATTTTAGTACAAATTCTGAGCAATATTTTAGTACAAAACCCCTAGTAATATTTTAGATATTTTAATACAAATTCTCAGTAACATTTTAGATATTTTAGTACAAATTCTCAGTAACATTTTAATACAAATTTCTCAGTATTTTAGATATTTAATACAAATTCTCAGTAATATTTTAGATATTTTAGTATAAATTCTGAGCAATATTTTAGTACAAATTCTGAGCAATATTTTAGTACAAATTCTGAGAAATATTTTAGTACAAATTCTCAGTAATATTTTAGCACAAATTGCAATATTTTAGATATTTTAATACAAATTCTCAGTAATATTTTAGATATTTTAATACAAATTCTCAGTAATATTTTAGATATTTTAATACAAATTCTCAGTAATATTTTAGATATTTTAGTATAAATTCTGAGCAATATTTTAGTACAAATTCTGAGAAATATTTTAGTATGAATTCTCAGTAATATTTTAGATACTTTAATACAAATGCTGAGAAATATTTTAGTACAAATTCTCAATAATATTTTATTACAAATTCTCAGTAATACTTTAGTACAAATTTTCAGTAATATTTTAGTACAAATGCTCAGTAATATTTTAGTACAAATGCTCAGTAATATTTTAGTACAAATTCTCAGCAATATTTTAGTAAAAATTCTCAGTAATATTTTAGAACAAATTTTCAGTAATATTTTAATACAAATTCTCAGTGATATTTTAATACAAATTCTCGGTAATATTTTAGTACAAATTCTCAGTGATATCTCAGTACTTAAATATTTATATAACAGGCTTATAATATAATATTATAGAATTTCAATCTTTAATGCTTTTTCTATTAATTAAGTGGAATTTCAATATTCATTGAATAATATTTTTTATAATTTGATAACGTTTTAATATGATTTAGGAATATGTTAGTAAGATGTTCATCAACTCCTATTATGTAACCAAAAGAAGAATACAACTCATCTGTTGAACTGAAAATACAACTGCATTCAAATGTTGAGTTATCTTTCATTGATTTTACCATTAGCGGAAAGGTTCAAAATTTCACCTTCACTGGCACTTGCAATCGCGAAATCCCAAATTAACTGTCAGTTTTTATCAGAGATAACTGGTATTAAATTCAGTAGCCGATAGTGCTAATCCTGGCGCCGAAATGTTGCTTTAGCATTTTTCGGTGGCAGTTTTCTCTTTTCGTTTATCTTTTTAATGACCCCTGGCTTGTTGACCTTTCTCTTGTAAACAAGGCAAAAAAAAAAAAAAAAAAGGAAGGAAGAAAAG
>QLNU02015270.1:16304756-16318716 GCA_006491805.2 Dysdera silvatica
AACTGGCGAAGATTCCATTGTATGCAAATCGGTGATGAAGCAAATAAGGACAATTTCAAGTTAAAGCTAATGACGATTAGGTTGGCAATTCTAGTTTTAAAAGTTTTGTTTAGCAATCGACTCTTAGCAGTTTAAAACAAATACTCGTATCACCCTTTGAAGTTGAAGTTAACCTAGAATAGCAACGAAAGCTATTGGTTGCTTTTTCGTTCTTTTTGTGGGGGGGCGGGGGCGAAAGTGATTGTCCACCCTATTGGTTATTTGTCCCCCTGTGGTATCTCTTTTCCTGGAAAGTTAAAGTTAGGAAAGAGGAAGATTGACAAAATAGGATGTACCCCACCCTTTTGGCGCAGTATAGCCCAGATGCTCTTGCGCCATAAAAATCCAAACAAACAAACAAACAAACAAGCACCCCCACCCTTCTTCCCTCTCTCTCTCTCTCTCTCTCTTTGTTTTCCTCTTCCTTCCCTCCCTCCTTCCTCTCTCACCACACAAGCGGGGGAACTTTCCCCCACCTTGGCAGAGGGGTGTCCGCAAAAGCCACGTCCGCTCTGGCCACATAACTCTCTCTTGGGCCGGGATTATATCATGGAAAATGGAAAAGTACCGGACACTTGGCTTAAAATAGGAATCAGAAACAAATCTCCCCACCCTTAAAAGGTTTTAGGATCCGCCAATTTGTCTGAAACAGATCTGCAAAACTGAATAGATCCGAAACAGGTCTGCAAAACTAAACAAATCTGAAACGGATCTGAAAAACTGAATGCACAAATAAAGAAGAGAGTGTTTGATCAATTGAATGCTTAAAAGGGCACAACCCCCCCCTTCAAATTTATTTGAGGGATCAAAGGGACCTGGTTCCCCCCTAGAGTTGGCACCCCTAAAACCAGATGTGCTTTGAGAGCTTTAAAAAAGACATGACTGTTTATTTCTGTTTTATTTGCATTTTATGAAACAGAGACAGCTAAAGCTTTCTTTTGAGACGTAATCTTATACCAGCTGGGGACTTTTTCTTTGGAGAATAGGGTATAGAAAAATTAGCATACATTTTACCGCCCCAATTGGGAGTAAAACCCGTAATTTCCAGCCGGTGGAGAAACACATTACTATTACGTCATCACAAAACAGAAGCAGATAAAATTCAAATACTATACGAGTAGTCCTCAATCAGTGGCGTGGGAAAGGGAGGGGCTCAGAGGCATCAAGCCCCCCTTGGATGCCAAAATGCATTACTTTCTATTCTTTAAGACCGCATCATATAATGCTTCTTTAAAGGCACTTGAGCTCCCCATAATCACTTTAAGTTTTGATTTGCTACTCCGCTGTCCTTAATTTGCGCTGATCCAGAAAAACGTCGATTTTAAAATCAGGGCTTTACAAAGTTAAAGGAATTATTATGTATAACGTATTACATGTCTTTTCGTAATGCATGTTATACGAAATCGCAATTTTAACATCGATGAGTTGGAATAAAACATGTAAAGAATTATTAATAATTACAAGCGATTATATAAATAATGTCATTATAACAGGCAATGAAATTAAATGCAACTCAAGTGATTTATGGCAGAAGTGAACGTTTAGAAAAATATTGGAAAAAGTTCTGTCATTATGAATAAGATATGACATGAATCACAGAATACCACCTTAATCCCAACTGCTAACCTCTCTCGTACATCATCACTTCCTAACATTTTAAACGACCATGCTGACCGCACACACGTCTTCAACTTTTTACAGAGAACTGGCTTTTACAACAGTCTTTGATTTTACCATGTTTGGCGCAGTATAGCCCAGATGCTCTTGCGCCATAAAAATCCAAACAAACAAACAAATTCCAATTACTGTCGCGGATAAAGTAGTCAATTTTTGAGGAATTTAGGATGAAAGAAGATAGTAAAGAGACATTCTCTTCAAAAGGTAAAAGCTGGTGTGTGCGTTTCAGGCTCTGCACCGATTGATTTGATTTGTTTGAATTTTACGGCGCAAGGAGAGCAAGGGTCATGCTGCGCCGGGACCTACAGTTTTCCGAGGAATCCGAACCTCAGTTTCAGGAAACCAAACCCCAAACTACGTTGACCAGTTAGTCGGTAAGCGTCCCTTATTGGCGCAGTAGGGAGTCGAATCCATGATAATTTCAAGCTGTGTGAACGTGTTACAACTGTACCACCCCAGACCCTGCGGCAAGGGTCATTAGCGTACACAGAAAGTTCTTAAAGTGGGGAGGAGGGTTTTTTTACAGGGCTACAACTCCATATCATCATCAACAACCATTTTAAATTCATTGTAGGCTAGAGGTTTCGCTGCTTTCAAACATACACGTAGTATGGTGAAAGACATACACAGCAATGAGAATGGCCTAAGTCATTGGCTTTTTATTTATTTTATAAAAGAAAATAAGAAGGAAGTTTGTTTCGAATCGCTCCAAATCTCCCATAGGAGCTCTTCTCTCCCATAAATTAATGGCTGCCTACGCATTTTAACCAAATAACTATAAGTTTGGTAAAATAATGTTTGATAATTCTAAATATGGAGAAGACCAATATTGTTTATATTTATTTTCACCTTTTCCAACTGGTGCAAACAGAAGGCAACGTTATGGACAATGTTTGTTTGGTACCTTACGACAGAAGGACTACTAAATTTCATCACCGGCACATATTTTGCATTTTTGAGGGATTCAGACCTGGGCATACGGATGTGTTGATAAAACAGGAAGCGTTCGTTATTCATTTTTTTAGTAGATAAGTGCGTTTCTTCTGCGACACAATGCAACATGTAGAAACGTCAAAAGCGCGTGAAATTTTACTGGGGTGCATTCGAAGGAACGACATTTTTTTTTAGTAAAGAGGGGGACATGTCGTTATATGTATGTATGTATTGGACAAGGGAGGAATTGAGAAGGGTGGCCGCCGGAGGCGGCGCTGTAATTCCAGACAGGACGCTCAAACAGCGTAACCAACCGCCGAGGCAGTTGGGGGAGGGAGAGGAGGTATTAGAGAGTCCACCATACACAGCACACAAAGATGCACGCTTACATAGGTGTCGTCATCGAACGTGAACCGAAACCAGCTGCTGGCCGGCACGGAGAACGGCCCTAGCTACTGGACCGGAAACACATCACAGCACCGGCCGCGGACGAAAATATCGTTATACTTTTAAAGAGAAAATCGGATCAATCCAATCAGAATAGTGTTTTCTTAATGAACACGAGTTATTTAGCTCAAAGAAGGAAGCAATGCAGGAAGACAAAACAACTTGTAGAAGTGTGGAGAGGTGTGAGTTTAGAATAACTAGAAGAATTTAAAAAGAAAGAGACACAAGAAGAAAACAAGTTTTGGAAACGACATTCTTGGAGTGAAAGAGCTTAAAGTGAAATGATCTGGGTATATTAAAAGAAAACTGACTGACGATGGACAATTTAAATCCTCGGCTGGCTCCCAAAGGACTATCGAAAACTGAGGAAATATTCCCGATAAGCTAGATAGCCGAAATCGACATTGGAATAGAGACAATTGGTCGTAAGCAAACACGCATGAATGAAATGTGTAGAGACCTTCATCCAACAGCGGGCGAATAATGATTGGTTGTGATGGTACACGTCCACGGAAAGTACAAGTGATTCCATTCATGGATTTGAAATTGACGTCAGTTACGAATCCACGTTACCACAACAAACAGTTTAAGGCAAACGGCCCATTGCATCTCCGATCACCTGTGAAAATTGAAAGCGGTGGAAACAGATCAGAAAATCGCCGGAAATGATGTAATGGCTGCCATAATTCTAATGATGAAATCGAATCAATGAGGCTCTTTGTGTTTGGTATCAACGCAGCCTGTAATAACCTGTATAGGCTTAAAGCGACATGGACATATATAATTAAACGGTGGTTAAATGAAGGTAACAGAATTGAACTTGATTATGTTCACATCAGTTGGCCAATCAAGTTCTTCTTGAGCAGAAATGCACCGTGAAATGATGATGATGACACAATGAATTGATGATGAGACTTCGTGAGCTGATACGATATAAAACTGGTTCTCATGAAATTCAATCTAAAATAGCCATTCTTAATACAAGTCCCGCAATTAGCTTTGTCTCTCATTTGTAAATCTGACTAACCTCTGCATCTGGACTTTCCAAATTTTATGGATTCAAGGATTCCTTCGCCTCCAGGCCCGTAGACGATTAGTACAGGGGGCTATGAATGTTACGGGGGTGTTTAATAAAATTTAATAAATTAAATTTTAATGTAGTTTGATAATATATTTAACAGTACTAAATATCTGAGCAGACTAGTATATTTAACGTTAACGAATAAGTTTCTTAACCCTTTCACGACTAAGGGAAACATTTTTCCCCATTTTAAAATTGGTGATTGTCGTATTTAATTATAACCTTATCTGCATTTTTTATACCATTTTTTATGCATTTTTTCTCATCAAATTCCAAAAAAAAACTACACATTATGTATTTTTCTTACGATTTTTATTTATTTTACGTCTAAACAAACTGAAATAAACAGTTACAAACTAATATTTACTCTTAGCAACCTCATGGTCCTGTAAGGGTTAAGGTAAATTTTACATTGAAATTTTTAGAGGTATACTAAAATTTATAATTGCCCTTATTGTAGAGTAGATGTAGACTCAACCCTCTGTTAAAAAAAATGATGTATACAAGATCTACTGATGATACAAGATACTGATGTATACAAAATCTATTTTTAAAGGAAGAAAAATCCATTGTCAAATACAATTTTATACGAAACAAAAAATTTAAAATATTAAATTAATTTATTTTGAAAAATCTATTTCCCAGAGGGATTGATTACTTTTTCAGTGGGAGGGGGTCAGTGTCCTCTAACCCCAGAGTGGCTACGGCTCTCTTAACTTCTTACAAATCACTAATGAATTGCATTAAACACACACGAGGTTAGTATAAAGATTTATAAGTAAAAATCAGCATTAGAAGTGTGACTCTTATATCGCCGTTTTCTACTTATATAAACCTTATCTGAGTTTATTTGTTTATTTTGTTTACTTATCTGAGTAGTTTACCTCAAATTACCTTACATAGCATAAAAATATTTCCATTTTCATTTCCATAATTGATTGACTGATATTGTATGATTTACAAAACAGATATCACATGTTATAAGCCATACGTTGTTGAGTAACCTTTGTGGCCATCGAACTCTAGTTAAAAAGTAAATATATATGAAGTGAATAAAAATGAATTTAGTTAGATAACCAGAGTGCACTTCACTCAAAGCTTGACGAAGGACAACAAAATCTATTGATTACTCCTGATGAAGAACTGCTGCTGACGCGTCCGAAAGCTTGGGTGATCTTTTTTATTTAACCTTTTGTATGTAAATGCCGAATGTATTACTTGTCTTCTAAAAATCTACCAGAAAAATGATAATAATTTTAGAGATAAATAAAGGATTTATTACAAATTATTGTGTATAGATAAGCAGATAATTATAATAAACAGCAAAGGGACATATAAATTTTATATGTAGAGTTTAGCATTTTTAAAATTTTTTTTTTAAAAATCAATAATTTATTTTTGCATTATGACGAATGACCTTATTTCAGAACGCAGATACAAATTTTTAAAGTTTTTGCTTTGACCATGTAGTATTTTGTTTTGACTACGTAGTATTTTGTCTTGACCACGTAGTATTTTGTTTTGATAATAAGCGTAATCTGGTAGGGGTAAAGGGGGCACATACTCCAGTTTTTTTTTAGAAAAAAAATGAAAAATCGTATTTTTTCCACCCAATTTTTTTTTTTTTTGCTCCTCCCCCAGTTTACACGCTATATTACGTCTATTATTATTATTACTATTATTATTATTATATTTACGCCCATGGTATTAGCTATATGGCAGCAATAATTATTTTGAAACTATTTTATGTCACTTCGGAACAGAAAAGAACTGAACTTCATGAAATAATTATTCACAGACTAGACGCCGATGGCATACAAAACGAAAATTGGACATACACAGACGATAAACAACTTCTCGCAAAAACATCTTAAATTTCACCTGGCAACACAGATTTCGTTGCCAGGAAGCGGAACATAAACTTCAGACTTGAACTGCGCCAATTAATTGTATTTAATGGAGGGCTACGCCTTATTGAAACCCTCGACACGTCCACGAAATTGTTAAATACTGCAAGTCCGTCCGTCTTCAAAGAACCGTAAACATTTCTGCTCTGAAAACGAAAACAGAAGATAAATTTGACTCGTTCACGGTTGCGATTAAAAATACCAAATTTAATAATCAATTAATCTCTCTCTCTCTCTCTTTCGGGGTGAAAATTATTTCCTTCCCCACAAACAACCTATTCAAATTAAGAAATGCTACCCACCAATTTTATCAATTATTTTTGCCGTAATTTAAATTCCTTGATTTAAAACTTAGAACTAAGAAGGTAAACATTGGGAGATTAATTTTGTTTGTAATTACACAAACATTAATTTAATCATATTTCTTAAATATCAAATATGTGCGTAAGCCGTCAATATAGTTTTAGTTCGATTAGCAAACACTGGCGATCAAAATTGGATACACGTTTGTGCTCAAAATTAAATACGCATTTGAACTCAAATTTGATTATTCCTATTAGTACCCAAATTTGATTATTCCTATTAGTACTAAAATTTGATTATTCCTATTAGTACTAAAATTTGATTATTCCTATTAATATCCAAATCTGATTATTCCTATTAGTACTCAAATTTAATTATTCCTATTAGTACTCAAATTTAATTATTCCTATTAATACCCAAATCTGATTATTACGATTAGTACTCAAATTTGATTTTTCCTATCAGTACTCAAATTTGATTATTCCTATCAGTACTCAAATTTGATTATTCCTATTAGTACCCAAATTTGATTATTCCTATTAGTACTAAAATTTGATTATTCCTATTAGTACTAAAATTTGATTATTCCTATTAATATCCAAATCTGATTATTCCTATTAGTACTCAAATTTAATTATTCCTATTAGTACTCAAATTTAATTATTCCTATTAATACCCAAATCTGATTATTACGATTAGTACTCAAATTTGATTTTTCCTATCAGTACTCAAATTTGATTATTCCTATCAGTACTCAAATTTGATTATTCCTATTAGTACTCAAATTTGATTATTCCTATTAGTACTCAAATTTGATTATTCCTATTTGTACTCAAAATTATATAAGCACCTCAGAATTAAAGTACCAACCATCAGAATTTAGTTAATAGAATAATGTACGTTATGAAGTAAAGATTATGCATGATATGAAGTGAAATTAATGCATGTCGTGCAGTGAATTTTATGCATGTTATATGACATAAATTGCTACATTTGGGAAAAAAACATTCATATATATGCAAAAGTGTCCAAATCACCTGATTTATGCAAAGAAATTAGTGAAACAAAGCTATCAATCTTATACCTTATTTTATTATATATATTTCCTTTCTCATTTTTTCTTTAGTTTTTCCTGCGCTTGTTCTTTCATTAATAACAATATTAATTATTATCAATTCTGGTTTGTGTTTGAATCGTTTTGAGCATAAAAATAATATTTCATAAAAGAAATAGTCACGGGGAATCTATACAAATAAACTCCATTAACCCTTAACGATAAATCACTGGATCATTGATCCATTTGTTGAATTGATAGAATATATTTTTTATTAATGGAATATATTTTAGGGAAGAAATACCTCCCAATGACCCTAACATAAATCACAACGAAGATAAATTCTATTGATTAAAATCTATATTCAATGGATGATAAAATTCTATTGGAGACGAAGATAAAATGTATGAATTATATGTTTTATTGATGATAAACGTAAATTCTACAGCTCACAGAATAAATTTTATTAATCATATATATCAATTTCGTGGATCACAAAACAATTCTATTGATCAAAATGATCGATTCTATTAGTAAAGAAGGTCAATTCAATTGATCAAAAAAATCGATTCCATTTATCTAAAGATCTATTCTGTGGATTACCAAAACAAATACCATGATTGTGAAAATTAATTCTATTGATCTCAAATAAATGCTATTGATCTCAAATAAATGATATTGATCTTAAACAAATGCTATTGATCTCAAATAACTGCTGTTGATCTCAAATAACTGCTGTTGATCTCAAATAAATGCTATTGATCATAAAAGAATGAATCCTATTTATTATAAGAAGGTAAATTCTATTTATCATAAGAAAATTATTTCTGTATGAGGATAAATTTCATTAATTATAAGAATATAAATTCTGCTTGTCATAAAAGAATAAATTCTACTGATCATAAAAGGGTAAGTTTTTTTGATCATAGAAGATAAGTTCCTTTGATCATAAGATAATAAATTTCCTTGATCACAATAAATAAACTTGAATAAAATAAATTTGATTGATTAAAAACAGACTTTCTATTCATTGATCCACAAAAATCAAAACCACTCAACCTATAATTTGAAACTAAATGGATAAAGCTGAAATTTTAAAGAAAAATTTGCTAAGAATAAAACTTAGTTTGTGTCGTCTTTAATTATAATCAGTTCTACGTTCCAAGCAGAAGTAACTGTAATTCAAACACATTTGTTCATAAAAAATTCCTCCCTCTGGAAGGGATCATGGTAAACTTTTAAATTAATCTGAACAGGGACGAAAGGGAAAAAAGGAATGTGTAGAGACGAGGAGAAGAGGGATAAATAGGGATGGAGGGGCAGGGAGTTAAAGTTTCTTTTAATAATAATAGGGAATTGATATATCACTAAAATACGTCGTCACATCGAGATGGCTTGAATATCAAATTTAAAAAAAAAAATATCCGTCACCACGGCGTTGAAGTCCAAAACAGCTGACAGTTTAATAACACTGTTGCCAAAGCATGTGAAAACAATCCTGACGTCAGAGATTAAATAACAAACGGATTAAATATTCAAAAAAAGTCATATTTTTAGAAACTGTGTTTCTTATAAATGCGTGTCATTAAATAATAGGAATTTTTTAAATACCCAGCTAAAACTATTAGTGGAATAATATTCCAATTTTCTAGCCAAAGAGTTTGAAAACCATGCAGAAAAAAGATTGAAGAAAACGCAATGTACTTTTCAATTTCAATTTAACTACTGATATTTCCACTACAGTTTACAACTGTTAATTTCACACTACACACGAAAAAATAAACAAATTCAAATAAAGTAGGTGAGATTTCTTTTTGGCAACAGTAAACATGTCAGTTTCAAATTAATTGAATTCTTACGTCACTTACAAAACACGTGACGAGATCTCTTCTCCGTGGGTGAAGATATTTGGCTCAAAATAACTTTAAAAAATATGCGTTTTATCAACTGAAGTTTATAATCAACAAATAAAGTCAAGCCTTATCAAATCAAGTTTATAAAATAATGCCTTACCAAATCAAATCTATGAAACAATACCTCATCAAATCAAGTTTATGAAGTCAAATTTTATCAAACCGTGTTTATTAAGTTGTAATTTATGAAACCATATATATATCAAGGTAAAAAGAAAGAGGGTTAAAATCATAAAATTAAAAATAAAGATTTTATAATGGACATTGGTAAATAGTAATATTAAGAATTAACTTAAACAGCTTAAATTGGCAGAGGGACATTGGAAAAAAAAAAGAAATTTTCTGAAAAGAAAAGATTAAAATCGATGAAAAAAATTTAATCAAAATGTCTCACCAATTATTACTTACGGGTGAAAGCTTTAAAAGCACTACAGTAATTGTAAGTATGTTAGATAAAAATGAAAATATGCCTACTTAGAATAACTAAGAGAGTGAAGAGATAAATAGGAGAGAGGGGGTGGGTGTTAGGAAAATGCCACTGCCAAGATCTCTTTAAATAGCAACGAAGTGGACATTAGAAATGCCATCGAAAATATCCTTAAATCGCAACAAAGTGGATATTGTCCTTAAACAGCAATAAAGTGGATTTGGTTAAGATATTATTACCCTCCGCAGGGATAACACAATTGCCAAATATGGTCAACACAGAAAAGCCTCCGGGGCGAGATTTTTGTGAGTTTTCGTGGGGGAATTTATTATACAATAATTTTTGCCACGTATATTTAGCTCAAGCTAGAGCTTTCTGTTTTTTAAGAAAAAGAAAAATTCACAAAAATCACGCCCCCAAGGGTTTTCTGTGTTGACCATTATTTGGCAATTGTGTTATCCCTGTGAAGGGTAATAATATCTTACATCCTCATATACGGAGAAAAATGCGTTTGTTCTTATCTACATTCGTCTAGTAGGTCAAGACACCGCGTGCTCAATGCGGGGACCCTGGTTCGAATCCAGGATGAGGACGGCGCCTCTTTTTCTCCAAATATAAAAAAAGCTCTAGTTTGATCTAAAATATACGTGAGTGCAGTGCCGGATTTATAAATGGGCACTTGCCCAGGGCGCCAAATTTCATGGGGCGCAAAAAAAAGTGGTGAAGATTTCTTTTTTTTAAATTATAATTTATTTACCGTAGAATTCTGTCGATCAGCTTTCCCCGAGAAGGAGCCCTCCACCTTTTATCTAAATCTGAAATTCTGAAAAATTGAATGAAATAACGCCCCGCACCCTAGGGCGGATCCAGGAAGGAGGTGTGCGCCCCCGGCGAATAATATATTTTCATTAAAAATTATTATTTTCAAGTAAAAAATAAAACTAAACTTACAAGTGAATTTTCAAGCTTTGCGCCCTCACTGAAATTTTGTTCTGCATCCTGTCTTTTCCCCCCTTTCCCCAATATCCAAAAAAATCCCAACAATCGTCGTCAAATAAAATTAATTTATTCATAGAAAAATACCAAATGGATGGGGCGCCAAATTTTTAGGGACGCAAAAAGCGGCGAACTTCGCCTTTCTTTTAATTACAATCATTGGCATAAGCAGGGGGGTGCAACCCCCCCATTGCAATGAAATTTTATATTAACATAAGAATATGTGAGTTGCAGCTCCATAACCTCCCTTACGAACTTTCTGCTTACGCCTATGATTATAATTTATATCTACCGTAAAATTGCGTCGATCCACACTCCTCGTGAAAGCGCCCCTTCATTTGAAATCCTGAAGAAAAATATTAGTCCAACCACTTTGCTCCCATTAGGCATTAACAAAATTCTTCGTCAAATGAACTAGATTTATTTATAAACATATCGGTATTATATCTTACAATAATTCACATATGGTAATCATAAATGTCGTCCCTTCATTATTCTCCATGATTTTGCGTCGCATTTGAGGGAGCGGGATGAGATAATTTTATTTGTTTTTGCTGGTAATGGCGGAGGAGGACATGGGCATGACTAAGTCTTTTTCGAAGTTAAAGGGGGGCAAACCATACCTCAATGCTTAGCAGAAATTTTCTATGGGTTAGCCTCCCCTAGTAAGGCCAATGGAGAGAGGGCGCCCAAAATCGTTGTGCCCAGGGCGCTTTATATCCTAAATCCGGCCCTGGCTGGGTGGCAAACATTATTGTATAAAGTGGATATTGAAAATAATGCCACTGCCACTACCCTTAAACCAACAATGAAGTGTACATGCTGCAAGAAAAGCTGGACAGACAACCGAAATATCTGATTCAATAAAGGGACCAATAAACGCTTGAGAAAAAAAAGCAATAAGCAATATAGAGAGGTAAAATAAATTTTAATGATGAAAATGACACCTCAGGGTAGATGATAATGATGAAAATGACATCTCAGGGTATATGACAATGATGAAAATGACATCTCAGGGTAGATGATAATAACGAAAATGACATCTCAGGGTCGATGATAATAATGAAAATGACATCTCAAGGTAGATGATAGTGATGAAAATGACATCTCAGGGTAGACATGGATGAAAAGGACTGGGGCTGTCATATAATAGTGAACTGACAATAGCTAAACTAATGATGATGATTAAATATGTCAGTTCCAACAGTTTGCGTTTTGAGAAATGGCATATTAGAAAATTTTATCCTTATATCCGCTCGTCTGCTACGTTTAAAATTGACGTTGCCGAGAAGAAGGGAATTCAGCAATTCCCCTTTTAGAAACGTCATTAACGGGGTCCAAAGAAATTGAAACAAAAACGCATCACTGATGTGAACATCATAAATTCTTGATTTCATTCTCCGACAGCCATCACAACGTATAAGTTGAAGGATTAGGATACCCCCTACGACGACCAGTCACACCGAAAAAATAAGAAGAGGTACACCCCGTTTCGTCCCATTTCCTACCCTTTCGGTTACTAAGAATAAAATTTCAAACCGTCCTTTTTTTTTTCCTCGTCTTTTTTACAAACAAAATCTGCACCGCCGTGGCAAGCAAGGTGTGAAAGCCAAGCGAGACTTTCGTAACGAAATACGGTCTCATTCCCTCAGCAATTTCTCACACTCAGACTCGAGAGTTTTCGCCCTTTTTTCAAAAGTTCAAAAAAAAATCCTGCGTTTCTCGGTTGCTTGAATTCGTGTAGCGTTAAAAAAGAGAGAGGTGACAACACTAAAAATATGAATAGCCCCAGGAGCAAACTTACAGTGAAAGTTATACGACTTTATCTAACTTTACATGCTAAACTTAAAGAAGTGTTAAAAGCAGAGCTGTATATTTAAAATATATATGTATTATGGACTTTAGCTTTCTGGGTCGTAATTGATATACACAGTGTTCTTGGCAAGCAAACGGGAAAGCGAAAGTGTGAAATCTCTACGTGCGTGATTGAAACACCAGTTAGTTTTGGCGCAGTATAGCCCAGATGTTTTGCGCCATAAAAGCCAAAACAATCAATCAAACACCAGTTATCGGTACCTTCAATGCATTGCAGTTTAAAGCACGGTTCATGCAAAATCACATGATTCACGGTATGCTTGAAGGTAAATGCGATTAGATTTAGTTCATATATGCAAATATATTTACATCATCAAGAATTGAACGTTTTATGCTCAAAAGGGGACCGTTGTGCAAGGGCAGGTCCAGAAAATATTTTCCTAGGGGGGGGGGAGCGAAACTTGAAAACTAGTATAGGCTTATTTTGGAAAGCTATAGAATAAGTGTAATATTTTTATTCTCGGGGGGCGGGGGGAGGTACCGCCTGTCCCCTTCTTTGAATCCACCCCTGTCGATGCGAGATCTGCACACTTGCTAGAAGAGATTAGACATTTTAGAAATTCTATATGTAAAATTTTGCTTTGTTCTTTTCCTACCTCCATCTGTATATCTCATATGAAGCTCACATGCTATCAACGATATTATACTTGCAATTTCTAAATTTACATAATAATCCGTCTGTCCGTCCGTCCGTCTGCCAGTCCATCCATCCATCCATCCATCCATCTATCTATCTATCTATCTATCTATCTATCTATCTATCTATCTATCTATCTACCCACCCACCCACCATTTGTTCCATGATTTCGAAAATTTTAGTCTGTAGTGACTTAATTATTTTCGTGTTGTTCTTATTCAGGTTTTCACATAGAATATATGTACGTATAAATTTATAAAATAACAATTAAATTACATTAAAGACGTCCTTAGCCATGCAATTCTTTTTATTTTAGTTATAAATCCATGTAGATGCAGAGACTCCAGAACACCCGCCCCCCACACCTAATGAAATTCTGTCATGGAGAGCATAAGCGTAGAGTTATATATATATATACTATATATATAAATGGAAAATAGTAGATAATAAATATAGTAATTCAAATAGTTGGGCAGTAACAAATAGAAACTATAGTAAGCAGTAAAATAAAAATACAAACAAGTTTATCAATGAAGAGCGCGCATGAAGCAGCAGCAATCAATATGATAAAAATATATAAATAGGAAATAGTAGATAATGTAAATATAAATCAAAATGTAGAAAATCAAGCGAGTAAATGAAAATTATATAAATAGGAAATAGTAGATAAT
>QLNU02015270.1:16318816-16345589 GCA_006491805.2 Dysdera silvatica
AATTTTTAATTGCTACGCTCCTGTAGTCCTTTATATTTTATTTTATAATGTATAAATAATCGTTTTAATGTCATTACCTTCATTTTTATTGCATGAATACCCATTTCTAATTTTTGCATTTATTTTCGTAGAATTTTTTTTTCGTTTGGAGACATGCCAACTTGAGCATCGCGGTTGTAAACAGACAAACTAAGCTTAATAAACAAAGCCGAAAATGACAACCGGTCGGCGAACATAAATAATTATTTAGGGAAAACATAAATCGTTATTTAAAGAAATCATACAAACTTTTATGTCTAATTTCAATTAATTATAAGACTTAAAATATCGTTACACTTTTTATTTGATTTTTAGCTGAAATCAAAGCTGTTTTTAACCTGTCTTTTTAAGTTTTTTTGGTTTTTTTTCATCCTTAAAGCAGTGTTTCTCAAAATGTGGTTCGCGGCCGCCTAAAAAGTTGTCCGCAGAATGATCAGGAAATTTCAGAAGATAAAAAATAATCTATTTAACTGTAGACGTAAGATAAAAAATAATCTATTTAACTGTAGACGTACAGTTAAATGGTCCCGTGTTATCCCCTACCCCAATAATATAACGTAAATCACAATTTTACAGAACATCGCAATACGTAAGTGTGTGTAATATGTGTTTGGGACCCCAAATACTATAACATAATACAATAATGTAGTTTTGAAAATCCTACGTTATTGTATTTAATAGCGTTCTATAGTGCTACAGTTCAAAAACGAGTAAAAACGTTCGATATAGACAATAAAACTTCTAAAATTGATATTCTTGATGTCTAACGATAGCATTTAAAAAAAAAATGTCTATATCGGATGCCTAAACATGATGTTGAATGCCTCTAACGTCTTAAGAATGATGCACAGGGGAAAACTATTTAGTTTGCAGCTAATGGTGGTTAATAGATTGGTAGCAGGGCTTAATGCTATTAACTAGGGTTGATTACCTTAGTTTCATGGTTAAATATGTTTTTAAACTTTCTTCTGGGGAAGGGAGTCCCCTGACTCCTACCTCCCCTGATAGGGCTTTGTCAGACTCCACAGTCTTTACCCATTTCTGCCCGCACAGATCAATCTGATTAATATATTGTTAATCACTGTAACCTCTTGTAAATAATCGTGTCTGTCTGAATAAAGTTTGATTGTCTAAAGTCTAAAGTGGAAGTCTAAAATCTAAAGTAGAAGTCTAAAGTCTAAAGTGGAAGTCTAAAGTCTAAGGTGGAAGTCTAAAGTCTAAAGTGGAAGTCTAAAGTCTAAAGTGGAAGTCTAAAGTCTAAAGTGGAGCGTGAGCAACAACAGTTAGAAAAGCACTGCCCTTGTGAGATGTAGTTTGGTTTCGAAAAATATCTATATTTTCCGGGGTGGGGTCCGAGCTAAATCAGTGTTAGATAAAGATTTTTATGGATCCTAGGCTGGAAGAAAGAAATGGGCTCCTAGAGAACGTGGCCCTCGCGATATTTAGAAAGAGAATTGCGTTTTTTGTTTCCTTTAAAGTTCATTATCCAGATATATCAATAACGAAAAATTCTATCGTAAACAAACAAGGCTAAAATGACAGTTGAATTTAAATAGAACCAGGCCCCCCCTTCAAGATTTCTGGGGGCGGGAGGGCAAAATCGCGGGAACCCCTAGTCCCAAGCCTATTATACTGGCTTATATGTAAATCCGACTCTATTCTTAACTTCTTCGTATGTTTTCTCTTCATTCTGAAAATCAGTTCTTAAACTTCTTCTTAGTATATTTATTGTGGCCTACCTCTTTTTCTCCGTTTCCTTGGGGGTTCCAGTCTTATATATGTATGTTAATATTGTGTTCTAATATTGTCTACTCCAACTATATTTCCTTTGCTCGATGGTTTTCATCATAGGCTATTGGCCGCAATTCAGGCCTGTAGCCAAGATGAAGGGGCAACTGGGGCAAGGCAAAGGGCACCCGGTGATTGTTCTACATATATATAAATAGTTCGATAGGCCAACTGGGTCACAAGTATGGGGCAACTGGTGCCGTGCCCCTGCCGGCCCCGGTTTGAGGGACCTGCCGCAATCGTTTTCAATAAGTTTTACCCCATATACTCATACGCCCTATTCTAAAGAACACGTCAAGATGGCCGAACCCACTTATTCGAGCCGAACCCACGAAGAATCTTGGAAACAAAGCCATCAAATAGAATATAAAACAATAACGTTTAAGGCTTTCTTTTGAAATAATCCGCAATGCAGCTGTTTTGGTTTTTTTTCCAAGATTGAAAAAAAAAAAATGATGTTAACCAAATCACAAGGCCGGATTTAGGGTACGATGCGCCCTGGGCACAACGATTTTTGGCGCCCCCCCTCCATTGGCGTAACTAGGGGGCTAACCCCCAAGAAAATTTCTTCTAAGCATTGAATTATACGGTTCAGCCGCCACCTAGAAAAAAGTTAGCCGCCTAGACTTCGAAGCTCTAGTTCGTTCACGAAAAGTAGTCCGATGGTACCATTAGAATTAACGGGAGCTGACGTCACAAACGGCCTAGCCGATTACAGTAGAGAGCAAGAAAAGACGCCATTTCAGAACTGGGTTTAGCGAACGTTTGTCTGCGCCAAAAACCAGTTCTGAAATGACGTCCTCCCCTCTGCTGTAATCGGCTAGGCCGTTTGTGACGTCAGCTCCCGTTATTTCTAACGGTACCATCGGACTACTTTTCGTGAACGAACTATAGTTACGTCCATGCCCCCACTCCCGCCATACTAACAGAAACAACTGAAATTCTGTCGTTCTGCCCCCCCCTCAAATGCAACGAAAAATCTCGGAGGATAGGGAAGGGGCGACATTTATGATTAGCCTACCTTATGTGCATTATTATAAGATATAATAACGATATTTTTATAAATAAATTTAGTTTATTTGACGAAGTTTTTTTGCGTTTTTTTTTTTATTATACTGGGAGAGAGGAGCAAGGGCAGACGCAGAATAAAATTTCAGGGAGGCGCAAAGCTCGAAAATTTCACTTGTAAGTTTAGTTTTAAGTATTTTTTACTTGAAAATAATAATTTTTAATGTAAACTTATATTATTCTCGTGGGGGGGCGCGCGCGCAACGCCCTACCTGGATCCGACCTGGGGGGCAAGGGTTGTTTCACACAATTTTTTAGAATTTCAGGTTTAGAAAAAAAAAGGTGTGGAGGGCGCCTTCTCAGGATGAGCTGATCGACAGAATTCTACGGTAAATAATTTGCAATTAAAAATATCTGCAGCATCTTGCGCCCCTAGAAATTTTCGCGCCCTGGTTAAGTGCCCAACGTGCCCATTTATAAATTCGGCACTGCCAAACCATATTATTCTATTTTTATTTTACTTTATCTCTGATGATGCACAACATGACCACTCGAAACAGCTGTCGGCGTATTAATACCTTCAATCGTTATTTATCCATCTCTTGGTAAAAGCTTCGTTTAATTTCTATCAACGGTTGTGTGGGAAAAGGGTAATCGGGTGATTTATTATGCTTATTAAGAAAACCATACATGCATGGGTAGATTTACCATTTTGCCGCCCCTTCCTACCTGTCCACCTCCCTCCAATCAGTAGTAGGAACATAAAAATTGTTACATTCAATATACACCAAAAACTTTCATATTGACAATAAATATGTTGAAAAACAAACTCATAAATTGAAACATAAACATTAAACAATATTAACTTATATTGAAGTATTATTTCTTTTTGGTATATAATAAATCAAATTCAATTTTATTGAAATAAATTTTAATTTTAGCAAAAAATAAAAGCCTATCGAACACTGGTATTTAAATGGAAAGCATGACGTCTAGCTTTCTTCTCGGCAAAACATCTGATTATATCATATGGTATTGATTTTGTTATATCAGACTCAATACACAAAATTTTGCCGCCCTAGTCTATAGCCTAGTATAGCCTATTGGGAAATACGGCACTGCGTGTATGCCTAGCCTTAGTAGCCTATGCCAGGGGCGGACTTGGCCGCCGGTGGGCCATCACGGGCTATAGGACGCGCCCTCATGGGCTATAGGACTCGCGCCCTCCGATAATCCAAGGTATGCGCCCTTTGAGAGGACCCAGTCCGCCCCTGGATTACGCTAAGTGTGCAAAACACTAAAACGACAATAACTATGCAGTGGGTTCGAATCCAACACGGCGACAACTATTTTCCCCCCCTTCGCTCTTACGCAGAGGCGTAGCTAGGGAGATTTGGAGGTTGTAACCCCATCGCAATGAAATTTTGTATATTTAACATAGGAATATATGAGTTGTAGCTCTGTAACCCCTCCCATTAAGCCTATAACCCCTCTTATGAACTTTCTGTTTACGCCACTGCTCTTACGAGTTTAAGAAAGAAAGAGAGAGGAGGGGAGGAAGGAAGAAAGAAAGAAAGAAAGAAAGAAAGACTCTAGTTTGAGTTCCTATAGGACACTGAATTGTTTATAAATTTTCTTTAATGAACAGATCTCAAACCTTGAAAATTCTATGTCGATGATACCTACCAAAAGATAAATTTTCCCCAGCCCAGATATAGCCTGTATATAGCCCTATATAGCCCAGATGCTCTTGCGCCATAAAAAAGCCAAACAAACAAACAAACAAACATAATAAAGTGAATACGTGTTTTGAAATTTGAACAGGTTGGCACGAGTTTTAAAGCACACTCTATGCCTTACTACTTCAGACCATGTGATTTTGCTATTAAAATTAAAAATTGGTTAGTTAAAATTGGAGTTAGATGTTAGTTAAAGCCACTAGTGTACGCAGGGTGGTGTTGATGGTGTTATGAAGCCCCACTTTATAATGAAATTTTGTATGTATACATATGAACATATGGAGTTGTAACCTTCCCCTTATGAACTTTCTGTTTACACTTGTGGTTAAAGTTATAGTTAAGGTTAAAAGGTTTGTTAGAGTTATGGTTAGGGTAAACGGTCAGTTAGAGTTGGCAATTAATTAATGTCATATAATTAAAGTTAACAGTTGTTTTATACAATTTATACTAACATGTGTGTAGTTTAGCATATATGTAATTTCTTCAATAAAAGAACTGATATATATGAAGTAAAACAGTTTGATCTATTTAAAAGCCTAGTTTATAATACGGGCCTGTGTTAACGTTTTACAGGGTTCAAAAGTTAAAGAAATTACAATAAAAAATCCTGTTTTAACCAGAGATATAATTTGTTTCCTTTCCTCTTCCAGATATTGAAACCTTTCATAGATCACGTTAGTTCCGGCTAGGCTTCCGCGTTTCACCAAATTTGCGACGAACACCCAACGAAACCGGATCGCTAACTTGTGTCGAACAAACGGGTCGAAACTATTTTCCCATCAGTTTTACTTTTTCCCCATTTGGCAACGGGCATGAGATTTATGGAAACGTGCTGCCCCCTGCCGGCCACGTCGACTTCGGCACGCCGGGCGCCGAGATTTTATGACCCAATTAGTAGGGCATATACCTGCGTGTGTGCCAGCCCGCATAGCATACTAGCATACAAGATGGTTACTTCACGAGGGTCCGGGTCTTAATTTCTATTTACCAAGGCGATCAGTAACTCCTTGCTTAACAAAGAAACGAAATGATAAGCTAGCCTTTACCAAAAGGAAAAGCCGCGGCTTAACCCCTTGCCCTGGTCATCCCGCTTCTTAGCATCTCATGTGCGTCACTCAAACATTTTCCAATCCGCGGCTGATCGGTAAAAGCACATCAGGATATTTTCTCCCAACGCAATTTCTCCACGGGCCCGTCCAAATGTCTCCTACATGCCTGCGTCTATACTTGGTTAGCAAAACAAGTTCAAATTGCCTAAACGCAGATAACTTATACACATTCTGGATAATAAATCATCGAACCACTTCGCTTCCGATACGAAACCATGTAGGCTTTTGACTCAGTGGGGCCTCCAATGGGAATACAGAGCCGCGGGTTGTGACCAATCTTTCCATTCTCAGTCTGCACACACACATACGTTTGGTTCCATAAGTTTACGACTACGTAAGTTTTAGATCTTGCTAGTATACGCTTATGTAAGTTCCTGGTCTTGTGCATACGTAACACTACACAACTCCGCGCCTAAATTCTCAGACAGTCATACACTCCGACCCCAGTCTATGGTTCCAATAAGAAATTCTATATAGTCGAACCTCGTTAAGATGAACACCAAGGGGAACAGAAAATCTGTTCGTATTAACAGTAATTCGTCTTATCCAGAAAGGATAGTATGTTATACAATCTGACGGGACTTCAGAAAACGGTTCGTATTAAAAGTAATTTAAGCTTGTTTGTCTTCACGAAGTTAAGATGTACACATTGACGTGCGCAAGGGGTGTTGATGGGGGTTATAACATAACCCCCATTGCGATGAAATTTTGTATATTTAACATAGGAATACATGGGGTTGTACATATGAACTTTCTGCTTACGCTTATGGCTGTACATAGAAGCGAATTTTTATACATAGGTATTGTATTGTACGGTGTACATATTTTAAAACGTATTTCCTAATTAATAAGCTCTTTCTTACAAATAAGCGTACACGAGTTACACCATGCACACGTCATATTCATATAGTAAATTTAAAACAAGAATTTATGAGAAAAATGTGTTGACCATACATTAAAAAATATTATATGTATGCTATTTTCATATACATATATATATATATATACAATTAATTGTGCTTAAAAATTTTGTAATGTCTCTTGTTGTATAAAACATTTCCATATGATTCACTGTTAGTGGCTTGAAATACATTACCCTTAGCAAGGAGGGAGGGAGGCCTGATGGTTCTTGAAAAGGATTAGATACATGGAAGTAGTTTTTTGTTTTTTTTATGAAATGGTCACGGTTTTTCACCAAAACTTCAATGTACATATGTCTCACATAATTATACATACTGTATATACTATTAAAGTTTCATTTCATCATTCATGTGTGAATGATGAAATGAAAGGTAAATGTGATGATAAAATTATGCGAAACTACATTTTCATACTGTTCCAGCTCCAGATGTGCAAGTATGATTGTTTACTTTTTTCTCACCATGAAATTTGCACTGTTTCAGAGATTTGCAGTATATTCACTAGTTTGCTTCACACTGGCTTCAGAGGCGTACGCAGAAAGTTCATAAATGGGAGTACAGAATCAATGGAAGCTACAGAGCTACAACTCACATATTCCTATGTTAAATATACAAAATTTCATTGCAATGGGGGGTTACAACCCCATCAATACCCCCTGCGTACGCCAATGACTTGCTTGATTTCGTTCAGATACTTTTACATTTGTTAAGAAATGTAATCACACTCCTTTGATTGGTTGTAAATCAGTAGCTTTCCCCCAGGTCCGAGTAGATGTAGCTTTCCCGGACGTTAGCAAGATTAGCGATCTAGAACCTTAGTGCTCGGATCTGATTGGCTCATTGTACAAATTATCTAATTGGTTGATGCTACGACCAACTTCAAATGTATATAAACCCATATAACCATAATAAAGCTGAGTTTAACTTCCGTATTTGGTTTGTCTTCGTTTACTCACTGCTTTATATTTAACAACATTTTTCACAATTACATGTTCGCGAACTACAATTTGAAGACGCCAACTAATAACCTGCCAGTCATGCAGAACTCTCAGTTTCCTCCTACTTTAATGGTTTAACGAATAGTGGTAAATATTTAATCTCCATAACGGCCCTTTGGGGGCCTAAAGCGGGGAAGAATACCTAAAAATCCTCCATGCAAAGGTGTATGTCCATGCAATACAGATATCTTTAAGTATTATCAATCGTTAGAGAGAGTTCAAGTGTTACGTAAGCAATATTTTGGTCATTTCAACCCCCCTCCCCTGGTAAGCAAAAATTAACATTAGCCAACATAGGAAAATAATACCAAAGGCTACCCTTCCCGCAAGGTGCTTTCGTAATATTTAAAGGCTCCCTTGTTAAAGAAAAATCATATTTGAGGTTTGTATTTATTTTCGAATTATCTCACTTTCTCAAAAATTTCTGATTTATTTTGCTTTGTACCACCACAATAATACCTAGCGTAAGAAATATTGTTTGTACAAATATATGTGCCACATAATCAGGGAAAAATACAGTAGTGAAGAGAGGGGGGAAGGGAGTATTTCATGAATAAAATGCTGAAGTTAAAGCATGAATATTTAAAAAAATCATTCTTTTCATTATTTTTTCACCACGATTTTTCATCATAATTTTTTTTTATCATCACGATGATGATACCACCCAGAGGCGGTGCTCCCTCATGGGCGATAGGACTCGCGCCCTCCGAAAATCCAAGGTATGCGCCTTCTTAGAGGACCTAGTCCGACCCTGATACTACTCTACACTTCTTTTGTATAATCGGAGATGTATCTCTCATATAATACTAATTTTTCCGCGTTTGGAGTTACATGCAAACATTCGTCTTATTTCAAATTTGACATCTTTTCGCTCATGTGTCCCCATAGCAATGGTTAATACAACCATACTACGTGCGAATTCCCAAAAATAAAAATATGGCCGAATAATAAGGTACTATATTATAGTTATACCGTCATCTGATAAGTCAAAAGATAAGTGAAAAGAATTCACGCAGCCTTCCTTTAAACGGTCGCGTACTTTGCCTTATCTTTAGGCCGCCTCAACGGCTTATATATCGATCTTAGCCTTTATGCTCGCAAAAAATGACTCAGAATAAAAAAAAATAGGCTCCCTCTAAATCCTTGTAAAATGGTTTCCCTGCAATGTTCCTCAGTGGACACAGCATGTTAGTTTACCAATGGCCATAAGCATACGCAGAAAATTCCTAAGGGGGTTACAGAGCTACAACTCACATATTCCTATGTTAAATATACAAAATTTCATTGCAATGGGGGGTTACAACCCCCATCAACACCCCCTGCGTACGCCAATACCAATAGTCCACTTGGATGCAGGCTCGTTCCTGAACCGTCGACGGCTCAGGTGCAAAAACAATATCGTCATCCATCGAAATTTAACATTATTTAATTAAAAATTTTATATGTACAGTGTCTATTTTTATAGTATATAAAATATGCATAGTTTTAGGTCGTCCTCGTGCGAAAGAGAAGTATTTTTTAATTTTTATTTTTATAAAACTAAACGAAGATTTTTGATATTGTTTTCAATCCAATGATCAATAGGGCATCGAGAGCCAACCCGGGCCCTCAGGCTCACTTCGACCTGTCCCCTTGGGCCGGCCCCCCCACAGCATAGGTCCTTGCTAGTGAGGGCCCCTAGATTTCATCTGGGCCCTTGGGCTGCAGCCCTTGCTGCCCAGCCTCTCGTCAACTCTGATGACCAAAAGCTATATAATAATATAATACACCGTCTGCTATCTCTCCTGGGTTTGGCTACCCAAGTGCGAGCACCTGTCACACCCCCGCCAAGAACAGCCCTGCTTGTATAACTGGATGCTCCATAAATGTTTCTATATTATTCTAGGGTTATATAAGAAAGAATATACACATATATTCCATGCATATTTATAACTTATTGAATGCGTTGTGGCGTCAACAATATGCAATAAAAATGTGGGGGTTTGAACCACCTACAGAGTGAAAATATATCGGGGACCATTCGTAAATTGCGCAGCGGTTTCGTCAAATATGAGTGAACACAATCCAAGACGAGCTGAGGGTATGACGAGCAACGGACTGTCACAAATTATAACTCTTCTTATTCATGGGACGAGCTATGGTCTGCTTGTGACAGATGTGTATCTGTGGCAGAGGAAGGAAAAAATGGCGAATATTTATTGCTCAGAAATTCTAAACCCGAAGAAGGAACTAAAAACATGAGATTAACATGTCAGTTGCACTAATCTATTAAGGTTTGTCCGTCAATACATCAGAGCTAATTCTTGTGTCCTGTCTCCTAGGACTGGTTAAAAAAACTGCACGCAAGATACAGAGTTGAAAGCAAGACATAACTGGCAACAGAACGGAAATTTTGGGATGAGGATTAGAACCCTAACGCTGTCGTCATCGCGACTACCAACATCATCTTTCAAAATTTAAGTGATACGTCAGCTCCAACTTCATTGGTTTCTCCATCAATTTCGTGATCCATAGTATTTTCTCTTTGTCGGGGATGGCATCGGAGCGCTTATTGAAATCTACTCATAAGTATCCTTTCTCAGTAGCGTAGCAACTCAAACTCTCATGGGGCTCAAATGGTTTTGGGGGGCCTCAGATGAGAAACTTCAAGAACATCATGTGATTCTTCTTTAGAGGGAAACAATGTATTTTGGTAGCTAATGTTCTGAACCTTGCTTTCCGACACTATTCTCTTTTACACTATTTTTCTATCTACTCATGTAACATTACTTATTTTATCCTATCAGGATATACAGGAATATTTGATTCATTTCTTATATATAAAATTAATTTCCAGTGTTCTTCCTCATACTTTAAATTCCGGATTCATACATGAGCGTCGGCATGGCCAGAACTGCAGTAAAAGGCAACGACATTAAATCTAAAGATTTTTATCAACCACACCTTTACGAAGAATTATGTAGGGTCGTAATAGGAGTGGGGGAGAGAGGGAAAAAGGTAAGGATATTCGGGGGATTAGTTTCAGACCTTTGATCAATACGAAACTGTGAAAAGAACTGACCATCAAACTTTTCTCATATTCCTCTTAAAAATGAAATATGAACTTCACCCCTGTTTACTCTATATGAATAATTATAAATAAAATTTTACAGAAAATTGCGCGGTAATAAGAATGTTAATTTTGGATTTAATGAGGTTGAGGCAAGGCACTTTCGTGTACCAGAAGTTCATAATAATTGGGGGGTTTACAGGATTGCATACAACTCCGTATATATATATATATACAGGGTGTCTCAGCACCAGGGTTACAAACTTCTAGGAGGGGTAGGGTACACCTAGATGACTCGGAATCACATAGCAATGGTGATCGCAAACCACTCACAGCGCTAGTTCTAAAACCGTCCAGCATGCACAAATATTTACAACCAGTGCGTGAAAAGCGCCAGATAAAACTCAGGTCAGCTGCTCAAGTGCATAGATGATTAGGACATCGCATTTTGCGCTTCTCATGCACTGGTTGTCACTATTTGTGCATGCTGGACGGTTTTAGAACTGGCGCTGTGAGTGATTTGCGACCAGCATTGCTATGTGATTCCGAGTCATCTAGGTGTACCCTACCCCTCCTAGAAGTTTATTACCCTGGTGTTGAGATACCCTACACATGCGAAGTTGTACCATAATGGGGGGTCAAAAATCTCATCAACCCCCCCCCCTGCGTACGCCTATGATGCAACTGGCTAAGATGAACAGAATTAAATAGGCGATAGAAATCGTTGCTTGCAATTAGTAGAGTAGGGTTGTCCAACCTTTTTGGGTAGCGGGACACTTAAAAATTTTTAACCGATTTCGCGGGCCAGCGGTTTCGTAAAAACACCTCCAGAGTTTCTCCCGTTCACTTGCGATATAGAAAGGGGTCGTCCATGTGCTGTCCTCACGGTTTTTCTGAAAAAAAGAATCTAAACTTTTTGTTTGGGAATTTTTTTTTATTTCAAACAGTTGTTGGCGGATCGTATGTTGGACAACATTGTAGTAGAGTTTCAAGTGATAACTAACTAGAATTGAAGAAACTATTTATTACAATTGATTAATAAAACTGAAGGAATCACTAATGTCATTAAAGAAATTATTAATTTTAATTGATATAATTGATGAAATCGTTAATTGAAATTGAAGGACGAATTAACTGGAATTAAAGCAAATCATTAGAGCAAGAATTTACTGGAATTAACAAAATTAAAACAAATAATTTATTAGAATTAAAAAAAAATATCCGAAATTAATTGAAATATGCTTATAAAAGAAAGATTAACTGTGATTAAAAATGCGTTCTTTTTTAAATAGTGATTGGTTAAAACTAGAGAAAATTCATCGAATTCCATTTTCAATAAAAATTGTAAGATAATATAAATATACGAAATTCAAATAATATATTTCAGTCCACCTATATTAGGGATATGTGATCCGGAATCAACCAATCACATGCGACCTGCTTGTCATAAACTAGCTTTCCCTCTCATCAAAATTCCATGCAATATACAACTGAATTTAAATAGTATTAAAGTAATATATTAATATAATTGTAATTATATAAATTAAATATTAATATAATTATATTATTACAAAGGGCCTTTGAAGGTCTTTGGGAGATGGCATGTATTAAGAGAAAAAAATTTGAATTTCCATCATTCATGGGCATGTTAAGGATTGTGAGAAATGTAAATGCGAACATAAAATTAGTGAAGTTTTAAAAATAGACAAACGTTAACATGAACAAATGTGTATAATAATAAATGTAAACAGGCAATAGACAACTGTAAATATACACTCTTTAAAAAAAAAGTAACAAAGAAATTATTTGTTTTTATTGAAATTAAATGTACATCCAGCAGATCCACGGGCAAGGAAATCATAAAAAATTCAAGGCCGTAGGACATGGATCAATGGCTAGGAAATTCACGTTGAATGTTCAAATCAATAGTTGCGGTCGTCCCACTTTTACAGTCAGATACAAATTCCCGGACAGAAACTGATTTACAATAATGTATTTCAAACCCTTGCTTAGCGGTCACCCTCAGATAGGGATACGGATACAGTTTTCATGATTCATTCCATTAGACCAGAACCCTTGTAGAGACAAAATATGAATTTCGACCGACAACCATTGAATTTCGACCGACAACCATTGAATTTCGACCGACAACCATTGAATTTCGACCTTCACTGCGTTTCTCACAGCAGAAAACTGAGAATAAACGGAATAAGAGCTAAGGAGAATTTTCGCTCCCATTAACGAAGAGTTGCAATTGACACGGATTCGTCGATTCAAACGCCTAATGCTTAATAAAGACTTTGAGAACAAATCATATAGTGAGTGGTACATTGCGCAAAACTAATAAACAACTATCAACACAAAACTACCACAGTTCAAATTTATTATCCTTTACTTGATACCATGTTTGGCGCAGTATAGCCCAGATGCTCTTGCGCCATAAAAAATCCAAACAAACCTTTACCTGACGAGCACAGTGTAACGACGGAAAAAAGGTGAATTCAATCTCGCAAATAAAAATACATTTTGAAGGAAAAAGACTCGTGAGTAAAAACCACCAAACGGCTATTGATCAATTTTTTTTTTATTTTTTTTTTGTTAGGCAAATAAATTTTAATATTTAACGCTTTGTTGTAAATCTACTTGTTACATTTAATAAATGCTTACGTTCGTTGTCTTAAACTTGTCTTATGTGCTCAAAAATACACGAAATTCGAAATGAAGTATTTAAATGTAATATTTCATCTACTTCAGAATGACCCTCTCTTTTACGGTCACCCCTCTTTTACGGCCAAAATTTTCTGTTCGGCGAGTGACCGCTAATGAGGGTTTTCACTGTATAATAAATTCTCTCAATAGCGTCTTTCTCATTAATGATATTTCCCATTCAACGACGGTAGTTTACGTTCCCGACTTGCTTCGCAGCATTACGTCCATTCTGTTTGCCTACGCTTTTTCACCGTCCTTTGAATTAATCCGTTAATGGGAGTTTAATAGGAAGTTATGGGAGTTTAATAGGAAATTATGGGAGTTTAATAGGAAGTTAGGAAGAGTTCAAGTATTGCGTAATATTTTGGCCACTACCTCCCCCCTCAAGGTGCTTGCCTAATACTTGAACTATCCTTTATAGGAGTTTATTATAAAGTTATGGGAGTTTAATAAGAAGTTGTGGGAGTTTAATGGGAAATTATGGGGGTTGTTGGGAGTTATAACCTGCATTGCGATGAAATTTTGTGCATATACGTATGAATACACGGAGTTGTAACCCTGTAACCCATATTGTAAGCTTACAACTCAACTTCCTTTATGAACTTCCTCCGTACGCCCACATATAAATAAGTCACTAAGTAAATAGTAGAGAATTTATATATAAATAAATGCGTCGAATGTGTGTGAATTTCAATCATAGAAAAACTAAGATCAAGTATCGGATATATATTCACCTTCCCGGAAAGAAGTGCACATTGGTACTACCGAAATATCAAATCGTTAAGAGTAAAAAAAGTACAATGACTTTTATTTCAATTCCATTTTTATGATGATGATTACGTCTGAGAAACGTCCTGTGATTCAACTAATTAAAAAAGGTATGATTTAGCATTTTTGTGTTAAATATTATGTGTGGAATATCGCCCCTTCCATGGACGCCCATGCGAGTACTTCTAAATGGGGATGGGAAACATCAACGAGTACCACTAGTGCGGCTGAGAAAAATTATTACCTTCTTCTCAAAGCTGTCGAGAATTTTTGAAGTAGAAGCAGTACCAAGATACCAAAATGCTACAAAAATAATTGATACTGCTTGACAGCTAAGTGGCCAGAGCTGAAAAGTATCTTATCTTAAAAATGTGGCTGCGTTTTATTTTTTTTAAAATAAATGCAACTTAGAATCGGGCAAATCAAATTTTTGAAAAGCCAGAAGGCGGCTTGACATCACATATGGACGCCCATGCCCACTTCTGGAATATCTTAAGTGCTACTTAATTAATAAAAACAGATGTTGACTCACGCAAAAGGAGGAAGATATGTGACGGCATTTACCAATAGACACCCTTATACGGTGCAATGCTGTAAGCAAAAATCGAAATGCCTTCATAAAAAATATTGGATAACACCAGAATCTTGTCTTACGCGAGGCAGAATAGGTAAATGATAATATACAGTAAACTATAACATGTAGTAACTGATAATAATCATATGGAACAGCACGTACTAAATTTCATATGCGTAAGGATATTAAAGACGTTAACATTGCAGAATTAGCAAAAGACGGGAAGGCGCTCTCCCGCCAAAAATTTTCATTTCTGCCTTCCAGACGAATTTTCAAATGAAAGTTAGAAATACTGTGCTTCTAATGCACCAGTTGTAAATACTTTATCCATGGTGGACGTTTTTCGAACTTAGAAAGGAGTAAGTTCGAAAAACGTCCACCATAAAAAGTTCGAATGAAATTCAAATTCCATGAGTAAGTTCGAAAAACGTCCTTTCTGGCGCTATGAGTGGGGTGCGGCCCCATGTTCTATTGCAAATATTCTTCTTCTTAATGGGCACTATCATCACTCTTTTTTGGTTGGACGAGTTTACGAACACCCTGTATGTAATATTTACTAATAAACTCAAAAAGTAACGTAAATTCTTCCACTAACAGGAAAAAAAGTAATATTAATATTTCCCATCAATCACCCAGATGTCATCTCGTCGTCGGTAACGTGTCTCCGTAGATACGACGTATTAGGAACGAAAAGAAAAATATAGTGTTCAATTACATCATAAAGTCTGGTGACATCATGCTTTGGAAATCTGGCAACACCCAGTTGGTTCCTCTGATGCCACCAATTTTTTAGAAATGAATGGCGTAAGGAAGGATAGAAAGATTAAAGTCGTCTGCCGAAGATTTAGTAGTGTTTTGATAGCCTGGACGTTGTCAAGAGCTGTTGGCGGTTTAAACACGCTTTAGACAGAAGACAGAGGGCCGTGAAACAATGAAGAGACGTAAAAAAAATGTTTCAGTGACAATTTGAGGCCCCATTTAGCCTTTACTTTACACCGTAAATCACGCCATATTTGTACGGAAGCACAATAATTCATGATGCCAAAATTTTATTACTTTTCTAAGTTTGTTTAAATTTTATCTAGACCCAGTAGCGAATACTTCAGAAGCTCTAGGTGATCTCAGATGGACCGACTAGTTTTTTGCTTTTTAACAATTTTCCTTTTTGTATACACACAGAATTTGGCTATGCATTTAAAAAGAAAACCTATTCGCAAAAATTTTAGTCCAAAAGAAAGCTTTCGATCTGAAGCCATTTGTGGGAGTAAATGGCCAATAACGAAAGTTGTTTAATAAACTCTGACAGCTGGAGAACATGCAGTGAAACCCCTCATTGGCGGACACCCGTCGGACAGAAAATTTTGTCCGTAAAAGAAGAGTGCCCGTCAAAGAAGGGGATTATTCTGAAGTAGCTGAAATATTACATTTCAACCATTAAATACTTTATTTCGAAACATATACTGAGCACATAAGACAAGTTTAAAATAACGAACATAAGCATTTGTTGAATATAACAAGTAAATTTACAACAAAATGCTAAATTAAAATTTATTTTATTATTATTTTAATTTATTTATTATATTAAAATTTATTAACCTTGGAAAAAATTGATAAACAGATATTTGATGGACTTTACTCACCATTTCTTTTCGTTTGAAATGCATTTTTAATTACAAGATTAAATCCATGGCTTTTCCGTCGTTTCACTTAGAGAAAAGTGCTTTTAGTCCAAGTGCTTTAAGTCCAAGTCAAGAAAGGGCTTCAGAGTAATTTCTAATACCCACTCCTTGCTCTTCATACTCCGCTTCTTACACCTCAGGTAGTTTTGATAAAAATTCCCTCACGATATCGGATATTTTCCTGCTTTCGACAAATATCGACGTGACGTCAAATTTGTATAACCAATAGACAAATTTCTAACAATGTTATTTTAATGTCTGTTCACACTAGCTTACACGTTCAGTGTGGACGTCGAATAAATGATAATAATAAACTTAAAGTGCGATAATTTTGTGTTGATAATTTTTTATTAATTTTGCTCAGTGTGTCGCCATATGATCTATTTATTATCAAAGTCTTTTTTAAGCATTACTCATTTGAATCGGCGAATCCTGGTTATTTTGCCACTTTATTAACAGGATTGGAAATTCTCCTTAGCTCTTATCCTGTTTACCCTTGGCAGAGGCGGCCTTAGAGAACGGCGAGTCAGGCGACCGCCTGGGGCTTCACGTAATACTTTATTAGTTTCATTAATTTTTCTAAACTTCAAAAAATACATTAAAAAATTCAAATATTTTTCATATTAAACAATAAATAAAAAAAAACTTTACCATTAACAATTTCAAATAGTGTAAAATTTCTCTGTTTAAAAGAAAGTAGGGAATTACCACAAAACATTATATCTTTGCAACAAAATCAAAGTTTAATTTATGTCCTGCGAATGAGAAAAGATTGGAGGAGAAATTGTATATTGAGTTGGTATGTGGTTGGAAAGGGACAATTTTTTAGGAAGTAGTTTCCATACTGTCTCCAAACTGAATCTTAGCAGTTAGTTATAACACGTTTGGCTTAATTTAGTTATTTTTGAATTTCAAAATAATTGCAGCGGATGAAAATAAAAATGCATTATAATAAATCTTACTGATTCCGATAGACCTGCGTGTGGGCATAATTTATTTGGAGGCCTTGTTATTGCCATGGATTCCATGCCACGTTACCTATCGCGCTATGGACGTAAAAAGTAAGCAAACAGTATGAAGTATCTGCGAACAAATTTTGGGTATGAAGTTATTAGATCAATGAAGTAAGCATAAGTAAGTTTGCAAAAGTAAGCATAAGTAAGTTTGCAAAAGTAAGCATAAGTAAGTTTGCAAAAGTAAACATAAGTAAGTTTGCAAAAGTAAGCATAAGTAAGTTTACAAAAGTAAGCATAAGTAAGTTTGCAAAAGTAAGCATAAGTAAGTTTGCAAAAGTAAGCATAAGTAAGTTTGCAAAAGTAAGCATGAGTAAGTTTGCAAAAGTAAGCATGAGTAAGTTTGCAAAAGTAAGTCATAGTGTTCATATATTTGAATATTATTATTCTGCTACGGACACTTGTCTCAATAATTGAATAGTGGTATTTAAATATATATTTCATTTTATTTTATTAATTTTCTCACCCTCCCCTTCCCTATAGCCCCCTCTCAATCAAAAATATTTGGAAAAGCTTTCGAATATAGTAGGACCCATTTATAACGAGCACACATTTAGCGACTTTTCACATATAGCGAGGAAAATATGGATTTTGTCTAGTATTTTGGTTTAGAATGTCTTTTTTAACGAAGGCAAAATTAAGAAATGAATTTTTCAGTTGAATTAAACAACAATGTAAATCAACATTTATTGGCGTAGTGATACCAGCGCCGATGTTAGGGCGTGATTTGATGGTGAAACGTTCGAAAGAAAATAAATATTTCTTCTTTCGATGGGACCTGAACCCACGACCTTCCTTGCCGGGCGGCGGCTGGAAGGTCGTGGGTTCATATCCCACCGAACGCAGAAATATTTATTTTCTTTCGAACGTTTCACCATCTAATCACACCATACCATCGGCGCTGGTATCACTACGCCAATAAACATTAATTTATATTATTGTTTAATTTGATCTGCGTAGTGTTCGATTTATTTAAACTTTTCAGTATTTGAAACAGGAGAATTCCTGAGAATTCTCATCTCTTTCTGAATACTTGGTAAGGAGTTCGTAATAAACGCTTTTTTTGAAACAATGGATTAAACCAGGAGTGTTTGCACTTTCTTGACCACGACCAAGGTCTGTTCACCGCAAAGGCATCCAAAACCCGGAATTTGGGCCCCTCTATTTTATGGACCCCCAAAAAAGCCAAAATGTTATTTCATTTTTATATACCTTTTTTTTTACTTTTACCAAATCTTTCCCTTAAAAAAAAAAATCTGCAGAAATGCGTGCGCATTTGTTATTAGAGTGTTACTTCCCAATAAGGGACACCCACGGGACAAGATATTTTGTCCCTTAAATAAAAGTGTCCCTTCTTCGGAAGGTAAATGTGTTGATATATACATATGCTACAGATCAGAGTAATCGTCCCTTATTTGGGCATCCCTTACAAGAGGTAACACTGTATTTACCTATCCAACTTATGATGGGACCAATTTTGCAATATCCCTTCGAAATGGGCTCAGCTCGCAACTGTGAATCCAGAGAGGAAATTGGATGGGGGTGTGTCACCTATAACAGGACCTTCTTATAACAATTAATTTATACGATTAATTTAACGATTTAATCGTTAAATTATTAATTTAACGATTAATTTTGCATTTAGCAAGGAAAGTATGAATTTTTTGGTATAAGGATTAACCGTTTTTAGCGAAAAAGTTTTTGAACCTCGATTTAACGAGCAATTAAAAAAAAAAAAAAGAAAAGAAAGTTTCTTGTAAAAGTTCCGTCGTTGTATACGGTTGGTTGTTATAATTGGCGCTCGTTATAACCGACTTCCACCGCGTTTTCATGGATTTGAGAGGGGAAATTTCAGTAATTCCCCCCACCCCCGTAGATTCGCCACCGATAATAGTCAAACCAAATAACTCGACTGAAGGCTGGCATCGTTATTTTAGCACTTTAATAAAGTCCGCCATCCATCTTTCTGGAACTTTCTAGAGTTTTTAAAGACGGAATAATCATTGAACGAAAATAAAATGGAACATCCCATCGCTGGAAAAGTACCTAGACAAATAAAAAAAAAATATCGAAACACTGCTAACAGAATAATGACTCTCGTTCAAGGCTACACTAATCGATAAGTACAAGATTATCTTTGTGGCATTTCTCACAATTTACAGTTTCAGCTTCAAAACTTCTTAATTATTCTCCTTGCGTAATTCAAGTGCAATGTTCTTTAATTTAAACCATGTAATGTAATGCCAGCTAGTGTGAATTAAAAATTATTGTCAACTAAAACCCTTAAGAAATGAGAAAAAAAATATTAATTAATTATTTTGTCCCTTCGGTATTTTGTCCACGTGACATTTTATATACGCGATATTTTGTCCACGTAACGTTTTTGTCTACGAGATTTCGTCCGGAGATATTTTGATCCCAAACCACTATGGTGATATGCTTTGAAATAGAGCGTCAGTTCTTAAAACAGACGCATACTTTTAATGAAGTATAATACTTTAAAAGTACGTGCATTGTTTATGCTGGAATTCCATAAAATACAAAATTACTTAAAAAGTGCGTTTAATATCACATTTTCTTTAAGATAATGCGAATGTTCAAATTTCGAAAATAGCTTTTTTCCCCAAATTGCCGTTCAAGTGCTTACAATGTATTTTGAATTAAAATACATTTAAATTTTAAATGTGTTTTGTTGATATTTTTGTATACAAAGACATTATCCTCGGATGATGTTATGTTTATTAGCAGTGATGGGGGCTTCAGCCTGCCCCCGCTGGATATAAAAACACATTTTTCCAAGGCTATATCGCATAATCTTCTTTTTAACTACTTGAGCTCACCATAACCACTTCAGCACCCCCCCATGAGTTTTGCATCGCTGCGCTACTGATGCTGATACTTTATACGTGGAAATTACAAGATGAGAATTACAGTAATCAGCGATTGTAATTCACATATAAAATTTACTCTCAATGGAAGGCGTGAAAAAATGACAGGGACGCTTGAAAAGGGAACTCAGGAAGAATAAGAAATAAGAAAGCATAGAAGAAACATGCGTGGAATCCAACTTTACATTCAATAAAGAACTCATTGGCAAGAAAAATGTGCAGACTCAAGGTAGATTTGCATCTAATGGCTAAACTTAGACTAGCCACATTTTCTGCAGTATTTTGTTTCGCCTTTGGTCCGGCCATCATTTTTCTCTTATCACAAACTTTCCTAAAATTAGCATTCTGGAGAAAAAGATTGAAGTTGAATACGGCAATAAAGGTTGCGCATTCCGCATTCTGCAAAGCCATCTCTTTTCCATCACGCAGAACCGATAACAACGTATGAATGGATGAAGAACGACCCAGAAAATTAGGCTTCTTGTATTAAGAGTCGTCAAAAGAAAAGAGTCCTTTTACTTAACAACAATGACAACAAACAAGTTCAAGTTAGCTCCAAGCTTCTACTGTCCACTGAAGAGAAGCATTCCCTTGTGCTCCTGGAAATGTGGAATGCTGCAAATTCCACATAATTTGAGAGTCTTTGTCAACCTAGTCGAGTTATCGTGGTCGCATCTAGCTAGAAATCTGAAAAAGGGCTTGGAGACCCCCAGTTAGTAGTAAGACGGATGCTTTTTCAATCCCTTTTTCCCAGTCCTCAAATACCGCAACAGCTATTGATGTTATCATGCACAGCCATGTCTACCCACTCTAAACCATACTGGCATCCCTGTGTTCTTAGAGTAAAGAACTGTAAACTGTTTCTTTGTGCGCCAACTTTCTAAAATGACAGCATTTGTCCTGAAAACACATCCCTGGTAATGTGATTTATCGCTTAAACCTTTGCTACTTTATTCTATGAAGGATAAAGCGAGGTTTTCTCCCAAATTTTTGCTCAATTTTTAGTGTGCTCCAAATGGTTCTTTTTGAGAACTTCTTGAATTCTACTTTTCCACCTTAACCTTCTAAAGCCATCAGACTTTATGCTTGTTGTCTGCTGGTATCCACTAACTCCATTCTTGTTTAAGCAATTCTCTATGATGGGGTTCCTGAACTGGGGCTTCTTTAGCGATGATGATTGCAAGAAAATTTGTTGATCATAATAACGTACACCGAGCTCATCGATATGATAGTTTTATGCAGGGTTTCCTTTAAAAATTTACGCAGGAGTTCTTTCAATTTTTCATACAGTCGAACCTCGTTAACATGAACAGTTACACAAGGTGACAAAAAATTGTTCTTGTTATACGAAAAGGATGCGATCGTATTGCTAAGTCATTTAATTTACCGAGTATTCAAGGAACGGTCGTGTCAAAAGTAACTGGCGTTAAGCATATTGGCGTTAACGGGGTTTGACTGTACATGTTTATTTATTTAATACTTTTAATTCTTTTATTTTGCATGTAGGGGTTCCTGAAAATTTTATCCAAGGGTTTCTGAAAATCATCTCAAGGGTTCCTGAAAATCATCTCAAGGCTTTCTTCATGATGACAACGACAACAGAATGTTCTTGACTCCTTGAAAAAGCAGCGTTGTTCAAGCTAAATCTCCATATGAATTTGAGCTTTGATTTAAAACGCCAAATGGAGATATGGATCATGAAGAGAACGAGGTGAGGGGCGTATCGTGATTGGTCTACGAGTAAAAAGAATTCCTCCATGGCGAAAAGGTTTAGAAATTTTGCTCTACAGAGCCCAAAAAGCCGAGCCGATGAGAGGGGGGGGACAGCAGGAGCTGCAGCCTGGGGGGCCCGGATGAAGTCTAAGGGCTCGCGCTGAAAAGTACTTATGCTGTGGGGGAGGGGGCCGGCCCAAGGAAGCGATCATGGGGTCGGTTAAAGCTAGCCTGGGAGTCCGCGTTGGCTCTTGTAGCCCCTGACAAAAAGATTAAACTTTGGCGCTAACGATAATAGTCAAAACAAATAACTCGACTGGAGGTTGGCATCGTTATTTTGGCACTTTAATAAAGCCCTCATCTATCTTTTTTGAACTTTCTAGAGTTTTTAAAGAAGGAACAGTATGGAAACTACTTCCTAAAAAATTGTCCCCTTATTTATTAAGTCAACGAAATTTATTATTATTTATACAGTTTTCCCCATGCATATATTCGTTAAGACGCATTGAAATTGTCATATGGCATTAGAAGAAGGGATCGAATTGTGCATTGAATTCCAAAATTTTCCACCTTTATTGATTTTATTATTTAAATTTAGACAAAATATGTTATGTGTGTGTGTTGCAATGGCGGATTTTTGAACAGATGTCAAGATGCGTATTCAGAAGCGCCATTTGCTGTAAGAGAGGAAGGAAGCTGGAAGGCCAAAAATAAATTATTGGTTATCACATATGTCATATTGAGTAAAACTTCGTTAATAGCCGTTTCAGAAAATATCTTTTTGTTAATGACATTGCTCGGAGTATTCATTGTTTCGGGTTTAAACAATGTAAGTATTCCTCTATTAGATTAGTGCAGTTCGTTGATAGTAAGTCGAATACAATATCATATTATTATATTAATATATTTTATATATTATGATATTTTTATATCAAGATACATTATTATTATTATTATTACATATATTGTTAAATTAATAAATTTTCGTCCGCTTGTCATTCCAGAAAGTGAGTTGAAATTTTAAAAAGATTGGGAATCAATTATCTAACTAATAAACGTAAACTTTTAATAGTTAGGCATTTAATCGATAGAAAAATATATTATTGTGTGTATTTCAAACAATATGATGTTAAATGCAACTCACTACACTCAAAAGTGTAAATAAGATTTAGAACAACGTTGAAGTGGTTAAAAAATTTTAATAATACATAAACATGATTTCAACCATTTAAAGTAACGGTCATCATCAGATGTTACAAAAGATTTGTAACATCTGATAATGACGAATCAGTTTGAATGGTTGAAAGCATATTTATATATTATTAAAAAAATTTAACCACTTCAAAGTTGTGTAAATCTAATATAATGATGTTATTTTTTATTATAAAATATATATTTCAGGTAATGTAACGACTGCTGTGTGCAATAATTTCAAAAATATTTTAACTAGACAAGGACCTCACTAATATATGTCATGCCCATTTATTATATTTAAAAATAATTTAATTTATTGTGCATAATATAATAATTAATAATGTTTGGAAAATCCACAACACTATAATTTGCTCATAAATTGTTTGTTTAAAAACTTTCACGTTTAATTGTTTGACTAAGCAGGTGGGACTCGTAGCTAAATGTGAATTTCAAATAGTAGTGTACAGTAAACCTCTCTTGACGACCACCTCTCTGAGCGATTTCTTTTTTTACGGAACCGACGGTGACCGCCTTGGGCAGGTTTTACTGTATAGTTAAAAATTTCTAAGCCTACTTTGTCACAGGCCGTAGTGAAATCGGAACTTATATCGAAAAATAATATCCGTAGCCACCTAATCAACTATAAAAAGTTTAGAAACGCTTCGAAAAGAAATATTAAAAATTATTGAAAACTTGTAGTAAAATTAAACCATTAAGTAGAAGCATGGGCTTATGCAAAAGTTCGTAAAGGGGATTATAGGCTCAATGATGGTTACGACCTCCAAATCCCCTCCTGGCTACGCCCATGAATAGAAAGTGCATTATGAAATTTTCTTATAACAACTACATGTCAAGTTTTACAATTTAATTTTCGAAAATTTAAAAATTTTGGGCATTACAAAATGTTTATCACTAAATATTTTAAAATACAATGAGGCCTCGATTACTCGAATTACTCGAACCTTGATAATTCGAAATTCCCGATGAATCGAAGGGATATTCAGGTGTTTATATCTCGATAATTTGGGATAAAAAAAATGCTCTCGAATTTCGAGTTATAGAAGTTCTACTAAAAACAGAACTAAGATTTTTGTAAGAAAATCAAAAACAGTAAAACATATTTCAGCTTTCCTATTTTATTAAAAAATTATGTCACTTTCACAAAAATTCATATAAATAAAAGCAAAATTCTTGACGACTTGCCTACCAATATTAGTGAAGAAAATTCGAATTTTTCGAATAATTCTGACTTTAGATATTACACTTGCCTGATTACGTTTAAAACCTTGAATGAATCTCACAAGCAACTTTTTAAAAATCGCTAATATATAATATATTAATGATATCATCATTTAATTAATAAATCGTCATCACTTTTTAATAATGTCATCAGTGTTAATTAATAAATTATCGCCACTTATTATTAACGTTTTTATTTATGATGATCATTCTCCCAAATGTCATTTTAGTACCGAACAGTAATAGCATATGCAATTAATAATCTATTTTATAATTAATAATTAATCGTAATATATAAAAAAAGGACTCTGTTTGTTTTTCAGAGTTTTCTGAAACAAACTAGGGTTACCAAGGCCGTGCATGAGGGGGGGGGGTCTGGGAGTTAACTCCTTTCTCCCCACTTGAACGAAGTTATTAACTGAGAAATAAAATTCCATATGAGATACACACATTCTACATACGCCCCTGGAAGGTACAGTATAACTAAATGAGCAGGTACGTGTTTAGAACTGCAATACAAATTAATGCGGTTACGTAAGTTTTGATACATTAATAAAACGTTAACGACTGTTTCGACAGACAGGCACGTCTACCTTCATCCGAAAACATTCACAGATAGAATTTGTTCTGAAGAAGACCGATGTGATCTGCCGAAATAATTATTAACGACGGAACATCATCATCGTGAGTGCGATAAACGAGCATCAATTTCCTATTCATTCTCAATCGTTCTTCTATCCATTCATTATTTGTTCCTGAATTAATGCTTTGTAACTTTTTTACTGAAATTAAAATTCAGGACATTCATGTTCATTTAAAATTCAGGACATACTTCCTTTCCCCCAACCTCCAGGGAGGGTTGTGTGGAAGGAGATATTCAAATGCGAACCATGCACAGCAAACAAAAATGCACGCTCCCATAAGTATCGTCATTTAACATACCTCATCTCAGTCCTTTTCTCTCTCTCTCTGATCTCGTTTATGACCAATATTTTGGCGCAATAGAGTCCAGATGCTCTTGCACCATAAAAATCCAAACAAACAAACAAACATTCTGACCAATAAATATTTTTTCGGTTTTAATTTGAATAAGTCCTTCAAAAAATGTGCCCACTATGTTTTTTTATCAAGTTCTGTGATAAATCCAAGTCAGTTATTATTTTGTATTCATCTGGTAGTGAATTGCAGAGTTTCACTCCCTTGTAACTTATGTTGTCTTTATTTAACACGTCTAAATTTTAGCAAAGTTAATTTTCTGCTTCTCTTAATCCCATGTGCACCTGCCTTTGTTGTATATCTACATTTTCCGTATAACTTTGTTGTTTATTTAAAGTGAACATTTTAAATTTTATAATGTTATAAAATTCAAATGATGTCATGTAATCAAAATAACGTTGTAAAATTTAAATGATGTTATGTAATCAAATAATGTTATAAGATTCAAGTGATGTTATGTAATCAAATAATGCTATAAAATTCAAATGATGTTACAGCAATCAAATAATGCTATAAAATTCAAGTGATGTTACGTAATCAAATAATGTTATAAAATTCAAATGATGTTATGTAATCAAATAATGTTATAAAATTCAAATGATATGTAATCAAATAATGTTATAAAATTCAAATGATGTATGTAATCAAATAATGTTATAAAATTCAAATGATGTTATGTAATCAAATAATGTTATAAAATTCAAAATGATGTTATGTAATCAAATAATGTTATAAAAATTCAAAATGAGATTATGTAATCAAATAATGTTAAAATTCAAATTAAAAAAAAAAAAAGGAAGTCAATTGTTCAACTGCCTTCCTTTTGCGATTTTTATATTTTAAATACTTAAAAATATTCTACGTTGTCTTGACATTTAAGGTATGCTTTTAGTTGAAGTATTCAATAATGTGTTACCTTCAAATGTGTATTTATCTGGTGTTAGCAAAAAAAAAAAATGCGAAACAGCACCTTCTTCACTTTATCCGGCTTGTCGGATATGATCAGTTGTACAAATTTTAAAATCTAGTGTTCCTACAATTATCCGGCATTAAGAGGCGTTCAAGTATTACGTAAGCAATATTTTGGCCATTTTATACCAACCCCTACTTGGCTAACGTAGGAAAATAAGTGCAACAGCAACCCCCAAAAGTGCTTACCTAATACATGAACGTTCCCTTATGTAGATAATGCTGAAGAATAAGGTACATAAGTATAATACTTTTTTTTAATTACATAAAAGGGAACGTTCACATATTGCGTAAGCTATATTTTGGCCATTTGAACCCCCACCCCAGTAAGCAAAAAATTAACATTGACTAATATAGAAAAATAAGACCGATGGCAACCCC
>QLNU02015270.1:16345689-16377833 GCA_006491805.2 Dysdera silvatica
GCTTCCTCCACTCTTTCTTTTTTTTTTTTAATGAAAAAGAAAAACACTTTTCCCGCCCTCCATGTGGAGGAGAATTTAGGAGTGGTCTATAACAAAGTACCAGTGACGTCAAAGGGACGGCGGCATAAGATTTGTCACTTTTTCGGACCACGCCCATCCGTTGTATCTAAGCTCCGCCTCCTTTGCTTACCTGAAGCTGCGCAGCTTGGGTACGCGTTCACGTGAATAACATTAATTTGCATATGCGCGTGGTGATGTACCTTTTGCTTCGAACTGTCGTTAATATCGAATTTTATTTCAAATAAACTGAATTTTAATTATTTAAATTAGGGATATCGTCTTACGCGTTTATTCTGGAGGACACACCACATCCTGCCTTCTCTAAAAGATAGAAAACTCCGCCCAATTGACTCTTTGAAAGAAAAAATTGCTTTCTCCTTGCTTTGTGAGAATAATTTTTGAATTATTGCTAATTAATTATCAGCAAATTTTTCGATAACTAAAATTTTTGGTTAAACTGTCTGATTAGTAGTCTAATAATTTAATCATAATGTTGTTATAGTCAATTGTTACCTATAGTTCTTATAGGCTATCTCTGAAATGACGCACTCCCATGGGCCCCCCAGAATTATATAATAACGCACCCAGAATATTCCCAAGGGGGGGGGCACATGGAAAAAATGGTCAGAGGCCATATCAATTACGGTTGTCTTTTAAGCGCGGATTCAAGGAGGGGGGGGCATGGGGCAATTGCTAACTGGGATCATATCATGGAAAATGAAATGAAAAGTACCGGACACTTGGCTAAAAATAGAAATCGGGAAAAAATCGCAGTCCCCCCCACCTACCTTGAAAAATTTCGGGATCCGCCCTTGTCTTTTTGTGTACATTTATCATTATTAAATTACTAATAATTCTACAGTGCAAGATACTTAAATCATTAGAAGTAGTACTAGATTATGTTCATAAAATTTTACAATGGCCAGCCCTTGTCCTCCATAAAAAATTACCGTTTTGATAATAGGTTTAAGAATAACCCTATTCTGCAAAACTTGCTTTTGCTTGCCCTCTGTCCATTACTTCATCCACAGAAGCGCCCAAATGCTCTTGCGCCATAAAAAAGCCAAACAATCAATCAATCATCCACAGAAACCTTTTTCTCTTCCATCACTCTTAAAAAATCATCGCCTTTGAGAACCGAATCCTTACGATAGAGAAAAATTTCATATTGTTTGAACTTCTTCTAAGTCTTTCAATTATTAAATCCCTTTGAAACAAATTGACCCGTGGTTTGTGTCGATCTTAAATCGACTTCATGGGGTGAAAAGAGAACACAAAATTTTCAATAAGCACTGTCTTCTTTCTTTGAGTAAGCTATATACTTATGCTTACTCAGTCAAGGTAAGCAGAAATTTCGCCTGTGGTGAGGTTTTCCTTGACTTAATACAGCACCAATGATAGTCGTGGGAAAATTTCAATTTGCGTATGGTTCCCAAAGATTTTTCAGCACTGTTATCCTACCTTCTTCAGTGAGGTTAGATTTCTTCACATACGTAAAAATATCTGCAGTCAGAATTTCCACTTCAACTGTGTTTGATATTATGTTTTGCTCTACCTTTACCTCTTACAAAGTTGTTTGAAGACAGTCGCGGGCCACTGCTGTTGCTTTTCTCAAGAGCAGTCTCATCAACGTTACCAGAGTGCAGGGAAATGTTATTGGGATTATCACTATTTTCAATCTTACTTTAAAAGAAGAAATGACCAGTGTCTATTTGAGTAATAATTTTTCGCTTTGTTAGTCCAAGGGGGGGCCCCAGGCCCCCTCGGCCCCCCTACGTGGGTGTGCCACTGGAATTATATGCAATGGGGTACATCCAGGAAAAATTCCAATTGAATAATGTTGTTGGACTGTAGTTTCTTGTGGATTCAGTCCATTTTTACACCTTTTGCATTTACCAATATACATGACACATATTTTCTGAAAATTTTATCAAAATATTTTGAACAGTATTCAAGAAATCATGCGTGCACGCCTATGATAATGAAGCTCATGATGAAGCCTATGATAATGAAGCCTATAATTATGAAGCTCATGATGAAGCCTATGATTATGAAGCTTTTAATTTTTTGTAAAGTGAGCATGAGTTTCATGTAATTTAAAAATTATTTTTAACTCAATTAAATAATTTAGGTAGTGTATTAAATAAAACTGGAATAGGAGCATCTCGTAAAAAACAAAATTTGTAAATATATTGTTTATTTACAAAGATATGGTATCTTCAAATTAGCCAAATTTTGTCACTGTTTTGGGGCTTTTAATGTACTGAGACCACTTTAAAGTCTATAACAAACACACACACACACATAGGCACAACTAATTTGATTTAATCTTCATGATACGTTTGCAAACGCCCAGGCTTATTCATATTCAACATTGGTTCCAAAGGAGGGGGGTGGGGGGTCAAGACCAGAGGCGTAGCCAGGGGGTGGGGATTGTAACCCCCATTTCAATGAAATTTTGTATATTTAACATAGGAATATATGAGTTGTAGCTCTGTAACCCCTCACATTAAGCCTATAATCCCTCCCTTATGAACTTTCTGCCTACACCACTGGTCAAGACTTGTCAAGCCGTTTTTATGTCGTATTTTTTCTAAGTCTTCTACCTAGCCACAACCATAGTATTGGTACACTGTATTCGAATGTGTTTAATTGTGCGTCTTGGCGAAATAAATATTGGTTGATTGATCAATCAATCAATATTTATTGATCTAATATAGTGGCTCCCAAATCCCTTTTTCTACGGAATTCTTTCCTTACCACATGCCTTGTCCCAGAGCCCTCTGCAAATTTTATGTTTGGAAAATCCAAAGGCTTATTATTTGTCACTATATTTAGATATAAACATAAAAATAAGCGATAGATTAGTATGAAAAGAAGGTAATACTATTTATTATTGTAGTATGTTAGCACATTGATGACTTAAAAGGCTGTCATAAGGAAAAATTTGCACAAGTTACAGAAACTTTTCTTGAATATTTCACGATGTTTACAGACTGATCACGGAGTCCTTGGGTTCCGCAAAAACCACTCAGAAACCCTGGTCTAATACATTGCGCTGATGCTTCTGGAAAGCAGAGAGAGAGAGAGAGAGAGAGAGAGCAAAGGATAACAATTGTTAAGGTGACAATATATAAGTTTAATAAAAATATAAGTCGTTGAAAAAATAAATACTTTTAAGAATGCTTTCATACCTTCTGAAGTAACAACGTGACAGACATCACAATAATTAAAAGAAATATTAGGATTAGTAGACTGACCTCAGTCGAAAGGGGCGCCTCGAGCCAACGTGAGCTCCTAGACTCCTTCCTGGGCCGGCCCCCAGCCGCCAGCCAGCATAGGTCTCGCTGCGGGCCCCTAGACTTCATCTGGGGCCCCCGGGCTGCAGATCCTACTGCCCCCTCGTCGGCTCTGCTAGTCAAGGGCGCCAACTTTAAGGGGCCCTGGGTCATTCGCCCCCCCCCAAAAAAAATGTTAAAAGGAAGCAGATCCTCCCAAAATGGATGATCAAGAAACAAACTTAAGTAGAAAGAAAACGTGGGAAAAATTAAGAATTTCATCAAATATAGGAAAACGGAGATTTTTTTTTAAAAGAACTATGTACTTCTGGAGGAGGAGAAAGGAAGGGGGAGATGATGATGATGATTCCTCAATTTTTGAAAAGTGTGTAATTTTCCCGAAATTGGAAATAAGAGGAGTTGAATTATTTTGAATAAAAGATAGGAATCACTCAACGTATACTTCAAACTCTGCCAAAACTTTCACTGTTAAAATTTCTCCAGTATCGCGCCCCACGCCAAAAAAAATCACAGAACGGCTAAAGCCGCAAATGATGCAGAGATATACTCTCCCTATGTAAAAATAATTTTTCTCTGAGAAGTAGTTTATTCTTTACCAATAAAACCATTTTTCCCCAAAATTTTCAGAATGATAAACATTCGGGACTTAAAGGATGAATTGTTCGCAAAGAAAAAAAATTATTCATCAACCTCTAATATGTCATGAACCCACAATCTGATGTTTTCCGGAAAAGTGCTTTATAATTAAGCTACATGGGTCAGAAATTCTTTGGTTTGGGGCAGTATTTAAGGCGTTACTATGGGCAAGTTCGCAGTTAGTAGGGCAGTATATAGACTTTTTTTTAAAAAAATCATTTAATACTACCACATCATCGACTGAGATGAGAGTTGTTCTAGTTTAATAACTATTCAGAATTTACTCTGCCATAGTGTGTACGAAAGGACGTGTTATTTAAATATATTTTATTTCTATATAAAATAATATTTATATGTATTGTATCGTGCATTATAGATGTACATACAATTTAAAATAAGCACAACATATTCACATTTTAAATTTTGTTTGGGACCCACCGTTTGGAAACCACTAAATTAGGGTACTTTCACTGAAATGTACAGATCGATTTACATATATTTTAATTAAGCTACATCGTTGATACACCAATTACGTAATTAATAGAGAGTGCAAAAGCTGGTTGAATAATATATAATAGTTTGTATGACAAAGAATTTGAAAAAACATTATCCATTACCAGAAACTTCCAATAGAAAAGTACTGACAAAAGCAGGTAATAGCGTTTTCAATAACTGTTGGCCCTTTGAAACTATTTCAACAAACTTGAAAAAAATATTTAAACGTATTAATAACATTACAATAATGGACTTTAAACAAATTATACAGCATTACATGCATACCGAGACGAAATACTTGAACAGTTTTCAGATCTTGGGATGAAACTTATATTAAACGCATCATTTCCTGTAAAAAATTTGACACTTTTCGATTTGAATGTATCTTGTATTGTGTATAACTTGAATATGTCTTGTAATGTGTGTAACTTGAATATGTCTTGCAATCAGGGCAGGCGTAAGCAAATTTTCCGCCACAGGCAAACGACGTCCCTTTTCCTTCGTGGAAAGATTGGCACCCCAATACATCTTGCAAACGATCGAAAAGTGAAAAAATAAAGCCCAGTCCGCCCTCTTACTCTAGTTCCGGTTATAACGAAGTATGATAATCTCAGCTTATCTGATAACAAACAAATAAATGATCAAAAGCAAAAAATAAATAAATAAATTGGTATTTTGCTGTTGAAGGGGAAATTTCAATTCTCAGTGCCTTGTAATAATGTACGAAGAGATCAAAAGGGAAAGAGCATCCCCCAAGCCTTTAGTGCGGCAGCGGTACTACTCACGCCACTGAAAGGTATATCAGTAATGGGAAAATGTTACTCTGTGTTACGCAAATTGGTTAGAGAAAAATTTATTAATGTAAAAAAACAAACAAACAAGGAATTGAGGGTATGGGAAAAAATGGATAAGAGAACATGTATAAAGAAGGATAAATATTGGTGAAGGCATTCAGTCGAAAATAATCCATTCAGTTCCATTTATTTATTGTCAAGTTTATCTCAATCATCGTACAGTATTAAGTACCTTAAAAAAAACAAAAAAAAACCCTTAGTGCCTCCCTAGGCAGCCGCCTAGTTCGCCTATATGGTACCGCCGGGCGCCTGCTTGTAATGTAGAATATCGTGTAATGTGTGTGTGACTTGAATGTGTCTTGTAATGTGTGTGACTTGACTGTGCCTTGTAATGTGTGTAACTTGACTGTGTTTTGTAATGTATGTGACTTGAATGTGTCTTGTAATGTGCAGTGCCGTATTTCCCAATAGGCTATAGACTAGGGCGGCAAAATTTTGTGTATTGAGTCTGGTTTGACAGAATTAACGTCACACGGTGACATAATCAAATGTTTTGCCGAAAAGATGTCATGTTTTCCATTTAAATAGCAGTGTTCGATACATTTCTATATTTTCGCTAAAATTAAAATTTATTTCAATAAAATTTAATCTGATTTATTATATACCAAAAAGAAAATAATACTTCAATTTAAATTAATATTGTTTGTTTATGTTTCAATTTATGAGTTTGTTATTGAACATATTTACTGTCCGTGCAAAATTTTTTGGCGTATGTTGAATGTAACAATTTTTATGTTTCTACCACCGATTAGGAGGAGGAAGAGGCGGCAAAAAAAAAACAGCCTGCGGGCGGCAAAATGGTAAATCCGCCCATGGTAATGTGCAATATATTGTGATGTATGTGATTTAAATGTGTCTTGTAATGTATGTGACTTGAATGTGTCTTGCAATGTGTGTGACTTGAAAGTGTAATATCTTGCAATGCATGTAACTTAAACGTATCTTGTAACGTGTGTGATTTTCAAGTGTTTTGTAATGTGTGTGATTTTCAAGTGTTTTGTAATGTGTGTGATTCGGTATACGAGAAAATTTCATTGGTCGCCTGGTATATCACGAAAGTTTAATTTATATAGTTAATGGGTTTTAGTTAACGTATAGTTAATGGGTTTTAGTTAATGTATAGTTAATGGGTTTTTTCTTAGTTTCAAACGTATTTATAGAAACTCTGCTAAACGTTTTAACATATATGACTGGCTCATATGTTCTCAAAAATAAATGCTCTCATATTTTGCTCATGATCGATTTTTTTACCGATTTCTACGTCAATCCAGGAACAGTTATAATCGTTTCTTTCGCAGTCGTTTAATAATCGTTTCTTTCGCAGTTGTTTCGTAATCGTTTCTTTCGCAGTCGTTTCGTAATCGTTTCTTTCACAGTCATTTCATAATCGTTTCTTTCGCAGTCGTTTCGTAATCGTTTCTTTCGCAGTCGTTTCATAATCGTTTCTTTCGCAATCGTTTCTTCACACTCGGAGTAAAATTCTTAAGCAAAAACCACTCTCAAAGGCGTTTTTCGTTTTGCCATTTCTTTTCGCTTGGTATTTCGACATTTTATTTTCATGTCTAAGTTATTCACAGGTCGTAAGAAAAGATTTAAATATACATTAAGTGAAGAAAGTGTGCTATAAGCTATGAGTGAAACCCATATGCCATCTATTTGTTGTCAATTTAACCAGGTAATGCCATAAAGTTATTTACGGAAAATTTCAGTGCTGAAGCACATGTTTTTTCAAATTAAAAGTAAAATTAAAAGTAAAAGTGGGTAAAAGTTTCCCAGGCCTATATAGCATATTCTCTAAAATTGGTTAGCAGGGTTTAAGCTGCAGTCGCATTTTTCGCAAAATGCGACGAGTTGCTCGAAAATGCGAAGAAAAAATTATTGCCCATCGCGAAAATGCGACAGGCATTTTTAACCACAGTTTATTCTCTGAAAACAGGATTTCCCGATTCCAGAATATCCGTTTTGCACTTCAGCGATCTTTTCTTGTTCCTTTTTGTTTCCTCTTCAAAATTCTTAACAGCACCTGTTAAGCATCGTTGATATAAATAATTTCATTGATACGATTTTTCGAGCAGCGAAAGCAACTAATATTTTTTAGCATTTTGCTACAACTTTTTTCCCATTTTAGCATTTTTGCGACAGCATGTTTTGAGCCAGCTTAAACCCTGGTTGTCATTTTTTATATTTTACTTTTAAATTTTTTCCGTTGTTGTTCTGATACTTTATGCATGCCATATATTCTTTTTTTTATACAAATTAATCATATATTCTTTATACAAATTAATCATATACCCTTTATACAAATGTATCACGTCCTCTTCATACACATTCACCGCATATTCTTCATGCAAATTAACCATATATTTTTATACAAATTCGGTTGATTTGTTTGCCTTCAATATCACAAATACACAAAACTAATTTTAAATATGGAAGTGAAAATAAATTAAAACATTTATCCAAAAACACAGTTAATTGCGCAATACGAGGGCCCTGCGGTGGTACGGTGGTAGCACGTTCGCCTAGCGAGTGTCCATCGTAATCTCGGGTTTGGTTCCTTAGGTCTTAAGAGGTTCGTATTCCCCTGGAAATTATAGAACCCGATGCAGTATAGCCCCCTGTCTGTATATACGTTCGAAGTGTGTTGTTTTTTGTAGGTTATTATTACCCTTCTTAGGATTACAACAATTGCCAAATGGTGAACACACAAAATCACCGAGGCGTGCTTTTGTAATTTATAATTTTTATTTGCATCGTTAATTGTAATTTTTTATTTGTAATTTTTTATTTCTGTTGTTATTTATAATTTTTTTATTCGTATTGTTATTTGTAATTTTTTATTTGCATCGTTAATTGTAATTTTTTATTTGTTTTGTTATTTGTAATTTTTTATTTGTTTTGTTATTTGTAATTTTTTATTTGTTTTGTTTTTTTATTTCTGTTGTTATTTATTTTTTATATTGTTATTTGTAATTTTTTATTTGCATCGTTAATTGTAATTTTTTATTTGTTTTGTTATTTGTAATTTTTTATTTGTTTTGTTATTTGTAATTTTTTATTTGTTTTGTTATTTGTAATTTTTTATATCTGTTGTTATTTACAATTTTTTATTCGTATTGTTATTTGCAATTTTTTATTTGTATTGGTTTCTTTCAAAAGGCTGGAGTACACTGAAATACAAATACGGAGAAGCCAGGTCTGTAGCCAAGCCAGGGCCCAAAGGGCCGTGGCCCCAGTTGCCCCATAGAGCTATATATATATTATATAAAACAATCACCTGCTGCCCTGTGCCCCATGGGCCCTTTCCTTTGCCATAGTGGCCCCTCCATCCTGACTACTGGCCTGGTAGAAGCGTTTCTGCCAGAATTAATCTGAGCATGTGTTTACTAAAGTAAAAGAAATAATAATAAATAAAAAATGCTCAACAGGCCTTTTCGGTTAATTCAGATTTCGGTTAAAAGAACTTCGAACAATCGGGTTCAACTATATACTTCCAGTAAATTCGTAGCAACTGACATGCTTGTGAAAGGTTATATTGAGAAAGGAATGGAATGCATAACTTCAAGCCATAATCGTTCGCAGAACTTTCACAAGGGGGCGTTACAGAGCTACAACTCTATATGTACATATACAAAATTTCATCGCAGTGGGTGGTTTACCCCGCATACGCCAGTACAATAAGCTAATGAATAAAACAAAATTTTCACCACAATGCGCGTGTTGACAAGTTGCAGAATTTCTTCAATCCTAGATCATAAATGTGCTACCATAAAAGAAGTAAGATATAATAAGCGATATAATCGATTTATTTATAATCGATACATAAAATCGTTTGAAAGGAATAAAAAGCGGTGTTAAGGTCTGATAGAGAAAGTAATTGCTAAGGAGAGCCGTAAAGGTTATAAGATATAATTACGGCTACCACAAGTCCCAATCTGAAAACACCTGCAGTGGCATCATAAAAACCCAATAACTTTCTATAACTATTTGATCCAGTGGCGCTTAATTTATGAACACTAAAATAAATTCATTTTCGTGATCAGTCTAAGAAACATAAAACAGTTTTATTGTGGTGGGTTCTTTCTATTATTTAATGATATCATTTTATGACTTATGAATTCCCAATTTCGCTCTCAGTTTAGTACAATGTGGGTTTTTGATTTATGGCGTATGAGTAACCACGTCTTGGACGAGATCTCCCACTGCGGTTAAACTAGGCGAACATGGAAGATTGCAATTATGGTTAAGAGGTTTTATGATGGCATTACTAACATAGAATTCACTTCTGAAGTCGTTCCAGATTACATTAATATGGAGATGCCATTAAAAAGATATGAAATGAAAGTTGTTCTTCTCTTCTTTTTTTAATTCCAGGGTGGACATGGTGTTTTTACAAAAGATCTCCATTTTCTCCGATTTGTTTTCCTATATCTTTCATTTCCTTTCTTAAAATTCTTTTCTATGTATATTTCTTAGTCAACCTCTTCTTCTTCTCTTTTCTTGCGTATTTCGGTTTAGAGCTTATCCGGGGATTTGTTTGCAGTTTGCCACGAAGAAATCTTACGCGGGAAAACCGAAACGTCTCACCAATAAAAATTTCAATTTGAAAAGCATATTGAAAATCATCTGCTTATATTAAAACTTGACAAGTTTTGATATTGCTGACTAAATCTTGCCCACTTTGGGGGGTGAAAATCTTCACAAAAACACATGTTCTTTTTTTGTCATTCTCTTATATATACTTGTAAAGAAAATTTTTAGTTGATTCCACATCAGGACATCAGCATTCATAAATTCTGTTATTACGCACTAGGTAACGAAATGTTTTAAATACTATGAAACTTTAAGAATAAAGACCTATGAAACTTTAAGAATAAAGACCTATGAAACTTTAAGAATAAAGACCTATGAAACTTTAAAAATAAAGACCTATGAAACTTTAAGAATAAAGACCTATGAAACTTTAAGAATAAAGACCTATGAAACTTTAAGAATAAAGAACTTATAATTGAAAATTGCTTAATAGGTATAATGTTTTATCACACGTTTCCAATTTATCCATAAACTAATCATAAAATCAATCAAATAACTAATCTCTACGTGGATAGGTACGTGGGCGTTAACAAGATTTGCTTTTTGTTAATGAAATATTTCTTTTTGTTAACATGCTATTATTTTCTGTTAACAGTTATTTATTTTTGCTAAAAAGCTATTGGTTTCTGCTCTCCTCCATTCTTGTCACCCTTTTTCTTAGCGCCATTTTTAGGCCTAGCGGCGCTAAGGAAAATTTTAGGAAATCATACATTTTACGTAAAAAATTCTGTTCAAGTTGTAAATAAAAAATATGTGGATTCTACAATTCTGTAAAGAAATTTTTTTTAGAGCAATGACCCTAAAATTTTGAATAAATCAACTAAGAATCGTGGGAATTTAAAGGAAATTACAGCTTGGAACACGTATCATAAACTGTGTTCCGAAAATAGAAAAAACCACAATGCTGTTTGACACAATGAAGGCGACAAGGGCGAAAAGGAGGACTTTTGGCTATTTTTTCAATTGTTTTCTTTATTTTATTATCTCACTTCAGAGGTCATTCCTGGTTTAGTTCTGCTGGGCACATGCGTTTGTATCACATTATTATTATTTCACGCTTATATACCCCGAAGCTATATACTGTAGGCAGTGTCGGATCCGGGCATTTGGTCGGGGGGGGGGTCTTGCAATGCTGGCTCAACAACCCATGCATCATATTTCGTAAGGGGGGGGGTTATAGGCTCAATGGGGGGGATTACAGAGCTACAATTCACATAGTCCTATGTTAAATATACAAAATTTCATTGCAATGGGGAGTTACAACCCCCATCAGCACCCCCCTGCGTACGCCAATACCATACATAATAATAATAATTTCTGCCCCTATCAGATTAATGGGCTGCTGACTGGTTAGAGGGTTACTTGACCCCCCCCTCCCCCGTGTATCCACTCTTGATTCAGAAGAGCGCTAGGATACTTTTTGTTTTAGGACTACACTACTGTTTTTAACCTAATCATATTAATATTGTCAAAATCTCAAAAATCTCAATTATAAAATTATGGTCATATCGAAACAGATGTATCGCTGGTAATTATGAGTTGTGTAATGTTTGTAAAATAAAGTTATTTTTAATCTCATCAAAAATAAGGAGAGTTCATATATTACGTAAGCAATATTTTGGATTTCAACCCTCCCCTCAGCAAAATGAACTGGCCAACATAAGAAAAAAGCACAACGACAATCCCACAAGGTTGCTACAATACTTGAACCCTCCCTAACCTATAAAAAACAAACATAGGTTGGTTGGTTTTATCTTTATGGCGCAAGGACAGCATAAAATATAAACGTAACCTATAACCAAATATGCATGACCGCTAATAAAATAAGCATAATAAAGATAATAAATAGCGACATTATTTTAAACAAAACAAAACACCCTTTCCTTTACGACGATGTCCGTGCGAAACTCCACGTTATTCTGACATGTTGTAAGTTTTACAACGCGATGGTCAAGATTATTCTGACATGTTGTAAGTTTCACAATACGATGATCAAGATAACGTGCAAAGAAAATTCTCAATGCACGTAATAATACCGTTAAACACCTCTGACTTAATAACAGTTTGAATTTATGGTCTATTCTTATCCATTGTGAATGACTGCATTTTATTTCTTCCCTTCATTCAACGTAGAAACATAAGTGATGTGAATCTGGCCAGAAACTGCTATACGTATCAGCATTATCTATCTCACCTAGTCGCGTAACAAACATGATTTACAGATAAAGATCTTTGTGTTGAGTCACCGCTTTCCGAAATATACTATGCAGACTGTCGTGGGAGGGGATTTTATGGCAGTGCTGTGAGAAAAGGTGAGAATTGAAAAAAAGTCACTGATTTTTTTTACTTTAGAAATTTTAATTATATTTTAATCGTTATTTCTATGTATATGATATATCGCTTGTAACTGATAACACGTAGAAATTAATATGCGCCACATAATGTCTTTGCTATAATCTATTTATGAAATGAATTTATTAACCTACCACTGTTGCAGGAAGGTCGTCCTGTAACGAAGTTTTGTTTTAATTTGTATATTTTCCCCTAAATTTGTACGTTAAGCCATGAAAGAAAGCACTCACTTTCCCTTACAAACAACGGCACCAAGAAGATGTTCTCATGCACAATACCTTTCTTGCAATATCTCTCATCCTTTTGTATAACCTAAAAATCTCTAGAATAGTCCAAGATTTTATGGCGTAAGTAAAGAACAGACGCATAAAGACTGCCCTGGTTTTGATCACCGCGCCTGGTCATCCCGTCCCGTTGGAGTTGCGTCAGTACAATAGAAGTCTGCTAACTGGAATCTTCAAAGGCCCGGACGTACAAAGATACCCTTAAAATCGCCTTACATCACTATACGAGAAAACTCGTAAATGTCAGCAGAAATTCTTGCCTTTCTTCGGAAGCGACCGCCGCAGGGGAAAACCTGGACCTCCATGCCGACCAAACGGCAAGACATGCATGCGATTCTGATTGGTCAACCCAATAACCCATCACAGGTCGAAGACGCCATCTCAAAACTTCGAAAGATGTCAAAGTTTAATCAGTTTTGAGTAAAAAGTTTAACGACGTGAGTTGAGAATATTAAGTCTTAAGCGAGAGACGATGGGAACTACTCTTCACGATGGTTGCCTAAGAGCAACCGCTAAGAAAGATGGAAAAGTTTTAATCCGGATCAATAGCTTAGTAAGATAGGACCCATAGTCAGTGTTATACGAGATGCTTGTCAACATGTGGAGAGCCGGAGCCAAATCTCGTGATATCAAAGGTATCTACAAGCGGCGGCTTGGTGAGAAATAAAATATTCTTTTCATTCAGGCCCTTTAGAAAATCACATTCCCTAAGAGCGATTAGAATGTAGAAAATAGCTTATAACCATTCTAAGTATTGAATTTACATGTCAGTATTTCGTTTGAATATTGTATTTATTTAATATTGTGTTCCGCTATGTGTTGAAATTCTTTCGCATTCCTCTTCTACTGTTAACGATCAGCTTCCGTTCAATTATATGTCCTCTATTTGGAGAAACTTCATTCGTCCCATAGCAAAAGACGCGGCTACGGACCCACAACTGGTTTACCCGAACTAATTTTGGACTAGCAATTTGGCATCGATAGTTTTTCTAGCACGTGTGTCACATTAGTGTAACTAGGGTTCTGAAGAAGGAAGCCTAAACGCGCTTCCGAAATAGCTATAAACCATCGTATTTATTTTAACTGTGTTAATGTGTTTAATTTTATTTAATATTTTGCGCAGTGTGTCGTTTCATCTTTACTCTAGTATATGTGTTGAAAAGATAGTCTGAGCCGCATATTTTCAGTTAAAAATTATTATGTTTGTAGGAATATTTAAGGGTTATGAAGCTCCTTTTCACGACGAAGGCTCAATTATGTGTAAGCTCGATATTAATGAAAATTACACTACAGACGAGCTCACATTATATGTGAATCCCCTTATAAGCAATTCATTGAAATGTTAATCAAGACATCACTTATGTAGTTTGTAGAGTATCTTGTTAAGTTTGTCTCAGTAATAAATATTTGTAGTTATTAATGAACTAACTTTGCAGTTACTTTTTCAACTTGCGTTTATTCTAGTTATGTCAGTAATTGAAATAGTTAGAACTTCGCATTCTTTGCTAGCCATTAGTGATCGCCTGGCGCTCCAATTGGCCAGAGATAGCCGTTTTTTCAAGTAAGCTTCGTTCTTTGGGGATTCACGCCCCCATTCAAAGAAGAACGTAGAGGTCATTTAGCAGACCCTAAGTTTACACTACTCAGTGCCTTTTGTTTAAGGAGGGGGGATACTTCAAAAGTATTATATTGTCAAAATTTCTATAAGTTTGTGCATTTAGTGTGTGTCTGCTGTGTATCGATTTTAAATGTAAGAATACTTAATTAAACGATAATGAATAAAATTCAATCTACGGGTGCAGTAAAAACAATAGAAGATGCTTTTGAAGACAGGTAATAAGAAATGCGCTTAAAATTTATAAATTATTATTAACCCTAACATTAGAAAAGGTATCTCACTTTTTCAGATTTCATACTATCCATAGCATATTAAGTAGATATTCACGCACACCTAGGGACGGTGCCTGCAAACATGCAGCATTGGCCCTAGACAACTCATCAAAATCGGCACGCCAACACGTTGTAGGTAGAAAATAGTAATATGCTTATATACACGTACAAAATACACCATCAAGTTAATAAGTACTATCTAGGTATGTATTATTAATAAATAATATTACATTATTTATATTAAGATGAGTGGGGGATGGGCACAGTGACGTCATTTCCCATGTACGCAATGCAAAGAACTGATGTTGGTATAATAGTGATGTACTTCAGTTCATGAGTTTGTATCCAGAAAGAAAAGGTATTTCAACTGTCAGGAGAGAAGTATTTTGCAGCTGTTCTAAAAATCAATGTAAGGAAATGTTTTTTATAATTTTTATGCTTACTTCGGTAATCTTTACTTCATACAATTATTCCGAAAGCGACATAAAATGTTTAGGGGAAATTGATATGGCGTTTAAGTTAATTTGTGGTACAAAAAGTATTCGATACCACAAACATTTTACACGACACCTTTGGCACGACACCTTTGGCACGACACCTTTGGCACGACACCTTTGGCACGACACCATAACTAATAACTAATTTCATATTATGGGTAAGACGAGCACAAAATTTGTATGTAAGATGGGCTCCCGAAGTAATATGTTGTTGGCATATTATTTTAAAAACCTTTAGTGTGTAGGCTTAACACTATATTGTCAGGGATTGATGCATGTATAGGAGAGGGGCGGGAACGTAAGAGGGGACGTGAGAAGGGGGGTAAAAATCTGAGGCGAGATACTGAAAACTTTGAAAAATTAATTGTTGATGTTTGTTTAGCGTTTTCTAAATAGCAATAGTACAATATACCTGTTTCCACAAAACTTGTGATGGAGCCAAAGGATTTAAACATTTCGTATGCCAAATATGGGAAGATTATAACTAATATGAACTAGTATGCCCATCTTATACCTACGTGGAGCCCATCTAATCAATAATGGGCATTTTGCAATTCTTTCTTTCTTTTGTTTTTTCATAAAAATGGCTCGGCAGTTTAACATACACTGAAAAGTCTAAGTTTCAGTATCAATAAAGGTTCATTCTACAATATCACATACTGTTTGTACAAATTTATTCAATATATCAAGCTGCAGATAAGATACAAATAACTATGCCCATCTTCCCCCTATTCACTCTATATATAAATAATATTACCTTGGTTATATTATTTGCATTTCTCATATATAATATTTTTTATTTGCACTATTTATATATATATATATGATATTATTCATATAATTTGTATATACTTATATTTTATGTATACTTACAATATATTTATTATATTTACAATATTTATATGATAAAACATTTTATAAACTGAATTTTACAAGTGCTCTCTCTCTCTCTCTCTCTATCAGCTTAGAGAACATATGAATTATTTCATTTACATTAATAGTTTGTGATATGTCTTGTTCTATTGAAAGAGTCGACATTACTGCGAATCCGTCTTGTTACATTGTAGAACTAGAGCCATAGCCAGCCTCGTGCCAAGGAGGTTGAGTTCCCCTGGAAATGTCGTGAGCCCCTTTTTGAAAATATTCTTGGTTTTATTTTTCATTTCAAAATAAATTATTGTAGAATTTTATTTAGAATTTTTTATGTCGTACGAACACGTACATGACGATGAACAGTAAAATTAAAAATATTAAATTAAAGTATAATATAATAAAGATATAAAATTAAAGTTAAAGATATATTCAAAATTGATTTCTAAGGTAAATCTTGTGTACATTTTGTTTTTACAGAGATTTGGGTCTTTATGTACTCCGTAATAAGATAAAAGACTATAAATATTAGTACACTTCTGAGTTTTCATTGCAAAATATATATTAAGAAATCTATTCATTAATGCTAATTATAATGATCTGTTTATATATTATTATTAAATATATTAATAAAATACACTAAAATATTTACGAATTTTAAGCCCCTTGTAACAAACGTCTAGCTACAGGCCTGTATACAACGCATTTATATTTTATCAACTTTAATTTATGAAAACTGCGTTCGCCACTGTCCAGTTGCAAGAACAGCCAACAAAATTGGTTGGTCAGGCATTGGAGTGATTAGGGGTTATAAGGGGTTATGGAGGTATCCCCGCGTCTATAATCCTTATGGACTTTCGCCTATGGTCAAAGCGTAAATTTAGCGCGTTATTTAACAGGTTATATTGACAAACGTAATTTAAAACGTGCTGAAAATGTTGAGTTTTTAGGCACTCTTGCAATGGCTTGAAATTTCCTACCAAGCTCAGTAACGTAGGCATCCCTAGCGTTTCCATGATAAGAGATTTTCCCAAGTTTTCCGAAGACTTTACTAAGCCTGATTTTCTAGTGCGACAGTGGCATTCTTCGCTCCATCGAAAAGTGTAGTAGCAATAAGAAAATGTGATGCAGTGTAAGAAGTATATTGGTTAAAGGGTATGAGCGACCATGTGAGGGGGCAGATGGGGGGGGCTCCAGCCCCTCTTAACCCTTTAAAAATTTGATTTGCCCGAACCTGCTATGCATTTACTTTCAAAAGTTTTACAGTCACATTTTAAAATAAGGTACTTTTTAGCTCATTACTAATTGTCAAGCAGTATCAATTATTTTTGTAGCGTTTTGGTATCTTGTACATTCACTAAAATTCTCGACAGCTTTGAGAAGGAGGTAATAATTTTTCTCAGCCCCTCCGAGAAGTACTCGTTTTTTTTCACCCCCCCCCCTAGAAATACTCGTACGGGAGCCCATGTTAAGGGGGGGGCGTATAAACGTGGGGAAGCAAGATGGTGAGGACATGTAAATGAAGAAAAGTAAAGGAAGGTTAACGAGAAGAATGGAAAAGGAGAAATGCAATGAAGAATGTTAGAGACATTCAAGCGATAACAATCCATTCAGTTTGATTTATATACAATTGAGTTTAGTTCGATCGTCTTATAAAAAATTAAATATCTTAAAAAACATCTCTTGTACTACCGCCTCATAAATTGTGCCTTCCTAGGTAGACGTCTAGTTTACCTATATATGGTTGTATTGGACCTGTGCGTAGCCCAACTTCCTAGTACAGATAAACATTTTTCTTCCAAGGCGCACAGGATATAAAATGACAACGATGTTCTGGCAGAGTGTCTTAAATATTGCATTACATTACATTGCATTACATTGAAGTGAAGTTTATAATTCGAAGAACTAAACATAAGATAAAACGACGAGCATCCACAAAATGGCGAATAACCAAAATGATAAAAGTAACCAAATTATGAAAACCAACCAAATAATGAAAAATGATTTAATTATGAAAATAAACTGGATAATAATAAGAAACTAAATAAATGGAAATCAACCAAATAAGGAATATATCAACTAAATGATAAAAAATCTACCAGATTATAGGAAATCAAAATAATGAATATCTAATAAATACCGAAAAGCCAAAGTAATAAAAATCAACTGAATTATTGGCATCCAAACAAATGGAAATCAAGAAAATTATAAGAATCAAACTAAGAATAAGAATTAATAAAATAACAAGAATTAACCGGACGATAAGAAGGTCAAAACGGAAAAAAAATGATGAAAATCCAAAATTATGACACTATCAAATGGTACGAATCAAATAACATTTAAAAAATCTGAGAAAAGACTATGACTGAAAATTACAAAAAGTAAAGATTGAAATATGCAGAAAATGTGTAGAATACGGTGGAGAGAGTAGAGGTTCAATTCAGAAATAAATTACCAAAGAAAGGACATTAAAAATAAGTCACTAAACAATAATTATTTTATGTATAAAAAAATAACATGAATTTATTTAAAAATGAAAGTTAGAAAATTACTAATGAAGAGATTCGTTGACAAGTGAGATAGCCTATAGAGTATAATAGTATCTTGAACAGCTAGCTTATTTTAAATCTTTTCTCTTCGCCTCCCACGCAAACCATTTGTATTGGGTTGTATAAATACAAGAATAGGTTAAATATAAACGAAGCGTGAAATTCAATGCAATTTTTATGACACTCTGAAAGGAAACGATGTTATGTAATGCAAATAATGTATGGAAAGTCCATGTATAATGAATGATTAGATGTGACAAAATAATAAAAAAAAAACGAATTATTATTCACCACTCACGAATTTTTTTAACACGAATAACCAGCAGTTACACTGGTGCCGTAACAGCGCCGAGGGCGAATCTGGGATGTTATTACGAGGGTGCTGGGTGGGCCCTCACCGAAAATTATTTTAGTTTTGGACTATTAAATAGTTTAGGTAAATGTTGTTATATTACTAGCCTTCCTCTATATTCACCAAAATATTTAATTTACGACAATAAATTAAAGCTGGGCTTTTCTTTAATTAAACTATATGGTTTAGGATAGATTACGGTTAAGCATGTAAGGATAAATTAGTAATGGAGACATACAATAACCAAAATGATAATTTTTTAATTATCTTTATATTATTTTTTTATTTTTTAATTAATTAAAATTGATAATTTACAATGTAATTAATAGAACAAGTTTAAATTTAAACCACAAAAATGTTGTAATTATTTTACTTTTTTTATAACAAGCAACTTCAAATAACTTTATAGTGCAAAATCAAGCCATCTTGGTTTCTTTGAAAATTTGTCAATCACTTTATTTACATCAATATGAATATTTTTGTGGGTGTGTATTAAAAGTTTCTCTTCTGTCATCCGCGTTCGAAGGCAAGTTTGAAGGCGCTTCAACGATAAAAAACTACGTTTTGCTGAAGCAACACCTACTGAAAACGTAGTTTGAAGGGCGAGAAGCTTGTAGATTCGTGGAAAAACGTCTTGATCGCATTTCTCCAAGACTTAGAGACTTTGGACGCCTGTGTAAGACTTTTATTTATTACAGTCGTAACAAACAATACATAACATATTCTTCATCGTCTTTATTTTTTTTTCCTGATGGGGAAAGGGCTCCCCCCTCCGCCCCTCCCTGCATTCGCCCCTGAACAGCGCTAGTGAAGGGCCAAATGCTAACTACACACAGGCAATTAATTATCCAACTAAGGCGAACCCGCGAGCATAAAGCGAAAGATGGGTGCCAACATCCGATAGGACATCGAAACCATCCAAAACTAATAAGCAGCAATGAACTTCGACATCTTAACATTTTTATTATGTTAATAATAATAAATCGGGCCCATTTCTCAACGAGTCATTAACCGGTTATTTGTCGAAAGAAGGGTTGTATATTACAAACGGCAAATATTGTGGAACAATCTTGTATTCTCTTTTGCTGGTGCAAAGAAGGCCTTACTTATTAGCCGCTTTAAAGAGTTTTCACATTCGTTGGATCGCGATCAAGAGAAGCACTTCATACGGCTTTTTAAGCAAGATAAATAGAGAACAAATCTTTATCTATTTGTCAGTTGCAGAGCATAACAAAAGCATCCTTTATAATTTATTTGAAAACAAACCTTCGGGAAACTAGAAACACAAAATGCAGAAGGGAAAAAAATAATCGGAACAGAGAAGGCGATTATGAAGATTTAAAGAAAAATCAAAGAAAGGGGACGACAGCACCTCGCTTTGTGTTGTTATCGAGCATAGTTCAGGTATACGTGCCCTTTTTTTGGCCGTCGGACAATCTCCCATCTGCCCATGCCGACAGCGAGCCACTTCATCGCCGTCGAACAGGCCTTTTATTGTCCGTCGAAGACTCGCCGTAGAAAACAATGGGATCTCTTTTCGCGAGTGTTCATGTGTTGGCAAGAAGATCTTACATGCACTTGTGGTTTCCTTGTATCTCAGTTGCAGACATGTCTGCGTACCACGCGAATGTGTCTTTACGCGCAGCATAAAATTATTAATATGTGACATTGAGAAAACATACACTGCATGAGGAACAGCATTCCGAACCCATGACATACAGCCATGTAAGTAAAGCACGTTTCTTTTCAAATCTGTGTATGCAAAGAACTCACTATTATATATTGTTTATCTAAATATTTGGCATTGATAAATTGGATTTGAAAATAAGAATATAAAGTCATAAGTTATTAAAACTGAATTTTTAAGATTCCGTAGCACAGTTGTTAATAAAATATTAGAATTTAACTAGCAATTATTTGCTAGTGGCGCGATTTTGCGATAATGGCGAGTATTTGCGAGTGGCGCAGTATAGCCCAGATGCTCTTGCGCCATAAAAAAGCCAAACAAACAAACAATTATTTGCGTTCCGGTTCGCAAACTCAACAAGATAAAGGGATGTACAGTTGACATAATTACTTATTAATGGAAATGGTTTCTGATAATATCCTTCTTATATCGATGGAAATGTCAATGCAGTAACGTCAAGGTATCGATAATTCGTGAATAATTGATAGGAATATACGTATATATGGAATAACTGATACGCATGTATCGATACGGATCGATGTGGAATTACGATTCACTGATTTTTCCTAATCATACTGACCAACAAATTTCTTTTACTCCATGAGCCGTCATGGAGCTCATTTTTCCCTTCCACACATTCTTCATGTTTTTAATATCCTCCACATTTTTTGTAATAAACTCCTCATGTTCTTCACTTAGCGATTTAAATCAAATCTTTAAACTTGTATAAAGATACAGCGTAAAAAGCGATTGATGCACCAATTGGTACAACATGTACTTTGTTGTTGTTATCGATGATTTTACGATGTAAATGACAATCGATATAGCTTTACTTAATCGAAGTTTAATACTCGCTTTATTAAATTACCCTTTTCTCAAAATTTCTTGCTTAATGCTTATTTTAGTGTTTATTCAAACTTATGTACACTTCAAAATGTTCTTTTATAAAAAGGGGCTTGGTAAAAACAATATTTTTTCCGAATGACGAATTTTATTTCACAATTAATAATATTTTTCAAATGAGGCGTTTCGGGATTAAAATTGCTACCCAAAGTTTTAAGACTACACCAACAATTTTTGGATACAGTGAAAATGTTTTATAGAATAAGTTATTGTGTTCTAATATATATTCTTTATTATTTGGCTGCACATGTAAGTTTGTACAAAATGTTGCTGGCTTCTTAATTTACATAAATAGCATTATTATATCAAAAATGTTATTTAGAAACAAATATTTAAAAATGAACAGAAAATTGAAAACCAATGAATTATAAGGAAAATTTCAAAGTGAAAATTATTTGAAAATAAAATAAATTGCAGTAAAGACAGAAAACAAACCACAACACGAGAGGTGGAACTTCATCAGAGGGGAATCCACCCCAGGAGTTTGAAATGTGGAGTGTTTCTGTTTAAAAGGCCTCCATTCTCCCAACATCCCACTTTTAAAGGAACAAGGAATTGAAAAAATTGAAAGAAATATCAATGTGAAGAAAATTTATTAAGAGAAATATCAATGTGAAGAAAATTTATTAAAAAAAATATCAATGTGAAGAAAATTTATTAAAAGAAATATCAATATGAAGAAAATTTAAAGAATAATTGAAAGGAAAAATAATATCAATGTGAGGAAAATTTAAAGAATAATTGAAAGAAAATTTTAATCTTCTAAAACTTGACAAAAGTTATTCACTTATTATTTATATAATTTTATTTATTTATATATTTAATTGTCTTTCACATTTAACCTATAATCATTATATTAAATATATTTAATTCAATTTACAAAACAATCGTAACTTAAAGGTAAGTTTCTTAACTCGTGCGAACAGTACAATAAAAAAAACCATTAGCAGATGCTCAGCGAACAGAAAAAGTTTCCCCTAAAAGGGAGAAGGGGTCTTATTGTAAACAGATTTTTGCCCGGAATTTTGATCTAACCGTAACTCCGAAGTGTCCGTTAAGAAAGGTTTTTGTGGTATTTGTGGAAGTGTATCGCCATTGATTAAATACAGGTATATAATGGTAAATGAATGGGGTGCAATTACATGTATTGTCGCTGGTGTGTATGCACATATATATATATATATATATATACCATTCGCAGGCGTATGCCTTTTTAAGAAAAAGGAGATAAAAATTAAGTATTAAGCATTTATTAATAGACGGTAGTTACCTGAATCATACTGTTTCATGGCGAAAGCTCTCGAGATCCCACAGACAGAATTAGCATTAATTATATTAAAATAACATGTGCACCAAGGCATTAAAAACCCTAAAAATTTGATAATAGGAATGTAAGATACCCTGTTAAGTACTTTAAATTGCATTGACCCGGAAGTTTAATTTTTGCACTTACCACATTTGTGGGCTGCACCATCGATATAGTACTATATACACCCGGTACTATATAATTCCCGGGACGGATGTTTAAGAGCATTTAAATCGTTGATTAGAGGATGGCTATTTGTCGAAGTAAATTTGGCGGAATGGCGATAAAACAGGAGCAAGTCATTGTTGTCCGATAGCTGTCTCTGTACATATAACATATCCTTAGACGAAATAATATGATCACCAACGTAAAATTTGCAAAAGTATTGGAGGGAAAGGGGCCCAAGCACATATGTTGTGCATTCATGCATTATAATATATCTAAAAATGCAATTTATTTAAAATTAAATATACAAATATTGCCAAAAATACAAAATTGCAGTTTTTCTTAAAAACTAACCTAAAAATGCAAATATTGCAAAACGCTGAAGAAGTAGAGTGTCGACCTCCCCATATCGCCTGTTTATAGGCGCTTATGTCCATAGTTGTTTAATATAAAGATACGTCATTATTTCCTTAATGAATTTGTCCATAAAAATAAGCTAAAATATTGCTGTTAATGAATTTTTTTCAAGAAATTGAGGAAAAGTGAATAATGATTAACAAATAAAGAAAAGATACAGATCGAAGAGAACGAATAGTATATATATAGTGACAAAAATGTAAAGTTCTTAAAAATAGCAGAAAATAAAGTGAAAATAATTACAATTCAATTCCTTTATTTTTAAGACATTAAACAAATTATATTAATACAGACAATTTACCACCAGTAGAAAATTTAGAGTCTTAATGGGAGATCAGGAGTAAAGAACTGAAAAACCAGTTTGACTAGCCCCATCCTCCTATACCCATAACGTATATAAATAATGGTGGCCAAGGCAATAGGAACGAAGAGATAGATAATAATAATAATAATAATAATTAACTAACCAATAATACTAAAAACAATACACACGGCAAATACTAATATATATTAACATACCAATTAGTAATCAACAATCGCCCATCCATAAGAAATGCAGATGTAAAAATAAATCCACGATACACATCAACAAATGTCCAAATACATATAAATAAATATAGAGAAATATGCTCACAAACACAAAGATGCCCATCAATACAATTAAGACACATTTCTCCATGCATTTAGACACAAACAACAAACACTAAATAACAGAAATATAAATGCTCGGATATGCACTCAATTTCAATTCCAATCTTACAACATGTCATCTTCAGTAAAACGTCTAGGTTCGATAATTCTATTGAATATCACAAACATGTCATGCAATGTATTTACAAGATTTAAAGTATACAATTTACCAGTTACTAAATAACAGATACTAATAAATATTTTCAAATTCATTCCGGGCATAATCCTGAAGTAAATATTTAGTGTAGGTAATTCAATAAATATATTTTCAACTTATTTTTAAACATGTTTAAATCATTTATCTAAAATATATTCGGGTGTAATTAGTTCCAAATTCTTGGTGCCACCGAGTCAATATGATACTATGCATATCTATATTTGATGCGTCACTTGATACAAGTAAATTGTTTTGTCGAGCAGGATATCTATTAGATCTATTGCATAATTTAATAATACCGTCATATAACTGTAGCTTTATTCTTTTAAACATTAGAATTGCAATTCAATTAGTCTATCAAAGAGCAATATTTTATATTACTTTCATGGATTTTCCCAGATTTTTCTTGCAAAATATTTTAGTATCTTCCTTTGTACAGCCATAATTTTATTTGCATTTCCTAAGGTGGAAAAAGACCAGGAATTTCTACAATAAACCAACTGGGGTAAAACCATTAAGGAATAAATAAATTTTAAAGATTGTAATGGAATCAAATGCTTGATCCGTCGAATTATCCCCAACGTTTTACTTATTTTTTTAGTCGTAGAGTTGTAGTTAGTTGTAATAAATTCAAGGTTTATCACAAAGCAAAACATTCTGTATCTGATTATCGCAAACTTTAACCCCAAGTTCTTTATTCTCGCTTGGGGAGTTTACCATTGCTATTGACTTTCTCTTGTAAGTTCAATAAACACTCTTTGCTCGTTTACCGAAAATAAAACATTTCGCCAATGAGAGTCTATATTAACGGCATAGCAATTAATCTAATCTAGATTTTCTCTGGATTTGGACAAATAGTTTAAGTGAAGATATTCTTACTGCGTTCCTCTTTTCAATTTCTTGGAGTTTACGAATCCTATTTTAGCATATGAAAGACTTCGTAGAATTTCCCTGCAGAAGAAATTGTTCTGTAGTAATCACCCGTCTTCGTGTATAAACGAAATTAACCGGCAAAAAGCGACGCAATTGTGTTTCAAATACTCGGGCGCGGTTCCTCTTTCGGACCGCCGCGAAAGAAAAACCATCGTTCCTTGTTTTAGGTAGTAATCACTGTTAGTTTGAACATGGCCACCGCTTTGATAAAAAGAAGAGGGTTTTGTAAAGTGGGGCTTTTGTTCCATGTTGGAATAAAGGCCTCCACTGTTATTCTTAAGTGTTGATGCAGTTCTTTCCATGGTGCATTGTTTCGAGGCTAAATATCCTCCATTAGAAGTAAATGAAGTGGTAACTGAAGTAAGGTTAGTGTATGCGGCTCTTTGATTCAACTTCCTATTTCAGGTGTTCTGTCGCACGCGATTCGAACAGTTAGATAACAGGGTGCTTGCATAATTCAGAGTTGGTTCTTCTAAAAATAGACCTAACTTTCATGAACATGTGTGCAGTCCCTAAAATAACTCACTTACAGAAAACATGTCGAACATATTGCTTAAATTTCCTAAATCTTAATTTTTCTTTCATGGCACAGTTCATGTATTCCCAGAAAGGAGGTGGCAAAGTCCGCAAAATGTTCTTTACACTCGTACTAGTTATAGAGTAAGTTATAATTGTGAGATATTTGGTTGTCTAAAATAATATCTATTATTCTAGAGGGGAGATTGACTCGGTTTCTTCAATGTTATCCCTCCATGAATTAAATCTCTGTGCTGCAGCAGAAACTAGTGTTTCCAACAAGGATAGGGTCGTTATTACTTCATTGAAATTCTGGAATGTTATTACTTCATTGAAATTCTGGAATGTTATTACGTTAGAATTTTCTTCTCTATCTTCTTCTGATAATTCTTCGATCTTCTTCTGATGATTCTTCGATCTTCTTCTGATGATTCTTTGATCTTCTTCTGGTGATTCTTCGATCTTCTTCTGGTGATTCTTCGATCTTCTTCGCATGATTCTTTGATCTTCTTCGCATGATTCTTGAATTCTTCTCGATCTCCTGTGATTAAACCTCTTTTTTTTACATATTTGTACTTGGTTTTTTTTTTCATATTTTCAGGATACTGTTAGTGGTTATTACTTATAGAAAAAAATACTATTTCGCAGTGTTATATTTCACTCAACGCGATGTATCTGCTGACATTATGAAGGTTTCACCTCTTCCCTTTCATACCAGATCTTAAATTTTGAAAAATGGAAATCATAAATATATAAAAAGTACAAAGCTCACGAAGTTTTCACCAAAATAAATAAAAATTTGAGTACAAGCTCATGTTTAATTCGTTCATGGAAATCATGCATTGACTATAGGATTTATTTAATCCCAAATTCTCTTTTACATTAAAAAATTTCGCTCCTTTTAACAAAAATTTCAATATTTAATCAGTAATAATATTGCTTTAATTGCCATTCGTCACGTCTCATACTGGTTCCACTTCTAATATTATCAATGCGTATATATTTCTTTATTTTATTGTAATATCTTACCGTGTGTATAGTATAATCTAATACCTATAATATTTTGTACAAAACATATGTACAAAGCACAATGTTTAGTGTATACTGTAATAAAAATAAAATGTCTTACTTTATAGTAAAAATGCAATGCGGTTTTATCTGTTTTACTTTGCATGCATTATCATTATTATTATGATCTGCGATTCCCATTTTTCTGGTGATTTAAGGATTCAAGCAACAAAAACGTGAGATTGGTATTTTTCCTGTTACAGAAATGAATTCTAAAACAGAATACAATGGCATTTGTAACCGTATGAACGAAACAACCATGACACAAGTATTAGGATTTAATAAATAACGTGAAAAGAGAAGCAAATCCTCTCTTTTTTTAACCCTATCTCTAATGTGCGGATGAGTAAAGAAAAGTTATATCATGTTGTGGAATTAAAACACTGTCTTGTCCGAAATAAATATTTCTAAATCATTAATTTTGTTCCGATAAATTTCTGAATTAGGAACTAAAACTACATTTTCCATGTCTTAACTTATTATTAAACATGATCAGTGACATCACCTCAGTAAATTGTCGAAGTCAACGAAGAGAAATGTTTTAAAATTTAAAATGCAGGTTGCTGGTTAATATAGTCTCTATCAGTTCGCATTGCTTTAAGTTCGACACGGGTTTTCTGAAGTTTCAAAAATAAAATATGTTGTTCTTTTAATCGGAAGGTGCAAAATCTAAAAAATAACGTTTAATAAAGCTGTTTCAATATCGCTAATGAACAAAAAATGACACGTCAAATAGAATTTGAATGTTGCGCACAGGTTCAGCAAAACCTTAATGTGGCGCAGTATAGCCTAGATGCTCTTGCGCCATAAAAAATCCAAACAAACAAATAGAATCTTAATTATTCTGTTTTCCAATCTAAGTAAAGTAAACTCCCGCTATTTCGTTCCATTCCTTGCATAGGGAAAATGACGGATTAGCGAAAAAATGACAGGTTACTGCGACTGTACAAAATAATTCGTTTATGATTCTGTATTAAACCTCGTTCGTGACGTCATATGTAAGCTTAGTCTGAGACTGATTACAAAGAGTCCAGATTAATGAAAAACTGTTGCATAATCATCCATGTTTCTTCTGACTAAAATATCTTCGAAATTCTGTGTTTCATGATCGTATTATTTCTCTGTCAAAGTTGGGATATTTGTCCACCTGCCGGGTAAGATTTAAATATTTTGAGAGTTTGGTATAAATACAGAAAGAGGAAGTAGCCAAATCTTCCATAATCGTTTGTACCAAACAACAACACTCACTTTTATGATAATTTGGTTCAATTATCAAATTAAAATCGTTTGGTAATGGACAAAATTTTATGAACAAATTTTTGGTATAAATTGTTAGAATACATCTCCCTTTTATGTCTATTATGGAAATAGGCAAGGACCTTGTAAATTATTTTTTTGTTAAGTTACATGTCCAAGTTCGTATGTGTACAATTATGGATATTTGTGATTTTTCCTTCCGGTTGTGTTTCTACAATGGCTTGTCTTTGTAAGATTTGGGGGGCCGGGGCTTGTCAAGTTAATTTATTCAGCTCTTGCGCCATAAAGCCAAACAAACAAACAAACATAATTTATTCAGTTTTTCCGACTTCCGTCCAAGGCATCGAAGTGTTCTTGTCTAAAATTTTAGTTGCTTTATTGTACTCTTCTGTGATGTCTTACTAATTAAATAAATGCATAAAAATTATCAATGAAAGAAGATCAAAGTAAATCATTTCTACAATCTCCAGTATTGTCAAAACCTTCTCATAAACATAATTTTTCACATTATGAAAAAATTTTAATTTATTTGAAACATTTTTGCCAAATTCTTTATAAATTGTTTGTTTAATTTGAAATACACTAGTTTGTCAAGTAATTAACATGCTTATTAAAATGATTGTTTACGCAGAAAATTCTCCGAAATATTTGCTCTGTGAAAGGAAAGAATAAACAGCACCATTTTTTCGATTGTTGTTAAGATTAATATAGTCTTGTTGTTAAGCTCAATAAAATTGTGTTGTTAAGCTCAATAAAATTGTGTTGTTCAGCTCAATAAAACTTGGTTGTTAAATTTAGAATAATTTTGTTGTAAATTTGATATAATTTTGTTGTAAATTTGATATAATTTTGTTGTTAAATTTAATAGAATTTTTTTGTTAATAATAATATAATTTCGCGAATTAAAAACAGTGATTTTATTTCTTTCGTTTTCATTTGTTTTTTAATCGCCACCAGGGGTTCAGAAATTCTATTGTTGTTTTTTGTTTTTTTATGAATCGCATCTGTAATTTTTTAATTTCAAAATTTCCCCCTTCTTTATCATGAAACATAATGTAATTCGCTATTGATATAATATAATATTGTATAGCTTTTAATTTTTTATTCAATTAACCATTTTCTTCAATATTCCACAATTTTTTTATTTAACAATTAATCAACTATATTATTTACCGCTGCTTAAAATGTTTCATTGAACTTTAAATTGATTTTTCTATTTATTTTTTAATAAAGAGGAATATATTTTACTACAGAGATTTTCAAACTGTTCATTGCAATTCTATGTCGGGGACAGTCGTGGAGGGTTTGCTAAAATTTTGTTGAATTTGCGAAGAAGTAAACATTATCGTCGATTTAATTTATAAGCAGTTATATTCAATAATGTGTAACCTTGCTCTTTACTAAATAATGAATGCTGATAGACTGATAAAAGCACTGTGGTAATTAACGTTTTTTTAATTCACAAAATAATCCCTCTTATTTCCATTTTTATATTCAGAGACGCAATAAAAAAGATTTTTTTTTTTAATATGAAATTTCCGTTTTTGAAATCCAATTATAGTAGGTTATATCAAAGGTCATAAGACCATTTAATACTTGAAATATACAATTCCAGTCTATTCTTTTTTTACACCAAACCTCTTTTCCTTAAAATATCTCGTATAAAAGTATCCATTTTTATAGATTTCCAGAAAAAAACAAATTCTGTAGGTATAAAGCTTATTTCTCATACATGGGAGTCACAAAGATTTTAAGTAGAGGTCAAATGCATCATAGTCCCAAGAAGTTTGGACATGATTGTCTCGACATATTAAAATATAAAATTTTAATAAATTATGATGTACGTTCAAAAATTTTAATGACAATTAACAGCCACGCCATCAGCAGGTTACTGATATCCATACCTCCAAGATCTTCTTCTCCCCACTTATCACGGGCTGATTAATTTTCTCCAATTTGTGAAATCCCATATCTTTCATGAATTTCTTTAAAACCTTGCCACGTATAAATTGGAAACTACACGTCTTCGTTGTATGAATTAATAACGATGTTCGTAGAGCTATTTTTCTACATATATGTCTTTGAATCCTGTATTTTCATATGTTTTTGCGTATGCATAATTTTGTCCAAACTTCACATTACGGTATTCATACTGAGTGCATATAGTAAGCTTATCTCTATCGACAGGGCCGTGCTTACCATATTAGCGGCCCTGGGCAAAGCAGATTTTAGCGGCCCTTAAAAATATTTTGACATAACACAACGATAAAAAGATTTACACGGGTTTAGCATTACGTCCTTCATAAAGCATAAAGTCCTTTACTGGTCTAAACGCTGTAGGTAAAAATAAAGAGCAGATAATGAAGTTAAATTGAAAATGGGGGATAAAAATTAAATAAAATACGAATTATTGTCATTTATTATTACTCTAATTATTATAATTATAACGAATTAATGAAAAGCTAACGCAGAGAACAAACCCGTCTTTTCTACGGTATTGGAACTTACAAAGTAATTTTTCTAGTTTTTTGTGCTGCCAGGAGTATATGACGTGGCCGTATGGCCACCACAATAAACATGATAATGTACATAGGCTCCTGATGATAACACATTTGACTAAAAACACATGTATTTATTCTGACCACCATTTAGAGGTTGCATTATGGGAAGTATGACGTCACACACAAAAGGTGAGTTGACCAAATACTCTGTCGAAAGTATATGGGGCCGCTAAAAACTGATTTCTTGTATTTGCACTACACTTTTTCGGCAGCCCTAAATTTTAGCGCCACTGGGCGGCCGCCCAGCTTGCACCTAAGCACGGCTCTGCCTATCGATGCTTATTTGAAAAAAAAGGGGGGGTGTGCGGCGTGGAAATGGTGCTCGTATAACTATAGTTCATGACGTCTTATTCTTATATCGGAATAGACGAAATTTAATTTTAGTAACTGAACTATTAAAATTTGTCAAATAATTGACTTTAAAAGACGTAGAATTTCATATATATTTTCACTTCCCATTAAGCAAGACTCTATAGCCAGAATTTAATTTCGGGGGGGTTAAAAAAATTGTACAACACGTATCGATACAATCACAGCATGCAAGGCCGTAGCCAAGTCCCATTAAAAAATTAGTTTCGGGGGGGCCGGTCTCTAATATCCCCCCCTCCCCCTTCTGAATACGGGCATGCCAGTAAGATTTTTGCGCAATTCGAACGCACGAATTTAGGCTATAGTTTGCGCAGTTTATAGTCGAAATGCGCTGAATATTAACAAATTAAACGGAGTCCATGGTTCATACAAATCTATTAATTTGTTTATTTGTTCTTTCTTTGGAGATCATTTCTATTCGAGTGATTTCCTGTTAAGAAAATTTCTATTATTCCTGCAAACCGTCTCATCATTCACATTTAGAATTTATTAGCTGGCGAAAAGCACGAATCATAGACTTGTTTTCGCATCCCATACTTCACTTTGTGTTCTTGATTTATTTTTTTTCAATTTAAGCTAACGACCTGAAGCAACAATAATTGCCATACACACACAACGCTCTAATTATGCATGCTTGAGTATAATATACCCTCGGGACTGTCATCAGGTCCAGGTAGATTTTACTTCTGGCCTTTTTTTGGGTCTTGATGAGCCTTGTCCATCAAGCGCAAGACTTGACGCTTCCTTTGCAGTTGATGTATGGACAATAGGGCACATACAAGGCAGTCATTTGTAGGATGTCGACGCAAATTATTACTGGCAACAGGGGAACACATCGTTTCTCCCTTTTTCTCTTCTATCTCCTGCAACATAAAGGTCCCATTGAAGCAGCGCGCCAAGAAAAGTCTTGGAGTGTGTGTTGCTGGGTCGGGCTCCCCTTTGATGCTCTGGGGACATGCTACAGTGCTGCGATGGCGAGGCGGGTCTTGATTTCTTGTTATGCTTCGTCGACTAGGATGTGTCCAACATAAATTCCGACGTGCAGAAACACGTGGTGCTTCGACGATGCCATACCGAAGAAAGCTTCTACCTCTGGAGTGAATGGTTCATGGACTGATTCAGTAGCTGCGACTGCTTCAGTCATTTCAAAATGCAGAATTGCAAAATCAGGAAATGTATGAGATCAGTTTTAAAAGGGGAATCTTACTCTTCGATTTTGTGTTTAAAATTAGGAAGACACTATGCTTCTGTTTACACACACACACACACACACACACACACACACACGTGTGTGTGTGTGTGTGTGTGTCACTAATAAATAAAAGCAATGAATAGAAATAGATAAGAAGCAGAGATATATTAGGAAGATGAAGAGACACATTTT
>QLNU02015270.1:16377933-16398911 GCA_006491805.2 Dysdera silvatica
CATTATATGCACTGCTACGAATGTGTCTTCTATTGCTGTAATACCTCTTGGAAATCCTTTTGTAAGATTGCACGTAAGTCTTAAAGTGAATTTTCTTTGATCTCTCTTTTATTGTTTCAAATCGGCAACCATTCAAGGTGGATTTCAACTTTAAAAACAAGAAAGTGCAACAAAAAAAGCAGGGGCTAAATTTGAAGGGTAGGGAGCCTGCAGGATGACAGTCATCTCGTTTGGCGAAAAATTCACGGATAGGGAGTGACAAGTGTGCAGATGCATTATCATAGTGAAGCATCCAGGTCTTCTTTCTCTAAACTTCTGTTAGGGTGAAAATTGAAAATTCTGTTTTTAAAATAAGTAATTAAATCTAAACACCCAGGAGCAGATAAATAGATCAATAAAAATAAAAAAAAAAAGCATGCTCTCTCTCTCACTGTATATAAATATCATATTCTTAAATGTTGTAAATTTTTTTTCCCCAATATTCTGCTGCTCTTTATTCAATTATTTCAGATGGAATTGCACTTCTGGTTATCTGTGCACTGCGTTTACCCTTTCCATTTATGATGCTCAAAATAATTAACGTTCCTCAAGAGAAGACACCTTCGTCCAAAGAAACCTTCATCATGGGCAGCAGCAACGCCAAATGATTAAGAAGAGCCAAGATGGTCATAATAAAAAGCAAACAGGTTTTCTGTGCATGACATACACCAAAATAAAATAAAAATACTTTGTAACTTCTTTTCAGGAACTTTAAATTTAATTATATTTATGTGACTAACGAAAATGATTGCAGAAAATGCTTATTCAATTATCAAAGGCCTGAATTTTAATTTGATTTTTACTAGTAAAAAACACTCTTAAAAAAAATTCTGAATATAAATAAGGCACTTATAATTAAATTCCTTTTCTTTTTAAAAGTAGGACCCCTTAACGTACAAATCCACCTTTTTGTTTTTTTCCTACCTATCATATTTAATTTTTTAAACCCATTTTTAACTTGCAAACAAAATAATTTTGGCCAATCAGTGTACCTAAAAACTGCTATTTCACTCCCTACACTATGGCTAATATCCATCAGCAACCGAAACCTATAAAAACTTAAGTTTAGACGAAATCCCTGGTCGAAATTAAACATCGCAGCAAGAATTAGCCAACATATAAACACGTGCAAAAATCAGGTCAACTCAGGTCAGTGCCGTATTCGAGGCTGCCAGAGTCAGCTACTAATTTCAACATGGGCCAAATGAAGGTTGGCATTTTTTTTATTGGCGGTGTAAGACTCTGGGAGTCCTTAGACCAGCCAATCCTCAAGATGGCGTCTCCTTAAAAAGAGCAGTGAAGACCTGAAAAAAAAGCAGAGAAAGAGTAATCGGCAAAAAGGTGAATAAGACGTCATTAAGACAAGGGGAATGACTACCCCAACCTACGCCAAACATGGGTGTTGGCCACCAGCGATGTAACATGTAAGTTAAAGTTATCTTTCTTTCTCTTCCTTTTAATCTGTAATTCCAAGTGCTTCCTCCCACACTAAACTTCTAACATGATTTTTTTTTCTTTTCTTGTGGTTTTTATACCCCAGTATAATTTTTCATTATAAATGGGTAATTAAACTTTTTCATAATTTAAAGTTCATTGATGTTTCCAGTGGTAAATAAAAATATTTATGCAAGGTTTAAACCCATTAAAGGATATGTTAAGTGAAAATTGTGGAGTAAATATGTGAATTTACTTGTACTTTAGAAATTTGTTACTAGCCCCAATGTTTATATAAATGGCACAGTTAAATTCTTAAATCATAGATTCTGTTCTAATATTATCGTGTTTATAATATAAAATAAAAGGCAGTAATTATTGAATAATTGTTTCATGTCTGTTTTAAAGAACCTGTGGTTATCTAACATAAATTATACTTAAATTTCATTTTTTTCTATGTTTAGCGTGAAACACAACACGTTTTTGCAATGTCCCAACCTTAGTTAACTACTTAAATTTAAGGTCTTGCATTGCAGTTTTGGGTAAACAAATTTAATATTTAATGTTATGGAAATTGTGTTTTAATGTTCTCAAATAGTAAAAATTAAATCAATAAGTAAACTAACTTTAAATTTACCAACTTAATTATAAAATCCTTTTACTTCAAAATTATTTTTTCATTCTAATTTCTAAATCCTAAATTATAACTAATTAAGTTGAAACATTATAAACCAAAATAACCATAACAATTCTCGACTGCGGAATACAACGTCTCTGAAGTAATACCCCGCATATGCTGCATTATGTTGTTCTTTAAAATAACCAGATTGGGAAGATTTTTTCGATAAACGTTAGCTTTGAGGTGACCCACAGCAAAAACTCAGCCGTTGTAAGACCAGGTGATCGTGGTGGCCGTACTCAAGGGAAACAGCGACTAATCACTCGTCACTGAAATTTCGGAGTTATAGCTGCTACACTGATTATGCAATATGAGACGGAGCCCAACCTTGCACGAAAATTATCTTGTCCAAGCATACTCTTTCCAATAATTGAGGAATTACGAAGGTATATATAGCATGTATAAAAGTATGAGCCTCGTATGTTGTAATCGTTTATGAGAATGTATCGGAAGTCGAGATACTCGAAGCGATGTTTGCGTTACTAGTTGCCGCAGGGCTCTTGGCTGCCTATCGGAACCGTATTATCGTCCGGTTCGTACCGCTCCGTACGTGAATTCTATCTCTATCCCTTTTATTAACGGACCAAAAGATAAGGCTGCGTAGACACGTTATCAATCCACACGTGCTAAATACAACCAGACGTTTATTAGATCTCCATGATTACATTTAGGCTATGCAACGCCTCGTAGCTAGCTTTGGAGCCAGGCCTCTCCGTACCCTATTTCTCGGAGGCCTCCTTCACCTCCGCGGTGCCGAACTGAACTCCTTCGCCTACACCGTCCAGAACTCATCTCCTCTTTCCAGTTTCGTCGTAAACCTCTCTCCCCGGCGTGACCGTAGTTGCTCAAGGTCACGCTTCTCGCTTACCAACTTCCTTCCCCCCCTACCTGTCCATACAGCATTCTACCTACAATCTCCTTACGTACCTTCCCTCCTCTTTAAAGCGAAAAAATGGAGGGAAATTAATATCCCTATATTTCTTGCGCATGTGGAGTCGTAAATGCTGTCACCACTTTACAACCTATTCACATATGCAATACAACATTTACATTCAACATCGGACATAATTCATCCATATTCACTATGTCGTTCACAATTCGATCCTTGTACTTTTGATTCGACAACATTCAACGTAAATCACAATTATATCATGCACAATATTCACTATGCAAATCAAACTACATGTTTTCCTTAATTGACAACACACATGTACGTAGTTACGTTTAAAATTACACTTAATAAATTTCACATCTCCCATGTTTAAATACCTAAACGATTTCACATTTCATGCGTTTACTTACTTAATCAATTTAACATTTCATACGTTTAGTTACTTAATCAATTTTACATTACATTCATTTGCATTCATTTTACATTCAACAGTACTTTAACCCGTATGTACTAGATTACATCCACGTCATAATCCTTCTCTAGCTCGACGTCATGCCTAATCAGATCCGTTCTCCCGGGTTTACCTGATGAAACCCCATGGTCCCCCCCCCCTCATGACCTGCCGTATTTCTCCTCTTTGGTCGTCAGTGACTTCTGTATCCCCTTTACGTTTCGCCGTCCTATTACCGTTTTCGTCAACAAGTTAATGTGGCTCCCTTGTTTTTCATAACCCCCGTGCTTTTATAATAGGTACCGCAACCTTCCGTTCGGTTGAAGCGCAAACTGACAATCCTGACATGACGTCATGAATTCCCTAACGTCCCTGTTTATACGTGGCCAGAAGAAATTTTCTAAAATCTGGTTTTCCGTTTTTTTTACCCCGAAATGTCTCGCTAATCCGATGTCGTGCGCAACAATTTCGGGACCACCAACTGTTAATACGTATTTCCTCGTTTCCTTTCCCCCCAATTCGAAATAACAATCCGTTGTTTCTTTCGAATCTGGTAGAGCCACCAGTCTGTCTGAGGGTCTCCCTTTCCCTTTTGACGCCGTTATTCACCATACTTCAGTATTTTGCCAATTCTGGGTCTCCTTTCTGTAGCGCGAGAAAGTTCGTTATCTCCTCTATAAGATACGATTCAGATCCGACGCCGCACCCAGCTTTAGCGTTTTCTATACACATTTCTCCCCTCCCTCATTATGGTAGTCGTTATCAGTCTCTACGCGCCCCTTTCGCCATTTTAACCGTTCGCTTCTTCTTACTCCTTTGTATCCCCCTCTTTCCTTTCTCCAGAGGGACATTTTCTCAACGGGTTGGGCCATTATACAACACTGTCTCTTTCTAGTCTCCCTGTCTTTCTCCCCTAGAATCAATGCCATGGGTATGTCTTTTACTACCACCGTAGTCAGCTTTTGTTTCCTGTGCCGCCCCTCTACTTCAATTACAGCTCCGGGTAGGGATAGTCTCTCGTTCGCAGCCGTGACCACCTCCTGCGTGTTGCTGCTGCATTATCCAGGTTCGACATACTTGCCCCGCACCACGCTAATTGTGGAACCAGTGTCGTACAGAACGTCTCCGTACCTGCTATTTATAAGAGCGTGAAAGATGCATGGCCTTTCTTCCCCCTGTCGATCCCCGATTCTTGATTCTCCGGTCACCCCACGTTCCCATAGACAGTGGTTCGCCTATATCGTTTCCTAATAGCATTTTCATACATCCGGGTAATTAAAATGTTACGGTCATTAAAGCCTCGGTTCTTTCCCTCCGTATATTCCATTGTGACTTTTGCCAGAGGCTGGTCGTATACCTCGCCTGACAACGTCTTTAGCTGTATGTCGTCCCCAGTCATCTGGTGCGGTGAAACATACCTTTTCAACACAATGCTACAATTCGCCCCTGTGTCTCTCAGTGCTTTCACCCTTTCCCCTTAATTTTCACTGACCGGGCATATTTGTCTGACGTCGTTTGACCTTCACGTTTAACATGAAATATACTTCCATCTTTCTTTTCGTTGACACCCCCTTGGGGGCGTCAACGAAAAGAGGCCTCCTTCACCTCCGCGGCCACGTACTGATCTCCTTCGCCTACGCTGTCCAGAACTCATCTTCTCTTTCCAGTTTCGTCGTACATCTCTCTCCCCAACATGACCTTAGTTGCTCAAGGTCGCGTTTCTCGCTTACCACCTTCCTTCCCCCCTTCTACCTGTCCATACAGCATTCTACCTACATTCTCCTTACAGCATGCAACTTCTTTTCTGTAACGAAACAAGTTACCGTACTTGCTGGCTGTAATTTCTCAAAAAAAACATACGACCCAAGGATGAAATTGGATGTAAAATCACAGTATATAGTAAATTTCGACGAAAGTAGGGGAATTTGTTGAATAATCGTTGGAGCTACTGAAACCCATATTCGGCAGTTTTCAGTACTAACTGTTCCATCCTAGTGAAAATGGACTTCATCTCCCCAAAGAAGGTTTCATGGAAAGCAACTGTCCACTTCCGTAGCATAAAAATTTTAGAGCAACTCATTTAAATTTCTTCAAGTTTTTGCAACGAGCAGGGCTTAATTTCTAACAAAAAAAAAGTGCAGGAGCCCTAATATTATGATAAATCGATTAAAAAATCGAATGGCTGCAAAAGAATCGATAAATCATATCAATTGTTTATGTCCATTTTTCTGGACAACAAAGTTCATGCCTTTAATCACAAATACTTTAATTTTCCATGTCCTCTTTGGCAATTCATGACCCTGGAGGGGCTCCGGCTAATATTTAAATAATCGCCAAAAATGAAGAAGTGCCGGAGCCAGGCTCCGCTGGGCTCCCGCTCAATTTAAGCCCTGGCAACGAGTAGATTTAAAAATGAAAATTATATTTTAAATCATAGGCGGTCGCAGCCGCTCAGATTAAGCGGGGCTAAAGTAATTTTGGCGCCAGTTATATCATGACTTGGCTCCCATACACCTAATGTTAATTTTTCGTGGGGGGTGGGTGTCGGGACCTACACTTGCGTACGCCAATGAGTGGAACTCAAAATTGTGGTGAATTACCACTGTTGATGTCAAAAATGTCGAATTATTTAATCCTTCCACATTCCACACACTTTATGTATTTAGAGTTTTTTTCTTCAACTGTTTATACCGAAAAAAGAACACCGCACCCATGGCTTCGCTGGCAATGGACAGCACATCTTTTTCTTGGTTTTAACTGGAAGGTTGCTGGGTTGACTCCAACCTGGGGTAGTGCTCTCTTGTTGAAAAATTTGGTTCAGTGGAACTCAAAATTTTGATGATGTCCAAACAGTGGCGTAAAGGCACTTTTTGGGGCCCCCTTGTATGAAAATTAATTTTTATGTACATATATGAAAATAGATAATGATAAAAAAAAAACTATTACTTCCACATTTGTTTACACCAAACCAACAATATATTGTTGGATTTTCAGAGGGAGGGAGATGAGGAAAGGCAAACGCATATTTTATTGAAAAATATGTTTAGTTCGTCTGATTTTAGGAAGAACTGTCATAAGTGTTATTCTGTTGGCACTGGTACTTTTGTCCTTACTATTTATTTTTGTTGGTTACTGTAAAAATCTTTTTTTTTTTCCTTACAGTTTTTTTCAGCAAACTCCTCTACTAAAGAATCTATGTCTATTTCCCTATCCCGATTACCTTCAGTGCTTACGACAATTAACGCGGATAGTCGTTTTTGTGTCTTTGAACTTTGAATATAGTTTTTTATTAATTTGAGTTTCGAAAACGATCGCTCTACACTCGCCAATGTTACGGAAAGAGTTAAAAAATTTTCAGTGCAGTTGAAACATCTGGAATACTGAGTATAGAATGTATTTTTAATAATCAAAAGCTCGGCTAAGCTTTAATAAATCCGGTTTGCATTTTTAATACATTTATTTTAAGGATATTTCTCATTAAAAGTAATTTTTGGGGAAATTCGGAGGAAATGTCAGCAGAGAGTTCTTTAGCAAGATATTTTGCAGAACTCTGCAATTCATCGTCATTTTTTTAACAAAATTTAAAGGATACAAGCACTCAAATTTAAGTAAAGTGCCTTTCATGCTAGTGAACGGGTTATAGATTTGAGAGATAATAATATCTACATTTGTATAAAGTACGTCAATTTTAAAAGATTTTCCGGATCGTTAAGGCGCAAGTCTTTACTTAATTCACCAAAACATCTTTTAGTACGAATTTGTCTTTTTTTCGAAAACTGGCATTCGACGCCTCAACAGGAAGCTATGGTTTTGGCTATTTCTTTTACTTTACAAAAACAATTCTAATAATCTTTTAAATTTTTTGTAGCTTCACCGAACATTTCGGCTGCTTTAATTAGGTTTTCGCCTGGTGATCAAAGAATCTTAGATACTAAATTTGTTGTTTCGATTATTTTTGCTTGAATTACTGTGGTAATTTGGTGTGTAAGAGAAATTCATATGTTTGCATATATTTTTTTATGCCAATAGCTTCGTTTCTTTCTTCTGGCCCCTCCAAGGGGGGGCCTGAACATGCTCTTTACTTTCGTTTTTGTAATTTAAAAAAAAATAGATTTTTTTTATTATTTCATAAATTAAGACGATGTTTGCATTTCAGCAACAGTGAAACGACTTTTTTATTAGAGCGCAATTGTTGGACACTGCCTCTTTCCAGACACTTCTAACATTCGGTCATTTTCTTAACTGAAAATTACGCGAAGCTAAGATTCTGATAGTGTATAAGTTATTACAGAGAGGCGTCACGAAACCAGGCCCGTAGCCAGAGGACGGGCAGACGAAAATGTAGGTCGGGCAAAATTTTTGCATTTTAATCTGTTGCTTTTACGCTTCAGGCATAAATAGCTCGTCTAGGAAGGGGGCGCACAGGCCCCCCTGGCTACGGGCCTGCACGAAACCTCCCAAGTCGGAATTCTCACTCTCAGAACGAAACTAAAACAATCCGTATCTAAACTCACTACACAGATTATATTTACACAAGCAATATACAAGAAATAGATAGTGGTGAGATATACATGTCTAAACATAACAATGTGAGTGCTTTGTTTCCATGGAGGTAAACATAAATAAAATAGAATGCAGGACAAAAAATACACAAAACACCTCATCTGCCAGCGGGGAAAATATCATTGCAATAAGCGTCCCATCGGCAGAAAGACCTCAGACGTTGAAAATTAATTTTTAAACACGTATAAGCCACGAAGTATCTTCCAGAAATTACTGTGCATTGTTAAAAATATAGTAAGTGATATTTTGATATATTATAGTCTTATTTACTTTTAGTTAAGGATTATTAAAAATATAAAAGTGCTATAGTAAAGTTCTAATCATCTTCTGTCTACCTATTTGCCAGGGGAGTTAAATTATGAATTTGACAATAGCAAAAAAATTTCATTTACGCCTCTGATTATGTTCAATGAAACTAAGAGCGAAATTTATCAGCCTACCGGCGGAAAATTCGTAAATCCGCCGCTGCATATGACCTTTAATCATTAAAAAGAAAAACGATTTTCAAAATTTTTTTTTTAATAAAAGGTTAAATTTTTACTAGTAAGGTAAAATAAAGAGCATCGAAAATTTCTAGATACAAGCCGAGTCAAGATTTAAAACATGCAACTATGTATGTTTCATTGCGGAGCGTATTAATTTCGTGGAGTTATATTCCACAATCTCCAAACTCTCATTTTATATATTGCGCACTCACATTATTATATTGCGCTCATGATATTTTAATAACCATTCATGAAAACTGCGAATATTGTCCCTGTACTTATACTAAATGTCAACGTGTAAAATAATATGCATATATTTTCTTTTGTGTGCTGAAAGTATGTTAAAAAAATTTACGTTTTTTGAAAATGTAAATAAAATCAATAAAATATATTAAATATTATTTAAATTAAATTAAAATTTATATTAAATAAATTAATATCACAATTTCAAACTTAGGTATATTTATGTTAATTCTATATTTAAATACTATAACTGAAACCCAAACAATCAAAATATATTGACTTTTCCTTTTGTAATCGTGCCTCAATGTTGTTTATAAAACTAATCTTTTGCAGTCTTAATTTTATTATAAAGGTCGTGGTGTTAAAAGTCGTTCCGGTCAATAATATTAATATTATTGAACATTATTTCATTTGTACAATTAGTTCATGGTCAGTATGCAGTGGCGGCTCGTCAGTTGGAAATGTAGTGCTGCAAATTAGTTGTATCTTAAATTATATTTTAAACACAAAAATATAAAGAACTTGTGTAGCTATAAATTTTTTATTTATTTGTACACAAAGCATATTTTTCTCTCTTTTCGTCAATTATTTTTTAAAGTATTTCGCTGTTTTTTAGTATTTGATTATGCTTAATATATAGACGAACGCCGTTCTCGCGCCCAAATTTGTAGTGAACAAATATTCTATATAGTGACCACAATGTAATATATAGTACAGTCTCTTTTTATGAGGATTTTTTTATGCGATTTTGAAGTTATTCGTTTCACAATTCCCTGATATTTCCCTGATTTTGGATAAATTTCATGACATACAATCGGTCCCAAAGTTTTTTTTAATCCATTCGGCAAGTGGGCCCTCTACTTTATTTATTTATTTATTTATATTGTAAAAGCATTAAACTAAGGGGGAGGATACAAACTTCGGAAAAATGTGGGGCACCAATTTCAAAATTTGCGCTTGACAGTGCTTGAAATCGGAAACCACTATTTATTAATGTGTATATTTGGTAGAAAAGGTGGGGGGGGGCTCCCCTAAATCCGCGCCTGGTTCAGCATAAAAGAAATATCATGGAAGAGTTTATATCAATTTTCAATATATATTGATTGCATTTATTTTTGTAGGCGGAAATATGGAACGAAGCTACGAAAGTGGTGCGGAAAGGGGGGAAGAAGAAAAAAGCTGAGGATTTGAAGAACACTCGTTTGCAAAAAAAGTAACTCAGTACTTTCACAATGTGTCTAAACCTGAAACTTCGGTAGAATTACCATGAAGTGCAGAAAGTGAACCGACTAATTATGATATTCAAGAAAAATCGATAGACTCAGCTAAACTAACTCCTTCAACCAACTTACAAGCGACAACACAGCTTCTCTACCTCTCTCTTTAGCTTCACTTTCTTCGGACTTGGCAAATTTCAAAGGGAAATATTCGTCTTCTGAAGTTAAATGGCATCTTATAGGTAAGGGTCCGAATAGACCGGAAGGTTCATTTCCACGAGATGATCATGGCAGAGGATTCAGCGAGTCACACTATTACCACGTTTCCAAATCTGGTATGAAGATTTCCAGTTCATGGCTTTGTTATCAACTAATATTAAACAAGTGTTTCTGTCATCCATGCTGGCTTTTTGATAATAAGGGTTCGAAAAACCAACAGTGGATCGAGGGCTTTAATGATTGGATTCACCTAAGCAAAGGAGTTGAGCTACACGAGTCATCCTTTCAACATTTACAGGCATGTAAAGTCCATCAGCAGTGGGTGCACAAGAACACGATAGATGAGGAACTTGAGAAAAGCATTTTGGAGGAAACAGATTTATGAAAAAAGGTTTTAGATCGTGTTATAAATGTCTCTCTAAAGCTTGCAATGCAAAATATAGCTTTTAGAGGTCACAGAGAACATGTCGAGGGCAGTAACAACAAGGAAAATTTCTTAGCAATTATAACTTTGCTCGGAAAATGTGATCCAGTACTTCTTGAAATATTAACAAAGCCGAAGAACTCTGTTACTTACTTGAGCCCTACAATTCAGAATGAAGTTATTGCCATATTTGGCAATAAAATACTTTCAGACATAATGACCGACGTAGCCAGTGCTCCATTCCTTTCTATCATAACTGAGACCACACAAGATGCTTCGAAGATTGATCAATTGAGTTATGTATTGCGATATGTTTTTTTGAAAGAAATCTAAAGAACGTACCGACAAATATAATAATTAAGGAAGATTTCGCTGGTTTTAAAGTTGTTAAGGGACAAACGGGTGCAGAATTAGAAAAGCAATTGTTACTTTTTATGAAAACAAACAACCTGAAACTTTCGAAATTACGAGGAATGGGATTTGATGGAGCAGCAAATAAGAGCAAAATATGCAAGGGTGTGCAATCAAGACTGGAAAAAAACAAAAACTGGCAAGATATGTACATTGTGCTTCTCAGAACCTCAATTTAGTTTTAAATGACTCTGTGAAGAATGGCAGTGCAAGTACGCACTTTTTTATGACATGGTGGAATGGTTGTATGTTTATTTTGCTGTTAGTATTTCACGTTGGGCAAAACTAAAGGGACAAGGTACTGTAAATCGGTATATAAGAAGATTATACCCCACTCGATGGTCTTCCCGGATTGAATGTCTAACTGCAATTCATTTTATGTACAAGGACATTATGAAAGTTCTCGCGCGCATATAATAATAACTGGAAAAAATGATGAAAGAACGGAAGCAACTACACTTAGAAGTGTTTGCGAACAAAAGACAGGGTCAAATGAAGAGACATTTTGATGAACTGTGCAGTGATGAACGCTTGTCGAACTCTGAACGCTATTTTGAGGCCCAGGTATATAATAGAAATTTGGATATAATAATAATCACTCAACTGGAAGCCCGTTTTGTCTCACTGAAGAAAATAACTGGTTTATTTCACGTGTTAACTGGTTTATTTCACGTGTTAACTGGTTTATTTCACGTGTTAACTCCTCAGTCGTTAGTGTTACTCAGTGATGTCGCATTGCACGCTGCAGCCATGACACTTGTTGATGAATATGACGTAGATATTACCTTCACATTTGCTTCACAGATCATTTCTTTCCGATCGATCTTCAAAGAACATATTTCACATTTGAAAACTGTTCTGTATGTTGCAAAATTCTTGATCATTGAAAACTATCTTCTTGCTTCCAGTTTTTCTGAAATATGTACAGCATTGCTTTTATTTTTAACAATTCCTGTTACGGTTGCTTCTGCTGAACGCTCATTTTCAAAATTGAAACTCATAAAGACATATCTCAGAAGTTCAATGTCGCAGAATCGCTTGTCGGATCTGTCTGTTATTTCGATTGAAGTGGAATGAGCTAAAGTACTAAACACATCGGATATTATTTAAACAGTTGCCAAATCCAAAGCTAGGAAAAAGAAATTTTAATATTTGTGTTAATATTAAAAGTTACACAATTTTACATTAAGGGTACCCGGAACAAAAATTTAAAAAAAAAAATTTTTTTTTTGGTTTTATTTTTTTTTTACGGTAGTAGAAGTTTGCAAAATATTTTTTTTAATTTAACTCATATTCGGCAGCCGCCTTTTAAACTGCAATTCATAATTCGTGTTTACATTCGGAATTTGATGAAACAAACCATCAAATTGAATGGAGAGAGGAAGACCCAGAGACCCTTAACATTATTGTTGTTCGTTTTGGCTTTATTTCATTATTTTGATGTTGTTTATTTGTACTTGTACCGCATGTTAAATATTATTTATATAAAAGTTATACATTAGTTATATAAATATTAGTTAGCACTAAAATATACCAAAATGCACTACAATTTTTATTCGTAGGGGGGACTGCTCCCCTGCACCTCCTGACTACGCCCATAGGGGGCCGTAAATAAACATCTGCTCCTGGATCCCATGAATCGTAGCTACGCTACTATATACTATGTATTATTGCCCTCCACAGGCAAGGGCGAACACAGACGATGGGGAGGGGGGTTAAGGACAGAATTTGCCATGGTCTTGGAATAACACCCTTCATTTATCATGAAAGTTGGAATTTTTTACAGTGAAAAAATATATTTGGGGGTCATGACCCCTGTGTCTGCGCTTGTCCACAGAGTTAACACAATTGCCAAATGGTCACACACAAAGCCACGGGAAGGGAGGGGCAGGGTTTGTTTTTCGGAAATTGTATGGACAACAACTCTGCCGCCCACACTTTGAAGCTAGTTTTTAGACCACACTGGAGCTTTTTCTGTATATGGGGGGGAAAAAAAAAAGATGTCGCCCTGACTAACTGTTGAATCGGGGACTTACATGATTAATATAATTGTGTAATTCCCCGGTTTGTAAGAGGAAAAAAGAGCATCTTCGTGCTGTTGAAAAAGGTGGAATGTCTAATCTTTTGACAAAGCATCCTTGGGAAAAAGGACATGATCCTGATTGGAATGCTGCAAAAGTTCATCATATAAATGTAACTTCTCGCCATTGTAAACTTTTTCTTGAATCTTGGAAGACTTTTCAATTGAGGAATCGGACCACCAGTATCTTAAAACTATGCTTGAATCATACGAGATTTGTACAAGAAGATGAGAAAAACCGGGATAAAAAGTTCAGGGCAAACCTGGGTGCGGGACTGCTCTGAGGGAAATTCGAATGCGGGACTGCCCTGTGGGAAACACGAATGTGGGACTGCTCTGGAAAACCCAAAACTGGTGGGATAAATACGGGACATTCTCACTTGCTGGACAATTCGTTTGATAAAAGCAACAATAGTTCTCGAAACGTCGCGATATTTTTCTTATGCTGTTAGGGAGTTTTACTTATTCTTACTGTTTTTCTATTTCTTTTTTCATTTAATTTTCTCTTTGGCCTTTTGCTTTATTTTCCTTAACTTTTTCCAATTCATTTTCTCCCCTTCTTACTCTTACTGTTTTTATTTACGATTCACTTTTCTACTTTACTTATTTTTTCTTTCTATTTTCTTTTCTTTCCTTTCCTTTTTCCTTACGCATTCCGACAAGTGACAAATTTTGCTCGTTATATCAGGGTTGTCCAACCTTTTAGGGCAGCGGGCCACTTAAAAAATTTTCATAGATCTCTCGGGACAGCAGCTTCAGCGAGTTTTATCAAAAAAGATTAATTATAAAAGCCTCGCTTCAGAGTTTCTTCCGGTTATTTATTTGTTCACTTACGATATAGAAAGGAGTCACACATGCGGTTTTCCCGATTTCTGAAGAAAAAATTAAAAAAAAATTTTTTTATTTTGTTTTCATTTCAAACAGCTGTTGGCGGGCCGGATTGTGGCATGTGGGCCATATGTTGGACAACCCTGCGTTATAGTATAAATAATTTCTCCCAATAACACCGTTCTATTTATATAAATCGAACACTACGCAGATTAAATCAAACAACAATGTCAATCAATCAACGTTTATTGGCGTAGTGATACCAACGCCGATGGTATGGCGTGATTAGATGGTGAAACGTTCGAAAGAAAATAAATATTTCTGCCTTCGGTGGGACCTGAACCCACGACCTTCCACTTGCCGGGCGGAGGCTCTACCCACTGAGCTACGAAGGACAATATATAATCTCTTTACGAACGTATATAAAGACTATTTACTGATGCCGGTTATTTTCGCCTTGAGTGGTGTAGTACATGGACTGCTTTGCTGCAACGGGCAGTTCAATCAATTTAGTACTGAGTATCTTCGTAATTTGGTTTAAGAAGTAGTCCATTTACTAGATCATTCGCAGAAATAACCGGCATCAGTAAATAGTCTTTTCTCTGATCATCAAAGATGTGTCGTTCATGGTCAATGGTAAACCTCCATATGTTCGAACGCAAATATTCTTTCGAACGTTTCACCATCTAATCACGCCATAACATCGGTGTTGGTATCACTACGCCAATAAACGTTGATTGATATTGTTGTTTGATTTAACAACTGTTGACATAACTGTTGATTTAACAACTGTTTGAGTTAACAACTGTTTCTTTTAGACGACGGCATTTTGCGATCCCAGAAATACTCTACAGAACAAGCAAACATGTAAACATCGCATTATTGCTATACAGTCAAACCCCGCTATAGCGCACCCGGCTTATAACGACCTAATTTTTTGGTTCCGTCCAATCATCCATGATTGTTATCGGATATAGCTAACCAAAAGTTCAGTCCCTTGACGTTCGCTATAGCGGGGTTGGACTGTATACCTTTAATTTATTTATTGTTGTCGTGTTTATTTTCTAAATTGTTAATTATGGAAATAACGGAAAATTATGGAATTAACGGACTTAACTAGAATTAACTTCTTCGTCGATGTAAACTAACACTTGATTTAATTTGACGACGATACCATGCAGTGATAAAATGACTGGGAGGATAAGAAAGTGACATATTTGAAGTGGAATAAATAATTAATTAAGCATTTACAGCTGTTTCAATAGCCCTAGTCGCTCTGACGAAAATAGCCCGAGGCTATTGGAACAATTGAAAACGTTTAATTAATTATTTATTCCATTTCAACTGTATTAATTTGTTGTCTTCTTAGTCGTAAGCTAACACGTTTGATATATTAAGAAACCTATATATTATATAAAGGCCTAATAGATATATTAAGAAATCTAACCATGTTGTAACATCGGCGTTAATATTACTATGCCTAAAAAAGTTGATAAAAATTGTTTTTTAATTTAATCTGCGTAGTGTTCGACTTGTATAAACGTCTAATGGATTTTGGTGTTGATATTTTTGGTGATGGAAGGCTTGTTAGGATCTTTCGAGCCTCTATCAATGTCATCTTCAGGGGCGGACTGGGTTCTCTCAAAGGGCGCATAGCTTGGATTATAGGAGGGTGCGTACCTTGGATTATCGAAGGGCGCATGCTTTGGATTATCGGAGGGCGCTAGTCCTATAGCCCATGAGGGCGCAAGTCCTATCGCCCATGAGGGCGCACCGGCCTGGGGGCCGGTTGGTCATCATCTTGGATCGTCGTAGTGATCTTTGTATTGAAATATTATGTATAAATTCCGGTGAATAAAATGGAATGGAATTACACATTCCAATTAGCGTCATTTTCGGATTTGCGATGTGCTTTTCCGCCCCCTGAAAGTTATTAATGTGATAAATTACTGTAATTCGAGAAGGCAAACGCGATTACAAAAATAGAGATTCTAAGTTTTTCAAAGGGAAGACTCTCTTTCTCTCTCTTTCTCCAATTAAAGAAGAAGCTTGTGAAAGAATTAGTTCAAGAAAAGTTTCTGACACTCCACCTTTTTTTTAATTCAAGCAAAATTGTTGTTGTTACTCATTGGAAATTTAAACATGAAGAGGAGAAAGTAATTACCCACGCATTGTCCAGACTTAACCAGAGAGCATTGGGTTTACATAAAAAAAAGTGGAGCATCCCAAATGAATTTGGATTCTGGCGTACACAGGGGGGTGTTGATTGAAGTTATAACCCCCCATCGCAATGAAATTTTGTATAATTAACATAGGAATATATGAGTTGTAGCTCTGTAACCAATCTATGAGCTGTAGCTCTGTAACCAATCTCTACCACTGAGCCTGTAATCCCCCTTATGAACTTTCTGCGCACGCCGCTGCTTTCTTCACTTAATACGTTTCATTAATCAAATACAAGAATACAGTATTTACTCGTGATCGGCTTTCAAGTATATACAATGTGTGCTGAATATGTATAATATACTATATAATGTGTATGCAAGGGTAGGCATTGTGAAAGTAAATAAATGTTTATTATCATTATTATTACACTTTTAATCTTCAGATGCAATTTTAAGTTCAACGCAGTTAAATAATACCTAGTTTTTTAAAAACTCGAGACATTTCTTCAAAGTGATTTATGAAATAAACGAAAAGAGAGCACATCAAGTTTGATCCAACATTGTTTTTACAAAATTTTATCAAACTTTTTTTTATCAAATTTCATCGGACCTCGTTTTTATCAACCTTTATTTTATCTTACATTTATCATCTTTACTCTTCATTGGTGTCCATAGAAAAAAGAATATATTTCGCTGTTTATAATTCATGTGCTTGTTTCCGATTAACGAAAAAGGGAACTTGATAAAATAGACAGATATTGTGATAAAAAAAATTCTCCATTGTTCATTTTAATCGAAATGGAGATGATTTTTCTTGTATAGAGTTATGAAATATGTGCTACTTTTTTTGTAAGATATTCTCTGAAGCCCATAAAAATTTTATAGCGAGAATTATCCAATATGCTAGCAGTATTTCGTTTCAGGAAATAAGTTTCAATATTGAAAAAAAAACTACATACCAGTATCAAGGTTTTAACGAATGACATAAAACACGAAATGTCGCAATTAAATTTTAATACCATCGACAGCTGTTTCAATACCACGTAGGCTGTTTTCATCAAAATGATTAAAACTAGTTTGTTGGCTAACGTTGCCAACATTAAGAACGAAAATCCGTTGATAGTGAAAATTATAAAATTAAAAATGGAAATATCTGCATTTTGGTAACGTTTGGCTGACAACGTTTTGGCCAACGATTAGTTTTAACCATTTTGATGAAGATAGCCTGCGTACTACTGAAACAGCTGTCGGTGGTATTAAAATTTGACTGCAATAATTTATACTTTTATGTTATTTATTAATTTCGCGCAATGCATTATTCTTTGACTTAGTATCGATGTTGTTCAGCGTCTCGAAGATGTCTTTGTACTTCGTCAGAAGTCGACAGGAGCGAACATCAAATAAACACAGGTAAGCTTCATTCGATTCTTGAAGAAGGTTAGCAACAACTGTCTGAAATGAGTTGGTACTCCCTAGGGGCCGTTCAAATATTACGTAAGCATCTTTGGGGAGTTTGACATTTGCTTATTTTTGCTGACAACAGAGAGGGGAGTCTAGACCATGCTTAGGTAAGTTGCAAAAAATAATAGTACTAACACATAATCACAAATTGACAACTGCCCTAACAGAACTGCAATACTTTGATGCATGACACGCTGCAAGTAGAAGATACTAGATATAAAGTAAACGTAATTTCAGTTAAATACTTAATTATTTAAACCAGTGGCTTTCAACCTTCCTAAGCTCGGGAGCCCCATCTAGGCTTTACTATTTTTAAATTATCATAAATGTATTATTTTTAATAAATATATTTTATCAAATCCACTTCTTATATATTACACTAGTTGCTTACAACGTAAGAAATATTAACAATAAAAATGTAACAAAATATTATACCGCCAAAATGACAATAAACAGCATGTTAAAACTTTTTTATTAAATAAGATAATTTGTTGTGATTATTCTCTATTTATAAATAAGCGTTTAATATTGTAACATGCTTACAAATAGGCTCTCAATATTACAATGAAAACAAAAACAGATATTAAAATTTGCATCTCACATATTGCATTCTCATTTCAAAAATTTGTCCCAAACAATTAGATAAACAAAATCTTACGTTAGTATGGTGGGTCAGGCATTTGCTTATTTTTTCTTACAAGGTGGAGGGGGAGTATAAAATGGGCAAAAATTTGCTTACATAATATTTGAACGGCCCCCTACAACATTGGTTCTAATACGCTATTTATTTAATATTGTTCTATTTTAATTACTCCTGATGAAGGACTGCTGCTTGAGCATCTAAAAGCTTAGCTGTTACCTTTTCTATTTCACTCGTGTTTAATCTTTTGTTTAAAAATAGTGTTCCGCCTTTAACCTTTATGTAAAAAAAAAAAGATGGCATACGACGCAATAAATTACTTGTAAAGAGAAAATTCTCAAGTGTCGCAAAACTTCTCTTAAGCGACCACCTTTGGTTTAATTAAGAAAAAAGCTTTCGGTTTAAATGATAAAGAGAGGCCAGGAGAAATAAAGTTACCTTTTGACTCTTAACTAGGTCAAAGAACGTCCAGAGGTTAAAAGCGTAAGGGGCAACAATCAAACTTCATATAACCTTTCATAATGAAGTCGTAAACAAGTTCAGTATGCAAAATTTTTTATTGGGTGGTGATGGGGGGCGAGGGGGGAAAGGTTCCTGAGCTGCTCCACTCTGGAAGCACCCATCTTGGAGTCTGAAGCCACAGGATAAGCAAAAAAATACCCTACGAGCTCTCTCATGCGAAAATTAGGAAAATCCTCCCACAAGATCAGCCGGGACATTTTTTAACCCAACTATCTCTCATCGTGGTGCAGGGGGGGATAGACTCGGCCCCCCCTGTGGGAGGTTGCAGCTCCGACCTCCGCTATCGGCGACACATCTGCTGGACACGCGTCTCTTCAAAAGCGGAATCTTTTTCTCAGGATATCTACGTTTCCTTTGATCCAAACCGCACTCATCATTTCGTAGAACAGTGTTTATTTGCAAGAGAAGAAATCGCCCAAGAAAACATACAAACAGTTCTGTTAAGACGCCGCTGAAAGTGTTGATCCTGTGTACATGTGGTTTCACGGTTAGAGCTAAAAACTCTTCCACGAACTTTCAGCAAACGAGTTCGTAAAATAGAATCCAAGGCTGTTTTTACGATATCCATGAACCGGGGATTTATTTTTATTACGTAGAGAGAAAGTAAAAAAGCATTACTTTAATAATACATCCAGTTCCTTTAGGAAAATCTTCGGTGTAAAATTTATGAATTGAAAGTATGTCTACGATGTACTTTAACGATGCCTATTGTACATACGAACCGCAGGGAATCTTGGGAAGAGTACGTCTCTCTGAAGTCAAGGTATCTACGCATATGGATTCAATTGTCTGGCAATAGTTGGCAAATGGAGGTCGTTGGTTATAATAGATTTAGATCGAAAAAACCCGGCATGATTAATATAACAATTTTCTCAGGGCGTTATCGTTTTGGCAATTCAGTAGCAAGTTCACAATGCCAAACTTATTATTGTTTCGCCTTTTGCATTCAAAGATTCATAAACAGATTTTTTTTTATCATCAGTCTGACTTCAATCAGCTGTTGAAAACCAGCTAGTTCCTCACAACTACCTTTTCTAATTCTCATTTTAAACATAAAGCTGAGAATATTATTTGATGATATTAAACCAAATTAAAAAAAAAATTGCTTTTATTCAAGTCTTTTATAAATGCCAAACAATCATTGCTGCATAGATAATTTTCACTTTTTCTCGTTCTCGACATTTTTATTAAAAAAAAACCGTGGTAAATGGAAAAAGTCAATTATTTCTGCTATAATGAATATAAGTATAAACATTATATACACATCCTCTTAAAATCCAACAATATATGCATAGTTATAATGAAACTAATAATAATAACAACGGAGGAAAGCTAATATATTCAGTAAATTAAAAATTCGTCAATTATTTAGTAAATCGGTTAATAATAATTATAATTTTATTAGCTACTAAAGCTTCAATGAGATCCACAGTGACTTACGGCCATGAAGTTTAACTTTATAGTCAATAATTTGGATATTATTTTGATATTATACTTGGATATTATTTTTGAATATTATAATAATTTGGGTATTATAATAATTTGAATATTATAATCATTTGGATATTATTTTTGATATTATAACCATTTCGATATTATTTTTGATATTATAATCATTTGGATATTATTTTTGATATTATAATCATTTGGATATTATTTTCGATATTATAATCATTTGGATATTATAATTGAATATTATTTTCGGTATTATAATAATTTGGATATAATCAATAATTTATCCTTCAAATAACAAGCCATCTTTATTAAGAGGATTTGTCGCTGTTAATAGATCAAATCGCTGTCAATTAACTAACTTGGCTAACTCAAAATTTCTTTATTAACTAATTGTTATCTTCATCGAAAATTTCCATTTTTTCACTCTTTCTTATTCTTCTTTACTTTGTAATTTCATTTTCGTACAAAGTGTCCTATCTGATCTTGTGTTTATGTTTACAATTGAGTGTCGACTCTCTAAATATCTATTGTCGGAATATCTGATTGTCTAAACTTCGACTGTCTGGACGTCGACCATCAGAATGTCGACTTTCTCAAAATCGACTATTTAAACATCGGCTATCAGAACTCTTGCTCTTGAAAAATAGTATTAAACAAAAATATCACATCGTCGGAAAGAGAAATTCTGAGCTCGAAGGCCTTGGTCATCATGGCCATGAAGGCAACCGGATATTTAAAAAAATTATAATTATTTCAATTAATTATGTTCT
>QLNU02015270.1:16403853-16421882 GCA_006491805.2 Dysdera silvatica
GTTTTACGGCTCAAAAAAAAAAAACATTAATAAGTTACCTTCTTTATTCAGAATAATGAAAAGAACCTAATCGACAAACACTCAAGGCTGGTCATCAACCTTCTTGGAGACAAATTGTAAGTTTACACTGGTGACATGTAGTGGCCCCGTAATTGGTTATGTAGTTTACCGAAGGTGGCGCAGTATAGCCCAGATGCTCTTGCGCCATAAAAAGCTAAACAATCAACACCCCGTAGCATTGGCACTAGATGAAATCACACGACTCAATTTATTTTGAAAATAATACTTTTAATGCCTATTTTAAAAACGTTCTTCAATCCCTATTAATGAAAAGTTGGAACCACAAACCGCGCTTTTCTCATGAAAATATGGTGACATACATCATGAGTATATGATGACATACTACGCAAAATTCGAAATTAAAAATAAATTGCAATTTTCAACGTATTTGCTGCGTACGATGCTAATAAAAAACTATAAAAAAGGACTCAACAGTAATTCGGCCAGTCATGCGCTGTCATCATCAGGAGATAAACAACATTGTAATCACCTGTGATTCAGTGTAATCATCAGTGATTACAATGTTATTTATCTCCTAATGATGACCAGCGCGTGGCTGGTCAAAATGCTATTGAGTCATTTGTTTTTTATTGGTGTTGTACAGAATAAATACGTTGAAAATTGCAATTTTGTTTTTAATCACGCTTCTCTCTTTACCTCGATCTGAGCCTGAATGCACTTAGCAAAGTATGTAGTAAAAACTAAAAGGTAATAAAGAAATAATGATTAAAATTTATTAATTATAATAATGAATGCAATAAAGAAAAACAAATAATATATTTTCGTTATTATTGTTCTTTATTCTTGATAATCCTTAATTAAAATTTAATTGACATTCCAATTGTGAACCCACTACAACAGTACAAAGCCTATGCATGAATACCGCTTGTTTACAATTGAGTACTAAAAAGATTTTTGACGCAGTATAGCCCAGATGCTCTTGCGCCATAAAACATCCAAACAAACAAACTAACTAACTAACTAAAAAGATTCATAGATGGGTGTAATTAGCAGTCTCATTAATTTTAAATTTTAATTGTAACCTAATTTTTCTAAATCGTAAGACAGAATTATACGATCAATGCAGTCGAAATTTCGGTATTGTTATACCGAGAGAAAATTGATCACAATTTATTCTTTTAAATCGTTATTTAGAAAAGTACATCTGTTTTTGCATTTTGTAGTTATGAAAACGATGAAGGCTCGATAAAAGTAAACTTTTTCCAGCTTGACGGTGAACTAATAGGGAGAAACAGACAGCAAACATCCACGTTAAAAGAAAACAAATCAGACACCGAAAAATTCGATGGCGAATTACGCTAGGCGTCATGCGGCGTCTCCCCCGTTTGGCCACGGCGTTTCAGCCAACCAAACCCCCGTCGAGACCGACATGCAGCGGCCTTTGTGATCTCCGCTGCGTAATTAATTCGGCATTAGCCGCACGGCGCATGTCGAGCCTTCCCGGAACCGGGCCTTATACATATTCATGTCGTTTGCCGGCCTTCGGAAAGGACTGTTTACGACTATGAGTTTCTCTAGCGAGACCTTCCCTTGTTCCTAAACACACATAGGCACGGATACTCAGTATTGTAATACAAATTATTTGTAGCCATTAACAATAATTAACTAATAATTCAGTTCGAAATTAGTTAATCTCTCCTATTTGTAATTAACTTAAAATCTGGTGATGATGCAAATTTTTGTTACGGGTTTGATGCTAAATTCTATGCATATTTCAAAAGGCATTTACGCAAATTTATGCAAAATATTACCGTTGCGTTTGCCCACAGAAAATGATAACAGGTATATTTTAAATCACTGAAAATTTTAATAAACATTATTGCACCTTATAATTATTATATTATTATAAAGCATTTAAGTCTAATTAATGTAAAGTTTTTATCATTATTAGAAAGTAAAGAGGCTATGTATGATGACCATGTGTTCCTCAAAACGAAATGAGGAGGAAGCTTGCATGGGGGGGAGTTGGGAAGAGTGGCTGCAGAAGGCAGCACTGTAATTAGGACTCAAGATTAGTGTTCCTCACTACCCGACACAGTGGTGGTGTAAAAGTCATCATCGAATATTAACGATAACAGTCTTTGAGCTAACTGGAATGTGAACTCCAATCACAACAAGCTTAAATGTTTGTAAAAGTTATCGTAGTGTGGAAGTCACGTTAAGATATCGGTCCCTCCCCGGACGACGACACTGCCTTTTTTTAAATATTAACAAAAATAATAATTTTTAAAACAAATTGACAAATTCGAAGTACTTGGAAAGATCCAAAGAAATTGAAATTGCTAGAGAAATTGACTTTCTGGGTGTGACTTTAACTGACGACTCGTCTTGGAATAAGCAGGTAAATAAAATTAGTAAGAAGATTTGAGCAGGATTAGGTATAAGAAAATTATCAAATGATGTTCCTAGAAGTGTACTGCTTAGTTTATACACTCACTTCCAAAAGTTAAGTACTCAGAGGAAAAATGTGAATTTTCGGAAGCCAATCTGAATGGGAGAGATCGCATTCGATGCAAAGGGTGTCGCCAACATGTCAATTGAAATGTGTCTGATTGGTGCAACGTTATGTTCACGGATAAGTCAAGATTCGCCCTGCAACCCGATGACAAGCGTGTAAGGGTGTGGAGAGAAAAAGGTTCACGCAATCAGCCCCAGAACATCACCGAACATCACGCATTCCGAGGTGCAAGCATTATGGTCTGTGCAGGGATTTCGTTGGGATATCGCACCGACCTCCATATCTACAAACGGGGTTATGTGACGGCTGTACGGTATCGGGTTGAAGTCCTAGACCCCACTGTGAGATTGTAAACTGCAACAATTAGTTCTGCTTTCATTTTCATGGACGATAATGCGCATCCCCATAGAGCTGCCATCGTCGACAACCACCTGGAGAGTGAGGGGATTGCGCGTATGGAGTGGCCGGCGTACTCGCCCGACCTTAATCCCATTGAAAATCTGTGGGGTGCCCTCGACCGTGCTGTGTGTACGCTAAACGTTTCCCCAACCCCAGCCACTCTCACAGCTTTGGAAACTGCTCTATAGGAGGAATGGCGATTACTTGATTCTGCGGTGGTTGATGATCACCTCATCAAAAGCATGGTCATGCTCTGCAATCTTTGTATGCAGATGAGGGGTGCTCAAATACCCTATTAATGTCGGTTTTCGTTGTTCGTTTTGACTTTAAACCTAATTTTGTTAATGACTCCCATATGACGTCATCTTATAATTTATGAAAATTCAATATTATTTTCATCTCTGTATGTAATTCTTTATTTTTTTCATGCATAAACATTTATACTATTTTCCTGCCGCATTTCTTGTCAATCAAATCAGTACTTGTTTATTTTTTTCGCATTTTACCTCTCTGTGCTTAACTTTTGGAAATGGGTGTACTTTTCCTTTGCTTACAGCCACCTAATATACTGCAATACCGTCTGGGGTAATTTAATTAAATAGTGGCAATATTAAATTGCTACTGATTAAATTTTTAAGAATTATTGAGCAAAGAAATGTGTTAAATTGGAATGAAGTATTCGTTAAATATGGCTTGCTTCCAATTGCCTCAATTTATAAATTTTGTATACTGAAAATAATGTATGATTGTTTGTTTGTTTTTTGGTTTTACGGCTCAAAGACTACAGTGGTCATGCTGCGCCGGGACCTACAGTTTTCCGAGGAATCCGAACCTCTTAAGGCCTGGGGAACCAAACCCCGGACTACAGTGAGCAGTGCGATCTTTTATGAGATCTCTGAGTAAGCGTTCTTTTTGCACTGCTGGGAGTCGAACCCGGATTAGCCGCGCAATAGGAGAACGCGTTACCACACTGCGCCACCGCAGGGCCAAAAATAATATATGAAAAAATCAAGGAAAATAAACATTTGGATGTAATAAAAATTGAATATTGTAATAGTAATGTACATTTGAGAAGAAAAAAATCAAATAAAATTACCAAGGATTAGGATCAAATTAGTCACGATGGGAACTGAATACAAGGCAATCAAATACTGGAATGAAATTACTTGTGATATTAAAGACATAAATAGTAAAAAATTGTTTAAAAAAGGTTATTTAAATATGTCTGATAGTATTATTGTGTCTTCCTGATTTGTTGGGTCTTCCGCAGGTTAAGATTTATTTTTTACTGGGAACCCGTTATTTGTTTGCATGAACATCTACAGTTATATTTATTTCTTATATGGCATGCCTATTTTTGTAATTCATAGATGGTTGCTATTTCTAAGAATGACAAATAAACAGTATTATTATTAAGATCTTAAGGTGGCAATACGGGAGTTCTAAATTAATGGTTCCACAATTTTTTTTAATTACCATTTCAATATTTTACAATTATAAAACAGAAATTTTGGAAGATTCTGAATTTAAATTCCCAAATTTTAAAGCATTGGTACCTTAGATTAAAACTTAAATATTTTGGTATTATAATATAGAGATTTTAATAATAGAATCAAGATTTTGAGAACATGCAACTAAGATTTTAAGAACATGAAACTAGATTTTGAGAATATGAAATTAAGATTTTGAGAGTATGAAAGTGAAATTTTTGAAATTATGACAATTAGAAAGTTACGAATCTAAAATAGGTTTTGGATTAATGAATATAATCAAAATTTGAAATTCAATGACTAATAGATGCATGACATTACTAAATATAGAATGGCGATATTTGAAATTGAATAACCTTCTTTGCAACTACATGGTATTATTTAATAATTGAATAGAAAACCAGGAATTGAATTACATATTTGGAAATTGAACTGCTTCATTGGAAATTGAAATGCTTCGTTGGAAATCAAACTGCTTTGTTAGAAACTGAATTAACATCGATGGAAATTAAATAAAATTATTACAAATTATTAGAAATTTAGTGGCATAAAAATTTAGCCAATTAAAAAAAAGAGAGAATACGTCACATATGTCATCCAGGCCCATATCTAGACGCTTGTTACGAAGGAGGGGGGGGGGCTCTGAAAGTTACAGGGGGTTGGAAAAAACTAAGGGGATATAAAATTCTTTAATATTTTAATGTATTTTATTAATATATTTAATAATATTAAATATCTAAGCAGACTAATATATTTAACATTAATGAATGAATTTCGTAATATAAATTTTGCATTGAAAAAGTATAGAGATATACTAAAATTTCTAATTTCATTTTATCCTTATTATGAAGTGGATGAAAACCCAAACCTCTATAAAATACATGACGTACACAAGATCTACCGTAGATATCTATTTTGAATATATTTTTAGCGTCAATTTCCATTGTCATCTACAATTTTATACAAAACGAAAGGTTTGAAATAATTTATTAAAAAAAAAAATATTTCCAGTGGGAAGGGGTTCAGTTCCCGCTAGCTCCAGCCTGTCTACGACCCTGAGTTCATCGCTATTAGATATCCATGATAAAATTACGAAATTCGAACGCGCTGTAAACGAAATTTACGGTTTGCGTTATCCGATATCGCGCAAAATTGAGAAGTGCTCAGAGTGACTAATCCCCGCCCATAAAAGCTTCTGCAGTTGCAGGCGATGATACATTTTTGGAACGCAGAGAAATCACAGAACTATAAAACTATGGCAAGTTTCCCACGTTCCTTCGAATCGGGTTCAGTTTTGCTAAACTTTGACACTTTGTACACAATTGGTAAATAACTGTCCTCACAGAACAAACTTCCGGTTCGCGTCTTCTGATTTACGGCAAAACACAACCTCTGCGGCCCAGCATTTGCACTTCGTTTATCATCTCTACATAGTCCGCGTGGGGGCACGCATGAAACGAGAGAGGAGTGGGGATGCTATGACCAGATGAGGGAGGAAAGGAGTTGGATATTTCAAGAATTTCCTTTGCGGATGGAGTACAAAGTGGAAATTCGCATGTTTTAGCGCGGATAAGATTTTCTGTCCGGTTTTTTGTCACTCAAACTATGCTTTTCATGATGCCGACACGTTATGTTCATATTTAAAGACTTACAAATTGCAGAATTTTCGTTTCCATTTTGCGCAGTATTTTTCAAAAGTATGTCAATTTATATTAAATACAGACGACTTAAAACCACGTTTTCCACTGCTTTTGAAAATTGGAAATTAAGAAATGGAAATTATGGATGGATAAACGAATGAATGAATGAATGAATGAATGAATTTTATTTCGTGACAGAACTGTCATCAAATTTCATTGAACTATAAGGTCTGAGTCAGGGTTTAAGCTGGCTCAAAACATGCTGTCGCAAAAATGCTAAAATGGGAAAAAAGTTGTAGCAAAATGCTAAAAAATATTAGTTGCTTTCGTTGCTCGAAAAATCGTATCAATGAAATTATTTATATCAACGATGCTTAACAGGTGCTGTTAAGAATTTTGAAGAGGAAACAAAAAGGAAAAAGAAAAGATCGCTGAAGTGCATAACGGATCTTCTGGAATCGAGGAATCCTGTTTTCAGAGAATAAACTGTGGTTAAAAATGCCTGTCGCATTTTCGCGATGGGCAATAATTTTTTCTTCGCATTTTCGAGCAACTCGTCGCATTTTGCGAAAAATGCGACTGCAGCTTAAACCCTGGTCTGAGTCAAAACGATAGCACCAGTTGCATATTTGCTAAGTTTAGTTACAAACAAAACAAAATGAAGTCAACAATATAAAATAAAGAAAATACATGTATTATGCTTCTACTTACATATTAAAAACAATTCATGTTGCCATTTGGGTAAAGACAATTTTTAACGAAAGGAAATTTTATAGCAAAATTCTAAGCCAAAATGATAGCACCAGTCACATTTTTTCACTCATATACGTAAGTTTTTTTGAGGCCATTTGCATACATTGCTAACAAATACTTCTTCCTATATTTCAACAATGAATTGTGGATAAAATTAAAACATTAAATTATACATACTTTGTCAGTGGCAATATATTTATAAAAGATAATAAATATTGCAGTATATTTATAAAAGAAGAAAATGCTTTTTTTCTATGTGTTTTAGATTTTTGTTTTCATTTAATTAGCACTGAATGCCAACACATAGTATTCTCTTATTGCTCTAAAGAAGTTCTGAAGAGAAACCGTCCACAGGTAAGTGCAGACATTTTGCTGTGTGGTGTGAACAAGCATAAACTGATTTTGAGAAGGGACAAATAAGTGAATTGCAAAAAATCTGGACATTCCCTTAGGAAAATATCTAGGAAATTGACTCTCTCTCCCACAAAGTTGTAGGCAATTACTTTGCATTAAATGATAATTACGGTAAAAAGAAATCGTCATAAGTTATCGCTGGTGTGATATTCGGAAGTCTAATGTGATTTTCTCTAAAAGGCAACAAGGAGGATCTCTTGTAGCATGGGCAGGTCTCATCTCAGGTAATAATTCAAATTTAACCCTCCCAAATAATCAAATGAGGCTACAGACTATTAAACATTACTCGAAGTCCATCTCCTGCCATTTGCAGAGAAACTGGGAGGCCCTTCTTTCGTGTACCAAAAGGATAACGCCCCCATCTGTGTTGCTGAATATACATTGGAATGGGTTTCGAAGAATGAAGGTTGTGTAATGGACTGGCCTGCGATTTCTCCAGATCTCAGCCCTATGGAAAACTTGTAGGATACACTTGCACGTTTCGTGTACAAAAATGGGAGACATTGCAACTCTATTCATGAACTGAAACAATGACTAAAAGAGACTTGGAAAGAAATTGATGCCAACTCACTTAAAGCATTGGTGGCATCCATTCCCACAAGGGTATTTAAAGTCATTTCACAGCAGGGACGATTTATTGGATATTGATTGTATGCATTTTTTTGGTGTTACATCTTTTTGAATCATGGTATCAGCATTTTTACCAATACATTTTCATTTCTATAAATATCAAGTGTTGCAACTGATAGAGTACGTATAATTTGGTGTTCTAATTTTATCCACAATTTATTGTTCAACTGTAGGAAGAAGTATTTGTTAGCAATGTACGCAAATGGAATCAAAAAACATACGTTAATACGTAGATGCTTGAAAAAATGTGACTGGTGCTATCATTTTGACTCAGGATTTTGTTGCCAAATTTCCTTTCATTAAAGATTGTGCTTACCCAAATGGCAACATGAATTGTTCTTAATATGTGAGTAGAAGCGTAATACATATATATTTTCTTCATTTTATATTGCTGACTTCATTTTGTTTTGTTTGTAAATTAAATTAGCAAATATGTAACTGGTGCAATCATTTTAACTCAGACCTTAATACTAATAATAAGAAAATACACAAAAATATTGATATGTTCCGTCCATGGGCGTAGCCAGAAAGTTCATGAGTGGGGGTGTGGGCTTAATGGGAGAGGGTTACAGAACTACAACTCATATATTCCTATGTTAAATATACAAAATTTCATTGCGATGGGGGGTTACAACCCCCAAAACCGCCCCCTGGCTACGCCTATTGTTCCATCACAGGAAAAGTGGGAAAAAAGGCACCAGCAACTCTCTTGACGAGCCCTGCGTCCCAATAAAAGTAGAAACTGCCAAAGAACCCTAATATACAAGTAATCCAAGGCAATTCTATTCAAAGTATACAATATATAACAAAAACAAAACAAACAAAAACATACAATATACCAATTTTTGAAGGAAAAAAATTCTATTAAAAATATATAGATATAAAATAATATAAATATGTAATATGTAAAAAAATATTCCATGAAGCATATTTTTTGTCAATCAATTTATCCATTGAATTTATTATTTAATAAATTAAAGTTTAAAGTTTGTTTGTTTAACTTTGTTTATTTAAAGTTGTTTTAAATTAATTTTCTAATTACGTTTACTTATAGAATCTGAGCAAACAGAAGTAGTGTAGATAAAAATCCATAGTCAGTCATACTTGTAGTTAAGATGAGCTAGTTATAGCTTTAGCTTAACATACTTGTAGATAAGATGATCTACTTATAGCTGGAGCTTAACATATTTGTAGCTAAGATGAGTTAGTTATAACTTTAGCTTAACATACTTGTACCCAACATCAGCTTTTTATACCTCGAGCTTAACATACTCGTAGTTGAGATTAGCTGGTTATAGCCGGAGCTTAACATGCTTGTAGTTAAGATGAGCTAGTTATAGATAGAGCTTAAGTGTGCTTCAGAATCTCTCCCTTTCTAACTCTCTCTTCTCCCCATCTCTCTCTCTCTTGAAAACATCATAGTATAAAATAAAAATTTAGCAAAAACTAAAAAGTAAATAAAGTCGTCTTCTCCCTCAAAATCTTTATTGACCACTTTCTGCGTAAGACTTAGGTTCCAGTTTTACGTTTTTAAGAAGAATAAATATTCTGGAGAGGTCGTTAAATTTTTAACGGTGCCTCATCCAACACCGTAACGCCTTAAAAGTGATTTTCCGACGTTTATGTTTCCCAGATGCTGGACATTGTAACCGAATGCACCTCAACCCCTCTAAAAAAGATCCTTAAACCGCGTATGATATAAATTGTTGACGGAAGCTTTCACGGTTTTTCGGAGTAACAAGAAATTTAGTGCAAAATTTAAGAATACTCCGTTTTTACATTCTCGATGTATCTGACTTGAACACAAGCAAAAAACAAAAAAAAACATGCGAGCATTTTCACAGATAACAAAGTTGTACTAAATTGATCACTGATCGAATCAAGGAATTATTCTGCCCAGCTATTATAAATAGGAAAAATCGCTGATTGCTTTGATTGGTGTATTTGTGTAGATTTTGCGCACCTCAGACTGAACGATCAAGAGTTCGTCAATACGCATGCGCGCTGAATCGCAAATGGCCTCCATTTATTGTTAAAAACCGATGACGTCATACGTTATGATTTTGAAAACGAAACCGGGTTAAGATTCCATTGTTTTGAATGAGATATAGCTTAGCTTAAAACTTGTATATAGTTCGTGATATAGGTATATATTTAATCGTTTTTTTAATTGTGCTCTGTTAACTATCCCATTGACGGCTATCAGAAAGTCAAACAGGAATGGACGTAAATTGGGAATAGTTAATAGATGTTAATGAAAGAATTTACTCTATTTAGTATATGTTATGCTCAATTTGAAATTTGTTTGTATTTACTATAAAACTATACTCTTTGTATATCAATTCTTAGAATTTTATTGTAAAACTATATCATTAAGCATAAGACTACGGCTCGTACCATTGTATTCATGTTATGGTGGAAGTCAGGGGTGGACTGGGCGCCGGCTACCGCCCCCGAGGTGCCCTCATGGGCTATGGGACTAGCGCCCTCCGATAATCCAATGTATGCCCCCTTTAAGAGTACCAAGTCCGCCCCTGGTGGAAGTGTAATATTAACATTAAAAATATCGGAATATCGTCTGCTTTATATATAGTTCAGATTCCAGTGTCGATACAATCCATTTAGTTTTGGTGCTTTAAAACTTTTTCTTATGCATCCGAAATTGCAAAAAGTTGCTACTTCTTATGTACAAGCCTACGTACTATTTATATACGATCGTATGTAAATTTTCTTGATCCCATGCACCCATAAATATATAATCCTCGGCAAGTTCCAATGTGCTTTGATGTATCTCCCTATAAACTCATATACGATATAATCCTACATTCATATATGTTTTCCGAAAATCCAATACATGGCGCCACGATCTATAATAAGTTTATCTTTAATCTATTTATATGCGTAGTAGCAAAAAGTTTCAAAGTAATGGCAGTAGCGCAGCAATTAAAAACTGATGGGGGGGGGGCTCAAATGGCGTTATAGAAGATTATGTGATGCAACCTTAGAAAAAATAACGTGTTTTGATATCGAATGGGGGTGGCTTGAGCCCTTTGATTCCCTTCCCTTCTTCCTACAACACTGTACCAATACAAGTTTTGAACTTTTCTTTGTGGAAACAGAAGCGCTGAATCCAATGGAATTATCTATTTAATTTAATATCGATTATTTTTGCTCTGTTTCTTCCTTTCTCTCTCTTTCTCTTTTCTCTTTTCTTTTTTTCAAAATATACTCAAAGGCGTTTTCATAACCTGTTTAATTGTTAATTAGAACCAAACTGGACTAAATATCTTCTGTCTAAACTTCAGAAATATTGAGTAAGTGATAATAATCATTCCTGAAAATTAAGGGTGCGTGTTTGTAAGTCCATAAAAACGTTGCAACTTTACGAAAGCGCCTTAAAAGCTAAATATCGTCAACACTTATACAGGATAAAAACTGTTTTCAGAATGTATTAGAAGTCTCGAAAAACACTTAAAATATTTGAGTTAATCAAAACAACACACGCGGGCACTTCAAAATGTCATGAAGTTCGATATGCCATGGCGCCATTACGAAAAATGGCGGAAAATACGGCCAATGACGCTGGAATTAGCTTCGTCTTTGCCACAGTGGCGTAAGTAAAGTTTTCCGCTTTAGGAATGTATGGAAACACCTAGGTAATTAATGAAGCTTAAACAACATAAAAATACAGAAATTTATCCACATATTTAGCAAGGGCGGACACAGGGGAGGTCACAGGGGTCATGACCCCCAAAATATATTTTTTCACTGTAAAAAATTCCAACTTTCATGATAAATGAAGGGTGTTATTCCAAAACAATTATTCAATGGCAAATTTTGTCCATGATACTCCCCCCCAAAAATGTAAGTCTGCGTCCGCCCTTGATATTTAGTTACTGTTCCGTACGTTTTAGGAAGTTACGTCGTTGATAGTAGCAATCTGTATTAGTTTTGCGTAAACATTTGCAGAATATTTAAAACTGGGTGCAATTTTCGGGTCGAGAAATTGTAAAGATACCAAAGTTTAAATTCTTAAAAACTTGGTATTTCGGTTCATCTTTGAGAATTTTGATCCGTTATGGTTCAAGTTATGATTCGGTTATGATTCAAATTATGAATCGGTTATGATTCAGATTATGAATTGGTTATGATTCAAATCATGAATAAGTTATGATTCAAGTTGTGAAGCTGTTATCATTCAAGTTATGAATCGGTTATGATTCAAGTTATGAATCAGTTATGATTCAAATTATGGATCGGTTATGATTCAAGTTATGGATCGGTTATGAATCAGTCATGATTTAAGTTATGAATCGATTATTATTCAAGTTAAGAATCGGTTATGATTCAAGTTGTGAATCAGTTTAGCGAAGTATTATTAAGCTTTGTTAAGCGAAGTATTATTAAGCTTTATCAAGCAAAGTCTTACTCCGTTTAGTAAAGGAAACAGTAGTTCTCAAAGTATTTCGGAATCTTTTCTTATGTGTCGAACCAGTGACGAAATTTTACTAGTTATGGTAAGCCCTACTTATGTCATTGTATTCTTTTGTTGTTATTCAAGTTACGAATCAGCTATGATTCAAGTTATGAATCAGTTGTGGTTTAATTTATGAATGAGTGAGTTGGGATTCAAGTTACGAATGCGTTATAATTCAAATTATGAATCAGTTATGATTCAATTTATGAATCAGCTATGATTCAATTTATGAATCAGCTATGATTCCAGTTATGGACCAATTATGATTCAATCGAATCTGTAGAAGACCGTGTATACATGCGTTGCTTAGAAACAAAGGTAAATGATTTGTCGTAAAAGATTTCTTGAGTTATAAAATGTGAGCAAAAGGGGAAGATGTATACATACTCCCCCGGATGATGTATATATACATTCCAATTTACGTCCTTTTCTGTTTAGGGACATTTTTCGTCTCTTCAAAGGAGTTAATCGGGGAGATTACTACATGTATATATAGGAGAGAGATATATACTGGGTAGCTTACTGTATACACAAGGTTGACAACATTGAGCTAGAACTTGCTAATTCGTACATTTAGCTTGTTCAATTTATATGGATGGAAAGAAACCACTGGCGCACCCACGTAGGGAGCCGAGGGGCCCACCCCCTTGGGCTAACAAAGCGAAAAATTATTACGCCAACAGACACTGAAATTATTCTTTTAAAAGTAGTGAAATTGTGTGAAAGTAGTGACGATCCCAACGACATTTCCATGAATTCTGGTAACAGTGATGATACTACTGTTAAGGGAAGCAACAGCAGCGGCTAGGGGCTGTCTTCAAAAGCTTTCCAGGAAATAAAGGTAGACCAAAACACAATATAAAACACAGTTGAAATAGAAATTCTGATTGCAGATATTTCTAATTATGCCAAGATATCTAACCTCACTGATGAAGATAGGATAACAGTGCTAAAAAGTCTTTGCGAACCATATGCAAATTGCAATTTTCCCACAAGCGTCACTAGTGCTGTATAAAATCAAAGAAAATCTCACCACAGTCTGAAGTTCTGTCCATCTGAACTGAGTAAGCATAACTATCTAGCATACCCAAAGGTAGAAGCCAGTGCCTACAGCAAATTTTGTGTGTTCTCTTTTCACCCCATGAAGTCAGTTTAAGATCGACACAAGCCACAGGTCAACTTGTTTCAAAAGCCACAGGTCAACTTGTTTCAAAAGCCACAGATCAACTTGTTTCAAAAGAATTTAATAATTTGAAGAAGGCCTTGAAGAAGTTCAGCCAACATAGAACTTTTCTCTATCATAAGGATTCAGTTCACAAAGCCGATGAGTTTTTAAAGGTCACAAAAGGGAAAAAGGCTTCCGTAGACCAAGTAATGGACAGAGGGCAAGCAAAAGCAAGTTTTCACAATAGGGGTATTTTTCAACTTATTTCAAAAACGGAGATTTTTTGCGGGCAACAACAAGGTTTGACAAGGGCTGGCCATTGTAAAATTGTATAAACAAAATCTACTACTATTTCTAATTATTTAATTATCTTATACTGTAGAATTACTAGTAATTTAATAATGATAAATTAATAAAAAAAAATTGTAATTGATATGGAACCTGGCCATTTTTTCCACCAAAAATTCCTTGCACCACTGGGCCCCCCATGGGATTATTCTGGGTGCGCCAATGAAAGCAACATTAAGACGGAGCTTTATAAATATGTTAAACTTAGCTGATACGGGCACACACATTTGGGAAAAATAGTTTTATCCTGAAAGGGAAATTTCCCTCTAAACGAAAGGTTTTCAACCAATATTCATCACTAGTTTTTTTTAATGGAGCAGAGACGTGAATCGAATCAATCACAGCATGCAAGGCCGTAGCCAAGTCCCATTAAAAATTTAATTTCAAGAAAGACCAGTCCCCAAGATCCCACTCCCATTAATACAGGCATACAAAAAAGTATGGAGAGGTGCATGCTTGGAATAACTAGGAACGATCGAAAATAAAATAGTTGTGTAGGAGAGCAAGCTAGGTAGAGGACAGCATTGTTAAAGTAAAAAATCTTAAATGGTAATAGCTAAGCAGATGGCAAGAAGAACTGATCAACGATTATCAGCCTAAAAGCTCAACTGGATACCAAAGGACCGCTGAAAACTTAGGAAACGTTTTCAAAGTAAATAGGCTGGTGAAATAAGAAAAAAGGTTGAGATAATGAAATCAATGAGATATGGAAATCCATTGCTCAAATAAAATGTATGTGGAGGAGGAGGACAATTGCAACTACCTTCAGCATTGAAATTACTCATTGGTGCAAGCTTCAACGGGTATAGTCAAGCACTACCGACTGATTTCCGCACATATCGTTTGTTTTGATGTTTAAAAATTTTCCAACGGTTTTGCATGTGTTCAGAAGTGTCGCTTTCTTCAGCACGAAGTAGATGTTTTGTCAGTGTTAGGTGTTTCCAAGTTTCTGGGTAGTGGATTTGTATTAGATTGCAGTCCACCATTATTATGTTTAGTTCACTATGTTGCTTTGTAATGCAGAATCATTGCAAGTGTATCACATGCGGTGGTTCTATGTTGCTTCGTAGCGTAGAATCATTGCAAGTATATCACATATAGAAAAAATCGATGCGGTTCATAAGTATGTAATTACGTATGAGGATCTGATGAAACTGTTCATGACGGAACACATATTTTATTCTAAGAACTTAATTTCATTTTTTCAAGCCTTCCAAGCGCATCTGCAAAAATAAAGTTTACTCCACAAAGAATTCAAAATTTCATCACTGACATTTTTGAATTCGTTCCAAATCTCACTCGGGTGTTGCCACAAACGAAATGTCAATGTTTCACTGGAAGATCTTAATTTAACTGGGTCCGGGTACAGTTAGGTTATCAATCCACATCCATCCAGAGAAATGGGAATACTCTTTATTTTTTTTTGCTTGTAAGACGACCTGGTTTTGCATCTCTAATTTTATGAGTCCAAGTAAGGACGTTTCAAGAATCGGAGCTTCCAACTCAACATGGAATCCAAACCATAACAAGCTGTTTTCCCCACAGAAATGAAACCATCAATACACAATGCTTAGGAGCTTATTATTTTTGCAGTCTGCTTTTAACTTTTTATTCATGTATATATAATTACAAATGAATGTCATGGAAAACAATTATTCCGAAATAAAATAAAATAAACAAGAGCGACAATGGCTCTGTAGGGTTTGTGCCTTACGGGACAAATGGATTTAAAGCAAGTTATCTTCAATCACCTTTACATCCTATTACCATATGCAAGCAGTTTACAAACGATTAGTTTTAAAAATCAATATCTCGGTAAAGTTTTTTCGCTTTTCCCACCAGAAATAAAACTTCAAGATAGTTAGCTCTGATGCAATGTCGTAAGTTCATTAAAAATCTGGCGTGCATTAAATTCCCCTTGTAAACATATAAATTATATCTCTTAGTATAACTATCCTAATATTGCATAAACAGGGTTTTTAAACTGAATTGCTTTTTGGGCATCGTAAACGGAAGAATAAATAACCCAAATTTAAATTTTTGAATTAGAGGTATAGATGCTGAAATTCTCGCATTATCTTCTCTTTTGCAATAAAAAATAAGCAGAGACATTGCTGAGGCAACGAGACGGAAAAGGGACGTAATACGCAAAACTAAGTTTCAAATATTTCGTCTAAATACTGACTAACGAGAAAATCACCGATCCAGCAACATCAACTTCCAGTGTCTCACATCGGCAAGCCGATGTCGGCTGCACAAGGAGACACAGAACTATTTGATGAATGGCAGCCATTGTTTCAGAATCAAAACAACAAACGGCATTCCGGCAAGCTTGTGGAGAGACTCCAAGAAGACAAATTGATGAAAGATCCCAATGGTGCTTCCGTCAAGAGAGAAAAGGAAAATATTACTTCCCTCTCTATCTCTCTATATCTCTCTCTATCTCTCTATTTCTATATCTCTCTCTCTCTTATCAACCTTAGTTGAAGTTGAACATTAATGCACGAATTGAAAGCAGCAGACCTGAAACCTTATATGTATATGATTTCAAGTACAACTTACGCTTGCAATATATATTATATTTACTTAGTTACGCAAACGAACCGTTTAAATGAAATAATTAACGGCGTAATGGCGCCATCTAGAGGAAACAACAAAAAATAAAATTATGAGTTAGAAAAATTCTTAAATTTGTTTCTAATTTTAAGTTTAATAGGCTTGAAGAAGGAGTAAACTCAAGTTTTGGGAATGATGATGTAATCGAAAAAGTAGTATGGGATGGTATATATATAAGACGAGGAATTGTACACAGTGGCAGATGCGGAATGTTTTTGGGGTGCGAAAAGGAACTATTACCCCTTGGCTATTACAAACTTTGATAGTGTTACCGAAGTGTCATTTTATCCAGTATAATCAGTGCTCGTTTGAGGAGCCAATCTCCCCTAGCACTCGTTCTGGATCCGATAGTAATGGTACGTAAGATGTACTAGCATGGGGTGATGTATAAATGAATGTACCACGGGATCAGACCTGTAGCCAGGATTAAGGGACAACGGGGCAAAGCAAAGACATGTGGGGCAGAAGGAACCCGGGGGATTATTCTATATATATATATAGCTCGACGGAACAACTGCGGCCAGGCCTCTGCTTGGCTACAGGCTTGCATGGGATGGTACAAACAAGACTATGGAATATAGGGAAGTATGAAAATAAAAAATCATGCTGTGTACTAGACCACCCTAAATATGTATTTTTGAGAATGAGGAATAATTAAATCATAAAATTAAATGAACATACTGAATACCTTTTCTGAACAGACGTTGTGAAAAAAAAAATAGGGATGCGGCAACAGCATAAACAGGACCTCCTAGCGATGGAACTTCAACCTTGTTAAACAAGAAGTCTTTTGTGAAAATAAAACGTGGTACATGCACGGTAGTATTTTGCTTTTGATCACTTTGCAGTTAAATCGGTGCTTGTTATGTTTCTCGCTCGGCAAGCTTAACAGCTGATGTAGGTAGTATATACAGAAGTATCCCAGTTATTCGACCTTTGCTTAACCGAAATAATCTGCTACACTAAATTTGTTGTTATCATTATTATTATTACTATTAAGCGCACACTCATGCAATGTTTTTTTGACAGAAACGTTCATGTTTCTTTTCTGACACACATACACAGGCCTTAAGGAAAAAAAATACAAATGGTAGATGTTGGATATACACATGGGAGCACGTATGGGGGAGCAGAGGGGGCTCGAGCCCCCTAGCCGTTTAAAAATTTGATTTGCCCGAACCTGCTATGCATTTCATTTCTTCAAAAATTTTGCATAATCACATTTTAAAGTGAGGTACTTTTTTTCGTTACTAATTGTAAAGCAGCATCAATTATTATACTATACTTTTGCTTTAATTAAGGGTGCCTCAAACGCAGAGTTTAGGTATCTTTGAGAAAGAGACGCTTTCCCCATCCTGGATTCGAACCAGGGTCCCTCCGTTTAGCCCGGAGTGTCTTGGACCGCTAGACGAATGAGGACAGGAAACAACGCTCTCTTTCTCCGTATGTAAAGATGTTAAGGTATTATTACCCTCCGCAGGGATAACACAATTGCCAAATATGGTCAACACAAGAAAGCCTCCGGGGCGAGATTTTTGTGAGTTTTCGTGGGGGAAAT
>QLNU02015270.1:16442573-16453725 GCA_006491805.2 Dysdera silvatica
ACACTGCCCTTGACTCTGGACCTGTAGAAAAGGCCGGCAAGCATTGGGTTTTGTAGTCTAATGGCTAGACGCTAATATAAGGTATGTAAATGATCGATCACAAAAGTTTGTGGTGTGGAATTGAAGTAATTTTATTGAAAGGTGAAGCACATCAAGGAAGACAAAACTGCAATATACATATACAAAAGTTTTCTTTGAGTTTTCAATGGCTTTACAACATTTGCAAAATAGCAGTCACAAGATAAAAGCGAGATTCAAACATCGGTGAATGTGCTGCAATTACTAATGCTAAGACTATCAAGTAAAAGACAAATTTGGAACAATGGACTATCAAAACAGAACCCTTGTCACAACTTTTCCTTTTACTTAAACACAATCCAATCTTCACAAGCATAATTTTTTTTTCAGGGAAAGCTAGCATATTTTAAAAACTAACATAGGAAATTGCGTACCCATTCTGTAATCATTTCCTTGAACGAATGACCCATTCCTGAAAAACATGTTATTTTTAAAATTTCCAGCTTTGAACATCAACAGGAAAAAGTCTCAAATGTTAGAGGAAAGGAAAAGGGTTTGAAGGTCAAAGGCTAAGAAGAACGATTATCCCAGCACCCTTACAATTTTTCTAATTGAGTATTGACGCAAGTTGAACATCACATGTTGAGAGAAGTTTGTTGGTTGAATTTGATAATGAGGATCATACTGCATTAAAGACATTGACACATTTATTCCCTACCCTTTCTTGTTATCGAGTTCATTTTCTCATAACATATTCATGATCAAGAATTTTTCTCAGTTTATTTCTCCTTATTTGAAGTCAGCGACATGCTATTGAAATTTCTATAGTTCGCTATCTCGGTCGTTTCTATAGTCAACTGTCTTACGTTCACTATTCTACAGTCATATGGTCCACTGAAAACTGGCGTATGCAAGGGGGATTACAGAATCATGACGCCACATTCAGTTTTGATTGCTGAAAACTATGATATTGTTGATATAATATGTATATATATATAAAATTGAATATATAACCCATAATCCCCCTTATAAACTTTCTGTATATGCCGTTGATTGAAAGGTATAAGTTTATTTGAAGTCACTCAAATTGAACAATTTGAGAATGACAAGGTGTCATAACAAAAGAAACTGAAAAGAAATGGGGAAATGAAGAGAGAAATCAGTATTCTCATGCTTAGATTATGTAATCCCAATTGTCCAATTCTGATTGATGGTATTGTGACAAGCAGTAGTGTAACTAGAGGGTGAAAGCGGGTGGCCATCCTGGGTACCAGAATTCAGAAGCGGCAATTAGCCTTTAAAAACAATGATAGGCACAACAATTACGGCAATGACAGTCACTCGCCCCGGGCGGCAAAATATCTAACTAAGCCACTGGTGACAAGCACACTGAAATAACATGAGAAAGCATGGATTCGTGAAGAATGCAATAAATAATGGACATTAATGACAAATCCATGGCACATAACTCTCGTAATTATTTCAAATGTACAGTTTGGTAAAATCCAAGTTAGGTGATTCAATTTCAGAAGCGTCAGAATAATTTATATATGTATATACTCACCTGATTTCCAAACTGGTTGCATGGGAAACCAAGAATACGCAGACCCTTCGAGTCTGCGTATTTCTCATGCAACGCCTGTAGCTGCGTATAATTTGTACCGGTCATGCCTCACTTGGAGGCTACATTGACAATGAGAGTGACATGTCCCCTATGAAAAAGACAAAATCTTTCAATTATTTACACACATCTTATTACACAGAATAAATATTTTAAATTCATATTAGCCTCAACACACAGGTTCAGAGAAAAAGTAACGTTAAGGGTGAATTTAAAACTAACATTAATATAGTGAAAACACTGATTCATAGTTTCTGGATTTATTTTCTAACGTTCACCATTCAATTTCTGTAGTCCATGCAAAAATTTTACTTAAACGTTAAAAAAATCCTACATGAATCGTTATTTTTAAAAATTATCCAGCATTCACACATTCATCATTCAAAAAATTTCTGCCTCTATCAAAGATCTTTTTTTTTAAACAATCTGCATCAGCATTGGCTCAGCAAATTTTTTTTTTTTTTATAAAAAGGAAATAACATCTCACACATGCATTTCCTGGGATAAGGATTGGAGAGGGGGAGAGATGTATTCTTGCAAGATTGGCATTCTCAAATGTCATTTTCCTATCCCTATGCAAATTCAATATGCTGCAATTATTTTATGACAGATGACAACACATGACGGCTGTCACTGGAAGTTTTTTCCATGACAGAACATATCTCTATCAAAACAACTGCAAACAATGTATCACTGACATTTTAAATGACCATGCTGACCATACGCATGTTTTTAAATTTTTAAAAAGTACTGGTTTTTACTACAGTCTTTGATTTTACCATGTTTGGCGCAGTATAGCCCAGATGCTCTTGCGCCATAAAAAAGCCAAACAAACAATCAATCAAGCAAACAATGTGTCTGTCTGCTTACATAACTTTGTTTGTGCCAATTTCGATATAAATACCTTTGTCATAGACGTTCAAGGACTGATACTATAAAAAATATTAAACTAAGAACTAATGATTCTCGTTCCCTTCAAAACAGCCTTCCACCATGTTTGGCGCAGTATAGCCCAGATGCTCTTGCGCCATAAAAAAGCCAAACAATCAAAACAGCCCTCCAGAATTAATGCACTAGTGACAATGCTTCTGAATGTTTTGATAGCAACCTGAGAAAGCTTCCTGTGTTTTTCAGTCCATGGTTTGAAGCCTTTGGGCAGCAGCACTGTCTTTAGGTTGCCTTCCTTTCAGTCGAGAAAATGAGAAGAAATTACAGGAGAACAAATCAAGAGGATATGGAAAAACTGCCATTTAGTATTTAGCAATAAATTCCTGAACCAACAGAGCAGTGTGTGGTTTTGCATTGTCGTACAATAAGAACCATTGTTCAGATACCCAGAAATCAGAAGATCAAGCGAGATTTTAAGTTCCCCATTAATACCAAATTCCTCAGGTAATATACACAAAAGTGACATGGTCTTCTCGTAGGCTGTTCCAGATTGTCAGCAGTATGGGGTTATTAACGGCCTTCCAAACCTTGAGTCGTCTTTCAACGATATCCTATTATTAACAAACAACTTTTGCCAATTAAATGCATAGCCTCTTGCTAAGACCTGGTAACCATAGACTTGTTGGAGAAAGTTCCACATTGCAATGGCTGCCTACCCTAACTTTGCACAAATTTCAATGTTCATTCACCGTTCTACTTCCACTTTCAAATTCCACCACTAATAGAATGTTACTATGTGCCACCTCTTCATCTAATGGAATTTTGCAGAACCACTTTAACAGCCATATGGGTGGAGCATCTTCACCATGAACTTTAACACACTGGAACTAACTTTTTTTTTTTTTTTTAAAAATAGACTATTCTGGAACTCTTATAACAAAGGTAACACATCATTGTACAGTGCATCACCTACTCATTTATTTCTAACAAAATTACAGATTTCTATAAATCAGTGGTTCTTAAAGCATGTGTTGCAACAGACTAGCGTGTCGCGAAACTTCGTGACTGTTGCAACAAAAATAAATACTTTGAAGAACGTTATCAGTACAAAAGTACATGCATAAATTGTGAAACTAGAACGTGAAGTTAATAAGTAATTAATATACTTTTTTTTACTTCAATAAGAAATATGTGCTCGTTTATTTCTGCACAATTTGTCAATATGGGGTTGAATCACAAATAAACACCTGTAATTCTTGATAAAGAGAAAGAAGCCTCGCCAGTTTTCTATTTTTAATGTTGGCCATGCCAGAAAATTTTTGCATTTTTACTGTCTGGGGAAATCTACTTGTATTTCCACAATGAACATCATTTTGGATGCTCAATCTGTGATGTTAAACTAAAAACTTCTCCATATTGAACAAAAATATAAAATACAGCCACAAAATGTTGCGACTTCATAAACAACGAACTTAGAATAAAGTAAACACACTACCACTAGTCAATGACTTATTGAACTTGTTTAATCGCTCTTGGTAGGAATAAAACCCCGGTGCAGTAATGCCATCTATTGTACAGGTGTGTCGTAATATCCAACGCCACAGAATAGTGTGTCTTGTCATACAATAATTTTTGCCACCCACGTTCATATAGCTCAAACTAGAGCTTTTTTATATTTGGAGAAAAAGAGGCGCCGTCCTCATCCTGGATTCGACCCAGGGTCCCCGCGTTGAGCCCGCGGTGTCTTGACCTACTAGACGAATGAGGACAAGAACAAACGCATTTTTCTCCATATATAAGATATTACCCTTCACAGGGATAACACAATTACCAAATAATGGTCAACACAGAAAAGCCTCCTGGGCGAGATTTTTTGTGAGTTCTTTTGTGGGGAAATTAAATACAATAATTTTTGCCATCCACATTTAATTAGCTCAAACCAGAGCTTTTTAATATTTCTCGCCAGTTTATATAATCTCGCTCTGGAGGCTTTTCTGTATTGACCATTATTTGGCCATTGTGTTATCCCTGTGAAGGGTAATAATATCTTACATCCTCATACACGGAGAAAATGTAGTAGGTCAAGACACCACGGGCTCAATGCGGGGACCCTGGTTCGAGTCCAAGATGAGGAAAGCGTCTCTTTTTCTCCAAATATTACATAAGCTCTAGTTTGAGCTGTAATTAATACGTGGGTGGCAAAAATTATTGTATAATAAATTCCCCCACGAAAAACTCACAAAAATCTCGCCCCGGAGGCTTTTCTGTGTTGACCATTATTTGGCAATTGTGTTATCCCTGTGAAGGGTAATAATATCTTACAATGTGTCTTGTGTTAAGACAGATTTAGAACCACTGCTCTAAATGAATAAACATGCTTCCCTTGTATAAAAACGAAAGTACATGCTTTATTTGCTTTATAAACAAATACTGTGTGTTGTCAAGCTAACAAAAAATATGTATCATTAATTTCTTATACATCCAGTAGGTATCTTTACATGAACATTGTACTACCTCAATTACCCTTACTTCGTAACAGCCCGCCTGCATGGTCTTCTCACATTTGTGGTTCATTTTCCAGACCCACGTGGAATACGATAACCCACAGTTCCACTATAATAGTATTTCTTTTGTAAGAATAGAAATAATTTAATGAATATATTTTAAGGATTTGAATTTTAATTATCAGAAAAAAAAAATTAAAAAAAAATACAGTTTCCACCATGTGTGCCAACGATATAATATTGGTGAGAGACAATATACAAATAGAAGGCATTTTATTTAAAATTGGAGGACATTGAACCCTAATACCAACATTGGGGACTGATTCCCCTGTCCCCCCCTGGTAATGGCACACATGGTTCCCATTGACATTAAAAAAAATTCCATGACTTTTCCGGCAAAACTAACGGACTAATTTGACTTCTCTCTCCGTGGGTTGAACCAATGTTCAATTACAGAGCAAATGGCTTCACGTTCATGACAGATTTAGCTATTTGAAAGAAAAATTAAGGATGTTTTCCCTGACTTTTTTCAGGTCTTTAGAGCAGACATTCTTATTTTTCTTTGACCTTTCCGTGACTGAGGGGCATTTTCAAATTCTCCGACAATTACAGATTATCCAGGAACCTTGTATAATTACTAAATGATTATATTCAACTGCAATACTATCACTTGCACGCAACTTACCTAACAAAATTCAATGCAAGTTGTGTTTTTATTTTTGTGTTTTAATTTTTAGATTGTGGTACCCAATAACTACCAACACACACTCAACTTGCCTCGATGTTTTATGCATTAGTTAGTAGTGCTAATATAACTATCTAATGACATCTTGATTGCAGTGGCAAATTGATTGCGCAATATGTAATTTAGGTTTGAAAATTGGGAAATCGCTAAAAGACACGACATTGCGTGACCTTACGCATTCAACTTGCCATGAAATTTTTTCGTGTTTTATACAGGTCCATATTAGTACACTGTAACAGAGAAAAGGAAGGTGGCAAGTTGTTTGCGCAAACACTGTACAGACAAAAACATTTTTAATGTATCTCAAAAATACGGATTGTTTTCATTTGTAAATATGACCTTTAACAGGTCATAAAATGTGTACGATACAAAGCAAGCATAAAAAATTTTGGATTTCACCATCTAGTATATGTAGTAATAACTGCTAATTTTTTAGGAAAAATCGAAGATGGTGTGAATCACAGATGGGTCAGCTTCCCAAAATCTTACTCTTAATGACAATAGAAAACACGTGGAATAATTTTAATTATAACTGCATATTAAAAAATACTGTGGTCAGTTACTTGAATGACATCAGCGCTAGTTATAATGATTCTTTTTCCTAAATTTAATAAATACCAGATTTTAATTACACAAACATGCCTATGTTTTATGTATTTGAGCATTATTTTAATGTTTTATGTCCGAAATGTAGCTTTTATTAACTCTGTTAACGTAAGAAAGGGCGAACTATATTGCACTGGCAGAACCATACTGCTCTGTGCCTTTTCAGTGTACGAGGTTAGCTTTGCCGCAAGTATTAATATAATACTGGAAATCCAGTGTTAACATCCCCTCCTTCATATGACTGCAGATGAGTCAGACTAGGAGAAACAGACTAGACTAACATATCATTTGAACTACAATCCTTTACACATAACCTAGACACTGCAGTTTTAATGTTTGAGTTTCAAGGCACACTAGCAAGAAAGGGTCATGCTGTATCAGAACCTACAGTTTTCCACGTAATCTGAACCCCTTGGGGGGCTAGGGAACCAACCCCCCCCCCGACTATGGTGAGAGTTGAACCAGGGACAACCACACGATAAGCGAAGCTATCACTGCACCACTGAAGGGCCCAGACCCTACAGTCATGTAATGGTAATATGCTCATCTATTCAGCTGTTAATTTGGCTTCCACTTCAATGGTACTATAGAACATATGTTGCTTTTTCTGCCCACTATAGTCTGGGGTTTGGTTCCCTAGAAAAAGGAGGTTCAGACTTTTCGGGAAACTGAAGATCTCAGTTCAACAATACCTCAACTCTCCTTAATGGTATAACACACACACACCCAAACCTACTGAGAATCAAATTGAACTAAGCACTTACAAAGACTGATCGTAACAACTGATGTCACTTTCTAATATCATTAACTATGCCCATTAGCATTTTTTTAGTCATTACTAATTATTCATTGTTTGTACCTGTACTTTTCCATGGACACTTCATTGCCATCAATATCCAAGGCACTAAATTCGTAAATGGAAGTAGCATTTTTCCAATCCTTGGCTGAACTAGTAGCCTAAAAGTTAAACACAGTGAGCAATAGATCTATTATATTTAATATCAATATTTAACTGCACACTAGAAAAGTGTATGAACTACTAAATTTAAATTGGCTTTGTGCTCAAAAGGAATTTAATGGAGATTTCATCAGCCACTCGAAATAAAGTAATTACCATTTTGAAATGAGGCGAAAGGCTTGGAAGTACAACTCCAAGACTACGATTTAAACCTAAACGGGAGAAAGAAAAATTAATAGGAACACATAAAAACTTTTGAATGTATGGATAAAAATGGAATGTCCTTTAGGTCAAGATTAATATAAAACCTTTAACATTTCAAACAACAAATACACAAACTGAACTTCGTTCTAGGAGTTCTTTGATAATTCTTGCCCTTTTAAACATGTGCCATCCTAACCCTTGATAACAAACAGCCACCAGTCACTCTGTATATAAACAGAATCATTTTTCAAAAGCAAGCTGTAAGATAAGAACTTTTAAAGTTTGAGAATACGCCCATTGGCATTGTTCAGTTGACGACCCTATATCATTACCAGACACTGGTTGTTCACTAAACTGCAATGGAACAATTCGTCTACTAACGGGATTCTGCGGGAACCAACTGTATCTTAACATTTAACAGACAGGTTGTTTTTTCTGTCTTTCTCAGTTTCTGGACTTTTTTAAGAGAATTAAACATGCATGTATGGTTTTAAAGCATTGCAGTTTTATTAAATCAACACCGTGTTTGACCAAATTTACAAAATTATTTATTTACGTGTCTAGTAATTCTACATGGCCCATTTTAGGAAGTCCGAATGGAAAAATGTAAATTTACATGAACTGTCCGTTAAGTGTTCTGCTACAAAATATTAAAGGTAAGAAAAACACAAATGAACATGCGGATAAGCTCATCCTAGGTTTCGAATGAATTTGATTCAAAAGTGTATGCATGTGTTTATACATACAATGGATTATTTAAGTCGATAAGATAAATATCTTAAAAAATAAGCATTTTACAAAAAAAAGTTTGAATCAAAAGTTGTTTGTCTTCAAAGGGGAAGTGTTTTTCATTATCCATTTTAATTGGCGGTGTTTGGGGAGAGGCACTAGAAACCGTTTGAAGTTAACTTTTAAAGAGCATTTTTTTAATCTTATTCCTCACGAAAAAACTTCCATAGAAAGCATTTTTCAATTTAGCATAGTTTCAAAGGTATTTAAAAATTGAGCTTGAATGAGACTTATTAATGCATAGGCTAAAGTGAATATTTAAATAATAAAATAGTCGGTATACGAGCCTTGAAGACATTAATACACAAATGATATAATTGGTTGGCACAAGTAATACAACTGAGGATTTAATTCTAGAAAAATTAGATAATACACATAGTTAGTGGTACCTGAAGAAGGCTACAGTACCAGCATTCAGTTATTACTACTATTACCGCATATTTATCATGTAAGTAATCAGAAATTAATATGTATGATTCGTGCTTCAAATTATCTTCACTTTTATTTATATTTGTTTGCTTAAGATCTTTGTAATGCAGCATAGTTGTATACAAGGTTGATGAAGTGTTTTGTCAATGCATAGCCTGAACTTTGTGATATTCATGGGTAAAATTTTCACTGAAATCAGTTTGTACTAAAAGTGTGTTATTTGGTTACTTTTTAAGTTCCTCAAAGTAGCCTGCTTGAGTTTGTTTCAGAAACATATTGAAGGAAATTTTATGACTGCTCTTCAAATTTAAAATGTATTTCACGTAATGTTTCAACAGTTGAATTTCTTAAAATCTTTCCATCGTTATCTTTTAACCATTGCTGATAATGAATGTTTAAAGACAAATCGTTTTCAGAAATAACAGTGATTAATTCTTCATAAAGCTTAAAAGCTTTACATTTCTCACATATTTGAAATGTACATGTTTCGTTTTTATCATCACACACTATTTCCTTTATAAATTCAGACGTAGAGTTGAAGGACACTGGTATAACTGGAAGAAATAATCTTATGTTTTCATGATAAATACAAAGGCAAACATTCGGAGTTCCATGTCAAAGACATATTTGGTCTCAAGGTAGAAAACTGCGATAAACCAATATTGTGGTCACAATGTGTAATTTTAAATTGTTCGTATACTTTCCCAATCGTTAGCTGCAAAAAACGTTTCTGAATTTTTTCCTTTGGCCCATTCTCATTTTTTTTATTATGCAAAAATCATGAACAACCTACAGCTTGAGTAGATATACTACCATGTTGATAAAAACTTTGAACACACGTTACTGTATTAGGTATACTCTTACCAATAACTTTGTTTTCTAAAAACAGGGGAATATTGCTCAATTAATTTATTAATTATAACACTGCGTTTAGGTGGAGAGAATGGAAGATTTTGTTTTGTTCGGCTTAAAGCTTTTCCTAGTGATTGCTTAGTCTTGTATACAGTTAGTTCATCATTACTTTTATTCTGTTTTTTTAATTCCCTGAATTTCTTTACACAATTGTCACATTTGTTCTTCACACGAATTCGTATCTTTTCTCAATGTTTCATTCTTTCATTGTTACTTATAGTTTTCCTTTCCTTTCTCGAACAGCTTTTTTTAATAATGTTTGACTGTTCTTATATATTTTATACCGATTTTCTTTCTTGAGTCTTGCTCTTTCCTTTTGTCTGCCTGCTGCTGTTTTTGCCATTTTTAGTTTAATGATATTAATCTCTTTACAAATTTAACTTTAAAGTAATTTAAACATTGCACTTTAATAAACTAACACATAATTGTGCATAACGTGTTACATCTGCATGCCTTATTCTTACATTAGGCCTACCACATGTTTTGAACATTGAAGATTTGTTTATGTTTGAGTGAGTGGTAAAGCTGTTTACTTGATTTGAGAAAAATAAACTGTAAATTGAAAAAAAAAAAAGATTGATTTCTATCATACTAGAAAATAATTAGTTAAATGACTTAAGATTAGGTTTCTTCTACGAATCAAATGCTGTATGTGTAAGTTGCAGTTGTTTACTTCACTAAAAATGTGCATGCAGGTTTAATTATTATTTACAGTAAATTTCATTTCAGAGGTTCATAGTTGTATATTTTGAATTTTGCATGAACATTCTACACTCAAGTATAAAAAAAACAATTTTAAAATATTTCCAAAATGATAGACATTACAAGTGTGTGTGTTTTTGGTGACAGACGTTACAAATTTTGTTTTGTCTGGGTTCATAGAAAATACAAAAGTTTAGTCTGTAGCTCTACACACAGAGACGAGAATCTTTAGCGGCCATAGCGATATAGACAAAAATACGTTGTCCAGTAAGCTGGCCCACTCCATCTTTCAACAACCAAGGGATCCACACTTTACTTTTTACTTTGTTTTGCCTTCCAAGCACTCCTGAAGCACCTGGAGAATCTAGCTTTTATTTCAGTAAACGTTTTAAAAAGAGACGCAGGGGCTGGACATATCCGAGTATTTTGGTAGCAATCGTAAAACTATAAAGAGACCATACATTTAGGGAGGCATTAAGTAATTGTCGAGAGAAAAAAATATTTTTCTATAATTAACTATAATTTGCTTCATTTTAACATTTCAGGTGTCTTATTGTACCAGATAATCTGATAATGAAATTTAAATTATACTTGAATCCTTTGAAATGTGTGCCGGTCAATCGATTTAAAATTTTTGGAACCCACAATAATTTTTCAAGTCAGCGCTTATGCTTATGACTTATTAACATGGTGACAGTAAATAATACCAGTCATCAAGCTCCTTTTGTCATCAAAACTCATGCTATGCTCTTAAAATTGAGACTTTTTAACATGTA